>JAJEJO010000466.1:5846-104971 GCA_020662805.1 Glaucomys volans | reverse complement strand
TATTTTATATTTGCAGATGTCTTCATCCAACAATGACAGAATACACATTCCTTTCAAGTGCATTCAGAACATGAAGTTAGGTGTATACCGGGTCTTAAAACTAGTCTGAATAAACTTTAAAAGACTGAGGTCATACAGAGTGTATGATCATAACAGAATTCAACTGGAAGTTGATTACAGAAAGATGTCCGGAAAACAACCAAATATTTAAACGTAAAACAACGTATTTCAACAACAACTTAGTAATCCACAAGTCAAAGAGGAAATAAAAAACTTTTTTTTAATTTAATGACAATAAAAACATACTATGTCAAAAGTTGTAGGATACAGGTAAATAATACTTAGAGGGAGGGCTGGGGTTGTGGCTCAGTGATAGAGTGCTTGCCTAGCATGTGTGAGGCACTGGGTTCAATTCTCAGCACCACATATAAATAAAGGAATAAAATAAAGGTCTATCAACATCTAAAAAAAATTTTTAGAGGGAAATTATACATTGAATGCTCAGATTAGAAAATAACGAAACTTAGAATCAGAAGTTTCACTTAAGAAATTGGACAAAGACAAAAATTAAAACCAATATTTTACATATAACTTTGAGTGATCTTGGAACCCTTTAAAACCTATCATAAACTTCAGGTTAAGAATCTCTGTTCATTCACTATGGAAATCAGTATGGAGTTTTCTCAAAAAGCTAAAAGTAGAACTACCACATGATCCAGCTATACCACTACTTAGTATTTATCTGATAGTAGCAAAGTCAGCATACTCTAGAGATACTTGCATAATCTTATTTGCCACAGTAAAACTCACAATGACCAAGTTATGGAATCAGTATAGGTGTCTGTCAGGAGATAAATGGATAAAGAAAATGTTGGTTTATATAAAAAATGGAGTTTTGTTTGGCCATAAAAATGAAATTATATCATTTGCAGGAAAATAGATGGAACGGGAGACCAAAATTTTGACTGAAATAAGTCAGACTCAGAGAGAAAAGTATCATGAGTTTTCTCTTATAGGTGGATGCTAGAGGGGAAAAAAAAAGACCCCATGAAAGTAGCAGGGTAGCCTTTAGGGTAAAGGGTAAAGGGAGGGTGACAGTGTCCCAGAGAAAAATTGATCAAATTGTGCCTTTCTGTATGTGTGAATATGCTACAGTGAAATCCACCTCTCTGTATAATTGAAGTGCACCAATAAAAAATGAGTAACTATTAAGAACACAGGATAAGAATAAAGATAACAAGTGCCAAAAACTCAACTACAAAAAAAAAAAAAAAAAGAATACTTGGTCTTCAATGACCAATCCTAAATTTATATCTCAATCCCATTTCATTATGTTCGAATGCTTTCAGGTTATCTAGAGTTAAATATGTTATAGGTGCCTAAAAATCAAAACTTCCAAAAGGAAATGAATTAACCTTCCCTCTATCCTCCTCTCTTCTTCCCCCTTCTTGTGAACTTCCCTCGTCTTTTCTCTTCCTTGTCTAAACTTAAACTATGACTGGTGTGTGTTACCACTCAACTGACCATGTCAAAATCTGCCTTTTCTCTTTCCCTCACTTGCACATAAAATCAATCACTAAATCTTGGGTATTCCACCACCTCAACTGCTCATATCCCCCCATTTTTCTCCATTCCTGCTGACCCTGTTCTAGAAAAAGTCACCAATATCTTAGATCAGTATAACAACTGTTTTAGTCAGCTTTCTCAATGCTGTGACAAAGAACCTGACAAGAACAACATAGAGGAGGAAAAGCTTATTTAGGACTCACAGTTTCAGATGCCTTTGACCACAGATGGCTGACTCCATGGCTCTGGGCCCAAGGTGACAAAACATATAATGAAGGAAGGGCATGGGGGAGGAAAGCCATTCAGAACATGGCCACCAGGTAGTGGAGAGAGAAAGAGAGAGAAGAAGGAAAGGGAAGGGAAGGGAAGGGAAGAAAAGGGAAGGAAAGGGAGAAAGAAAGAGAGAGAAAAAGAATCACTCTCACAAGGGAAAAAAAATAAATCCTAAAGGCATGCCCTCAGTGATCTGCATTCTCCAGTCACACCCTACCTGTCTATAGTTACCAACAAGTTAATCCAGGTTAGTGGATTAATCCACTGATCAGGTCTCAACTCACCCTAACCATCTCACCTTTGAAAATTCTTGCAATGTATCACACATGAGCTTTTGGGGGACACCTGATATCCAAACCATAACAAGCTCCCTAACTCATCTCTGCTCCTTTTCCATACCTCCAGTGTCTCCCTACGTTTCTACTTGTATCTACAGTTGGGGTAGTATTTCCAAAAAGGTACCATGACCTTGTCATACCTGTTTATCCCCTTCCTCTAGCTTTGATGTTTCCTTGGGATTAATTCCAGCATCTTTCATGTACTTTTAAGACCCTTCAGGCTTGGGCTACTGTCTTATGTTCTGTTCTGTTCTGCTTCGATGAGCCTCTTCTTGTTCCTCTCAGTGCCTTGCTTTCCTCTTTCTTCCAGGCCTTCACAGCTGCTGATTGTTCTCTGGAGGACCTTTCCTAACTTCTTCACTTTCCTAACCTCATGTTCTCCATAGCCCACATTTTATTGGATCATTGCTATTCCCTTTCTAAAATTAGTTTAGCTGTTATTTCTGTCAGAACTTCCAAGATCTTCCTTTTGTTACCTCTTTGTCTCCTCCTCCAATGGATTAATGTCCCTTTTTAATGATGTTACTGCCTTCTGTCATTCTGAATTGTAATTTCCTACCTGTGTGTCTCCTCTGCTAGAATGCAAATATAATGTCAATCCTTGTGGATAAAATTAGGGTGCCTTATTTTGACAACCTATGGTAATAAAATAATTCTTTTTTTTTTTTCCATTGAAATATTATACAAATTTTAATTTCTAACCCTAATTCACTAAACAAAAGCTTCTGGGGTCTTTTCTCATTCTGAAACTGGAAAACGTCCCAGAGGCCCCAAAGGGAGATGACCACAGGGGATTATGTCCTGCATGACTGGACCATTTCTTGCTCTGATCTCCAAAGAGTCATTAGGAGGGAAATTCAAATACAAAGTATATAAGAGGATGGCTGAAACTGGCTTTTTGTCCATAAGTACAGGAAGATCTTGCTGGTGACCTGTCAGACTCTCAGCACGTTTGGTGGTTGGTGGTTGTCAGTTGGTAGTTGTGGTCTTTGGATATTGGTTCTTTGATTTGGGCTTTTTTGTTTTGTTTTGTGATTTTGGTTTGCTGTTTTGGTTTGTTATTATTTTTTAGCTAGCATCCTTAGTTGGTGTTCCTGCTTAGGATACATAGCAAGTCACCAGTGTAGTATTGCAGGGGCCCACAGGAGCTGGGCCCCTGCAATAGATGAGATGGTCTTCTCACCTCATGGTCTTCATAGAATGGTCTTCAAGGACCATTATGAGGTTCTGAGGGCCACTGGGCATGGTGGATTTTCCCAGGTAAAATGGCCGGCCATCTTCTCACTGGGGCGGAGGTGGTGGTGAAATTCCTGTCAACAAATAAAGGGAACTTCTCCAGGCACTGTGATGCAAATGTGATGATGGTCCTGGAACATGCCACTGTGATCCAGCTGTTCCAGGTTATTGAAACTGGTAAATATATCTACATCATGGTGGAGCATGCAGATGGGGGACAGCTACTTGATCACATCCAGTCTGGTGGCATGCAGCAGGAGGTAGCCTGGACACTATTCAAGCACATCATATGTGTGGTGGGCCACTGCCCCAAGAAGGGCATCATGCGCCAAGACCTGAAGGTCAAAAACATCACGGTGGATGCCAGAGGCAACATCAAACTCCTTGACTTAGACATAAGCATGAAGTTCACACCTGGGCAGAAGCTGAGCGGATTCCAGGGCACTCTCCTGTATCTTGCTCACAAAATTACACATCAGGAAGAATACGATCCCTACCCCCTGGTCTGGAGCCTAGGTGTCTTTCTATATTTTATGTTGTCAGCGAGATACCCATTTATGAAGATCTTGTGTGGGAGCTGGAGGAGCAGATTGTGAAGGCAAGGTAACACTTTCCTGATCATGTTCGCACCCAAGCAAGAAGGCTAATCTGTAAAATGTTGGCCAACAATCCCACGCATCAGCCCACGGTAGAGGAAATCCTTCAGCGCCTATGGCTGAGGGAGGAGAGTAGTGTTCAGCCCATCAATTTAGTGAGCCACTCCCCAAATGCCCAGACCCCGCAATAATGACAATTCTGTTCGACATGGATTATAGCCCATACAAGACCTGGGTGTCGTTAGCCAGTGGAAAGTTCGATGATACAAGGCTACAAACTTGATTGTCCAGCGCCAAATGAGCCAGGGGCAAGGCTGCATGTTCCAAGTGAAGCCCAGGCATCAGAATGTTGGGCCTCACCCACGACCCACAGATCATCACAATTTCCCCGTCCTCCCATGGAAATGTGCTAGTGAGTCTGCATTCCACACCTTCCCCTTGTCCTGTGAGCATCAGCTGCCTGAGAAAGCCAAAAAGTCAGAGCAGAAGGGCATCAGAAGTTTCAGTTTCACTCTTCCTGATATCCACTACCTGTATGCAAGGACCCCTCTCCCTGGATTGCCTCCCAGCATGACCCTGGGTCCCATATGCCCAACTCCAGGGAGATCCTCAGTAGGGGCATTGCAGCAGCAGATGGCAGAAGCAATTTCTCTCAAGATACCTCCAAAGGGCAGCCCCAGGACAGCATCAAAGGCTGGAAGAGGGTAACCAGGATTGCTGCCTGCTTTCAACAACTATGTATCAGCAGAAAAGTTGCCCCTCCCAAGGACGGCTGAAATGTGCTTGATGCAGAAACAGGGTGGTTCCAATGTGGATGCAGAGCTGAGACAGACAAAACCAATGGAGAGCCAGACAGAGCTCCCTATGCTCTGTGTATTCTGTCTGCAGAGCATGGGCATCAGTCACATGGACTCTCAACAGTTGCAGAAGAAAGGTGGGCATACTGGCTCAGGCTTCTCTGCATGAGTTCCAGCCAGGAATACCTCTAGATCCACCTGGACAACAGGAGTCTCCTCTGCCCCCACCTGTGAGAGACATCAGAGACTGTTTTACCTGGGACACTTCCCCCTTCCCTGTTCTTCTCTGTCCTTTCTCCCATGCTTCTGGGATGGCAGAGATGTTTCTTAAAGAATTGGTTTCTTACGGGGGTAGGAAGGATAGTAGAATGAATTGGATAGTATTACCCTGTGCTCACATATGACTATACAACCAGAAGAATGAGAAGTTATACTCCATTTATGTAATATGTGTCAAAGTGCATTCTACTGCCATGTATAGCTAATTAGAACAAATAAAAATGGTTTCTTGCTTTTGTATAATAAAATTGATGTTCCAATATAAAAAAATTAAGACTGGTAAAAACCAAAAGAGGGTGCCTCAGGGTGAGGGCAGGGGCACAGCAGCCATCCTCTGCACATTTTGGACCATTATGTATCCCTCTCCTATTCAGGGCATATACTTCCCTAGAGCCAGTATAGATAAAAACTCACTTGCCTTAGCCAGTGTTCACAGGAACTCACTTGTTTTAAGCTACCATAGATGGGTACTCACTTGGCTTGAGCTAGGGTAGATGAGCACTTATTTGGGTTGACCTAGTGTGAATGGAAACTCTCTCCCCTCTACCTAGTGTGGGTGGAGAAACTACCCTTGAACCGTGTAGATATGACTCAATGTGAACTGGTGACCTTGACCAGAATGAAGCCCTCTTCTAGCTATCATGTCCTTCCCTGAGGTGTGTGGAGAGGGTGGTGGCAGTAGTTGGAGAAGTCACATCTGAGAAGGCAGAGGGGACCATATCATCTCCATTGTCCCATGTGCAGAGATGTGAGATGTGGCTGGCTGCTTCACCACCTGGCATGCAGCCTCCACACCAAAATCTCCTTGCGGCTTCTGCTAAAGGTAGTAGAGAAGGAACACATGGGATTTGGGGTGTGGAAATGTCAAACTATCTTATGCCATTTAGATAAAAATAAAGCGCACCAATGTGGAATTGCTCTTGTTTTTGGCTCCTATTGACACTGAGTTTTGTGGTTCACTCAAATAAAGAGTAAGACATGCTCAGGTTATACAGAAGGAGCGGGGCTTTGTACACCTTCCATCCCTGACATCTCCGCAGGGTTGTAACCCCAGAGCTGCTTTGGCAGCTTCTTAGTGATCTTACCCCTAGTTTGACCACTGGGGATACCTTTTAAAAAAGTATGCCTCTATAGTTTTCACTGTAGAGGTCTTTCACCTCTTGGTTATATTTGTTCTTAAGTTTTTTAAAAAAATTATTGTGAATGGGATAGTTTATCTAATTTCCTTTTCAGCAGATTCACTATTGGAGTGAAGAAATGTAAAGGAGCATCCTGTTAACTTTGCTAAAATTTATTAGCTCTAGAGTCTTCTGGTAGAGTTTTTGAGGTCTTTTAATAGAGAATTGTGCCATCAGCAAACAGATAATTTGACTTTTCCTTTTCTTATTCCATATCCCTTTAATTTTCTTCTTTTACCTGATTTCTCTGACTAGAGTTTTAAGGACTAAGTTGAATAGGAATGGAAGAGTGGACATGCTGGTCATGTTTCTGATTTTAGAGGAAATGCTTTCAGATTTTCTCTCTTCAGTATGATTTTGGCTTGGGTTTGTTGTATATAGCCTTTACAATATTGAGATAAGTTCCTTTTCCCCTAGTTTACCTAATATTTTAAATAAGATTAGGTGCTGCACCTTTTAAAAATTGATTGCCTATTTTATTCAGCACATTTTAATAACTGCATATTTTTTCTTCTTTTATCACCTTTTGTTTCTGACTGGAAAAATCTAAATATGTAATGCACAAAAATACAATTTCTCTGACAATATTTATAACTTCTTTAATTTCATAAATTTTTCTAATTGTAGCAGTGTCAGCTTCAATTGACCATACTTTCATATTACCTTTAAAAATGTTTATTTTATTATTATCTTTTAAAATTTTGTTCTTTTTAGATATGCATGACAGTAGAGTATATTTTTACATATCATACATACATGTGGTTGTACATGGTATGGAGTTACACTGGTTGTTCATATATGAACATAGGAATGTTCTGTCTGATTCATTCCACTGTCTTTCCTATTTCCACCTACTCCCTTCCCTTCATTCTTCTCTGTCTAATCCAATGAACTTCTATTTTTCCTTCCCTTAACCCCATTCCATGTTAGCATCTGCATATCAGAGAGAACATTTGGCCTTTGGTTTTTTGAGATTGGCTTATTTCACTTCATATGATAGTCTCCAGTTCCATCCATTGACTAGAAAATGCCATAATTTCGTTCTTCTTTGTATCTAATATTCCATTGTGTACAAATGTCATATTTTCTTTATTCATTCAACTGTTGAAGGGCACCTAGGGTGGTTTCATACCTTAGCTATTATGAATTGAGGTGCTATAAATATTGATGTGATTGCACCATACAATAGTAGGCTGATTTTAAGTCTTTTGAGTATATGTTGAGGAGTGGGATAATGGGGTCAAATGGTGGTTCCTTTCCAAGTTTTTTGAGGAATGCTGCTTTCCAGATTGGTTGCACCAATTTGCAGTCCCATCAGCAATGTTTGAGTGTATCTTTTTTCCCACATCCATGCCAACACTTATTGTTGCTTGTATTCTTGATAATTACCATTCTGACTGGAGTGAGATGAAATCTCAGCGTAGTTTTCATTTGCAATTCTCCAACTGCTAGAAATGTTGAACATTTTTTCATATGTGTTGAATGATCATATTTCTTCTTCTGTGAAGTGTTCAGTTCTTTTGCCCATTTATTAGTTGGGTTATTTGTTTTTTTGGAGTTGGTTTGTTGGATTCTTTATATATCCTGGAGATTAATGCTGTATTCGAGGTGCCCATGGAAAAGATTTTCTTCCATTCTGTAGATTTTTCTTCATGTTTCTGATTGTTTCCTTTGCTCTGAAAAAGCTTTTTAGTTTGATACCATCCCATTTATTGATTCTTGATTTTACTTCTTGTGCTTTAGGATTCTTGTTGAGGAATTCTGCTCCTAAACTGACATGATGGATATTTGCACCTACTTTTTCTTCTAGTAGATGCAGTGTCTCTGATCTAATGCCTAGATCCTTGATCCACTTAGAGTTGAGTTTTGAGCAGGGTGAGAGATAAGGGTTTAATTTCACTTTGCTACATATAGATTTTTAGTTTTCCCAGCACCATTTGTTGAATAGGCTATCTTTTCTCCAATGTTTATTTATGCCACTTTTGTCTAGTATGAGATAACTGTATTTATGTGGGTTCGTCTCTGTGTCTTCTATTCTGTTCCATTGGTCTTCATGTCTGTCTTGGTGTCAATACCAGGTGGTCTTTGTTACTATAGCTCTGTAGTATAATGTAAGTTCTGGTATTGTGATGCCTCCAGCTTCACTTTTCTTGCAAAACATTGCTTTGGCTATTCTAGGTCTCTTATTTTTCCAAATGAATTTCATTACTGTTTTTTATATTTCTATGAAGAACTTCTTTGGAATTTTAATAGGAAATGTGTTTAATCTGTTGAGTGCTTTAATTCTGTCTATCAAAGAACATGGAAGATCTTTCCATTTTTTAATTTCAATTTATTTCTAATCTTCTAATCTTCAATTTCTTCTTTTAGTGTTCATTTCTTTTTTTAGCAGTTTTCATTGTAAAGGTCTTTCACCTCTTTTATTAGATTGATTCCCCAATTTTTTTGAGTCTATTGTGAATAGAATAATTTTTCTAATTTCTCTTTCGGTTGATTCACCACTGATGTTTAAGAACACAATTAATTTATGAATGTTAATATTATATCCTGCTACTTCGATGAATTCATTTATTGATTCTACAAGTTTCCTGGTGGAGTTTTGGGTCTTCTAAATATAGAATTACTTTGTCAGCAAATAGTGATACTTTTAGTGCTTTTCCTATTTTTATCCCTTTAATTTCTTTCTTCTGCCTAATTGCTCTGGCTAGTTTCAAGGACTATGTTGAATAGAAGTGGTGAAAGAGGGCATGCCTGTATTGTTCCAGATTTTAGAGGGAATGCTTTAGATTTTTCTCGATTTAGAATGATGTTGGCTTTGTGTTCAGCTTACATCATTTTTACAGTGTTGAGGTATGTTCCTACTATCCCTAGTTTTTCTAGTGTTTTGGATGCTGTATTTTGTCAAATACTTTTTCTGCATCTATTGAGATAATTATGTGATTCTTGTCTTTAAGTTTATCTATGTGATGAATTACGCTTATTGATTTCTATGTGTTTACCAACCTTGTATCACTGGAATGAACCCCACTCGATCATGGTGCACTGTTTTTAAGTATGTTTTTGTATGTCTTTTGACAGTATTTTATTGAGAATTTTTGCATCAGTGTTCATGAGGGATATTGATCTGAAGTTGTCCTTCCTAATGTGTCTTTGTCTGCTTTGGTTATCAGGGTGATACTAACTTCATAGATTGAGTTTGGAAATGTTCCCTCCTTTTCTATTTCATGGAATAATTTGAGGAGGATTGGTGTAAGTTGTTCTTTGAAGGCCTGGTAGAACTTGGCTGAGGATCTGTGTTGGCCCTGGGTTTTTCTTTGTTGGTAGGCTTTTGATGGCATCTTAAATTTCATTGCTTGAAATTGATCTGTTTAAATTTTCTATGTCTTGCTGCTTCAATTTGGGTGGGTCATCTGTCTCTAGAAATTTGTTGATGTCTTCAATATTTTCTATTTTATTAGAGTATAAATTTTGAAAAAAGATTCTGGCTATCATTTGTAGTTCAGTAGTGTCCTTCATGATATTTCCTTTTTCATCATGACTTTTAGTAATTTGAATTTTCTCTCTCCTTTTCTTCATTTTATTGGCTAAGGTTTTATCATTTTCTTTTAGTTTTTTTCAAAGAATCAACTTTTTGGTCTATTTTTTGAAATTTTTTTTGTTTCAATTTCATTGATTTTGGCTCTTATTTTGATTATTTCTGGTCTTCTGCTTTGGGTGTTGATTTGTTCTTCTTTTCCTAGGACTTTGAGATGTAACATTAGGTTATTTATCTGGTGACTTTCTATTCTTTTAAAGAATGTGGTCAGTACAATGAACTTTCCTCTTAAAACTGCTTTCATAGTGTTCCAGAGAATTTCGTAAGTTGTGCTGATATTCTCATTTACCTCTAAGTAATTTTTATTTCATCCCTGATTTATTCTGCTATCCATTGATCATTCAATAGTGTGTTAGTCTCCAAGTGTTAGAGTAGCTTCTATTTTTTATTTTATCACTATTTTCTAATTTCATTCCTTTGTGATCTGATAGAATGCAAGGTATTATCTCTATTTTTTTTGTGTTTCCTCAGAATTGCTTTGTGGCCTAAGATATGATCTATTTTAGAGAAGGATCCATGTGTTGCTGAGAAGAAAGTGTTTTCAGTCATTGGTGGATGAAATCTTCTATATACACGTGTGTCGAGGTTGGGAGTGCCGACTGAATTAAGGGTCTTGAACTGTCCTGTGACAGGCTGTAATGGTGGCCCACTTTATTGCTTTGAATATAACCCTTGCTACTCTGCCACTGCAACTTATTTTTAAAATGGACCTGTTTCTTTCTCTTCCTCTTTTCCTGCTCCTCCCTAATCTCTCCCTTACCCTAATCTCAGGGGAAACAGGATTACCTTTGTTCCCCATCCTAGACTGAGTTATCTGTCCTTGAGCACACACCCACCATACTTTGGGGATGGTACCAGCAGATCTCAAAGAGGACTATCTCCCAAATTAACAAGTGAATTACAACTCCAATAGAGAACATGCGGGAATGTAGCCTTTGAATCCCTGTTTCTGCTGATGGGCCAAATTACAGCCATTGGGACAGGACTCTGTTTCTCCTTTGCTAGCAAAGCAATAAACCTTCTTTTTCCTTTTTCTCAAAATATTGTCCTCATTATTGGATCGGCATTGAGGACAAGGACTGGGATTTTGGCAACAAGGCAATACCTCTGTCAGTGTGAAGACATTGATTTGAGACTGCCAGTTGCTATGGAATGACCTGTTCTATAGGAGCCTCAGCAGCAGACCTATTCAGTTCTTGACCTTGAAGTTCAGACGATACTGCTCAGGCATAGAAAACCTGAGAATCACAATCAGGCTGCTCATATTCATGACCTTGTTCTGCTTGCTTTGAAAAAACTTTCTCACAATAACCCCTTTGATGTTAAAACCTACATAATACACATGCTAAGCTTGCTTGTGCTCACTACTTCCCCACCACGCTTGTTAGTGAACCACCAAGACCTGTTTTCTTTTCTATTTGTGTGTCTGTTTGTCTTTTCTCCATCCCCTCACCACCCTGTCTTGGAATCTGAATTAATGGCCATGCAGGGCATGGCATATTAAGTCTAAAAAATTAATTGCAGTTTTTAATTCTATAGCTTTTTTATTTAGTTTTTGTTTGGTGAGACAGGTATGCTAAAGTCACCCTGTATTGCTGTGTTGTGATCTATTTGCTCCTTTAAATTGAAAAGGGTTTGTTTGATGTATGCTGATGTTCCATTGTTTGGGGCATATTTTTGATTGTTAGGTCTTGTTGATGTATAATTCCTTTAGTCAGTATAAAATACCCTTCTTATTCCCTTCTGATTAACTTTGGCTTGAAGTTCTTTTTATCTGACATGAGGATAGAAACGAAACCCTTCCTTGTTTATATGATCCATGGGAATGATAGGTTTTTTCCCATCCTTTCATCTTCACTCTGTGAGTGTCCTTGCTTATTAGGTGAGTCTCTTGGAGACAGCACATTGTTGGGTCTTGATTTTGAATACAATCTGCCAGTCTATGTCTTGATTGATGAGTTTAGGCCATTTACATTCAATGTTATTATTGAGATATAATTTTTATTCCCTGTCCTTTTGATTTATTTCTGGCTTTGAATTTGAATTAGTTTCTCCATTCATTGACAGTTCCTTTAGAGTAGTTCCTTCTTTTGCTGGTTTTCACTTTTATTTTTCATTTCTTCTTCATGAAATATCTTAATGAGTGTGTTTTGTAGTGCAGGCTTTCTAGTTGTGAATCTGTTTAACTTTTGTTTATCATGAAAGGTTTTTATTTCATCATCAATACTGAAGCTTGATTTTGCTGGGTATAGTGTTCTAGACTGGCATCCATTTTCTTTCAGAGTTCTGTATACATCATTCCAATACCTCCTACTTTTGAGGGTCTGTTTTGAAAGGTCAGCCGAGAGCTGGATTGGTTTCTCTGTAAATGGTTCCTGTTATTTTTCTCTGGTAGACTTTACAATTCTGTCCTTATTCTATATGTTAGGCATTTTCATAATAATGTGCCTTGGAGTGTGTCTGTTGTAACTTTGTATATTTGGGGTCCTGGAAGCCTCCTGTACTTGATTTTTCATTTCATTCTTTAGGTTTGGGAAATTTTCTAACATCATTTCATTGAAAAGATTGTGCATTCCTTTCATTTGTATCTCTGAGCCATCATCTATCCCAATGAATCTTAAATTTGGTGTTTTTAGGTTATCCCATATTTCTTGCAAGTTCTGTTCATGGTCTCTTAACATCTTTTCTCTACAGTCAACTTTATTTTCAAGATTATATATTTTGTCTTCATTGCATGAGGTTCTGTCTTCCAAGTGATCTAGTATGTTGGTGATACTTTCAATTGAATTTTTAATTTGGTGTATTGATTCCTCCATCTCAAGAATTTCTGTTGATTTTCCTAATCTCTATATCTTTATTGAAGTGATCTTTTACTTCTTGTATTTTCTCTCTGATTTCACTGCTTATACCATCTTTTACTTTACAGATCAGTGTAACTATGTAAATTCCAAACTCCTTCTCTGACATTTCTTCCACTGTGGTGTTGGTAGATTCTGTTATTGAAGTATCTTGATTTGTTTGGGTGATTTATTCCGTTGCCTTTTCATGTTGTTTGTGTTGTGTCTACCTATATAACAGTATGGATTTGGGACAGTAGAATTTCTACCCTGTGAACATAAAGCATCCTTGAAGGTTTCCAGTACCTTATTGTTCAGGGGAGACAAATAATACCAACAAACAATGCAAACAATATTGAATATTAAACCAAATAATTACTGTGATGACATCTAAAAAGTTAATTGTCACAATAAACAAAAATGATATGATAAATTATTGCCTGCAGTACAAATAGTAAATTGGAAAAAGTGTTTACAATTTTGAATGGCAGACAGAGAGAAAACAGAAGTGATATAGGATGTGATGATCATGAGTGAGGAGAAGAGAAACTAGAAGTGAAAAATTAAAGGAAGTATAAAAGAGAGAACAATAGAAATAAGCTGTTAGCAGAAGAAAAGAGAGAAAGAGAATCAAGGGAAACAGATAAGTAAGTGAAAAAAAGAATATAAACATATAAAGGAAAAATCTTAAAAATTTAAAATGAAAATAAAGATAGAAGAATACAAAACAAAACTGAAATATACTAATCAAACATCCCAGTCCTCAAACTACTGAGCCATGAAAAATAACTGGCTTCAAAAATGCTAGAAATGAGAAAAAATTGAGTATATATAAATGTCCATGAACCATTAATGTCACAATTAAACAGAGAAAAGGAAAAAGAAAAAAAATCTAGATGAAAATTAAAGAATTGTTTCCATTGGAGTTTAAAAGATTCTCAACTTCTCTTCTTAGCAGTGTTAGTTGGGCTCATCTGAAGTGTGATTCTTTCTCCACCCTCAGGGTGGGGTTGCTGGAGTGAAAGATAATCTCATAGATGGAACTCCTAGAGGTGGGGTTTAGGCTTAGGTAGGGTCCACATTCTTTGCTAAATGCCAGTTGGTCTGGGGATTTTAAATAAGCTCACCTCCAGAGTCCAGCAATTTCTGGTACATCCTGGAAGACTGCACCTCAGGGATCTCCACTGGGTTCCATTTGTGTGGTGGAGAAGCCAATTCTTAGTCCACTCTGTCACTTCCAGACCTCACATCTCTTGGTCTCTGGTTCAGTCTCCAAACTCAATCTCTTGCACTTCTGCCTTTTTGAATTCCCTGCCAGGCATGTCCCTCCCAGTCAGTCCTGTAAGCATCCAGATTGGAAAAGGAGGGGCAGAGTTGGTGGGTTTCCATGACCAGTTGTCCCCTATGTAAATCCTTCTCTACATTTGATTTTCTCCTAGTCACTTAGGCATACTCTATGTCATGCAGTGTGGGTTTGCCAGGCCTGTATTTTGAGCTAAACTCAAGTTTGCCAAGAATCACTCCCCTAGCTTTAGCTTTTGCACTGCAACTGCAAAATGGTTCCTTTCCCTATCCTCTGCATGCAGTTCAGAGATATACGGTTTCTTTTCCACACAACGATATTGCTCAGCCCACCTTTCAGTTTAGTTGGGCAATGTCTTTGAGATCTAAACTCTCCATACCCAGACATGCCTTATCCCTCCTAAAAATGTGGGTTCCTTTGATTCCTTTATCCCTCCATTGTGTTTGCAGAAGGACAAGCTCTGGGTAGTGTCTCAGGTCATCCAATAGCTGTGGCACTGTGGATTTCTTCTTTATTTTATTATATTCAACTTCCTGAGTCCCCAGTCTTCTTCAAATGTCCAGTATTAAATTCCAGTAAAGTCCTCCCTTTTATTTCACCCACTTTGCTGAAAGGTTGCCTACCTGCTTTCTTGGTTTCATGCCATGGAACAGCCAGGAAAGCCATCTTGATACTCCTCTTACATGAGTTATTAGTATAAGAATTATTATAGAATTCTTAATTACTTGGGAAAATATGTGATAAAAATAATGTAATTATATACTAAAATATAGTAGACAATAAATATTTCTATAAATTGTATACTTAACCTGTGATATACTTTCACTTGTCACTATATGAATTCTTATGTATTTTTCTCTATTCTATTGACAAAGAGAAGATAATCCTTTGTTTTGTTAATAAGTATTGGTGCTATTTTTAATAGATCATGAAATACAATGAAATGTTACATTTTTCTTAAGTTTTTGTATATTATTATATATCCCTTTCATTGAGGGAAATTCTGAGCGTGGAGGTATTGATATTTGCTTGAGACTTGGTTATGTAAATACTTTAACATCTCAACTGAAAGCAAATTGTTGAGCTTTTGACTGTGCTATGCCATTCAGCTGCCTTTTGTTTTTGCATTGTTGAGTTGTAATTACCCATTTCCCACTGCCCTCTTACCATAAACCTTCTTCTAATGGTCAGTACTAAAGTTATACTATGCCATCACCAAATCTCCAGCACCAGATCCTTATTAGGCTAATAACAGATCCATTGAAATTAGAAGGGGTCAGTGTGCCCTTTTGGCATGGTTCTCATACACTATATTCTACTTCAGTGGAAAAACAAAATCATTAAAATAACATTATGCATGAATAGTCATTAAACCATGTCAAAAACATTCAGTTTATTTAACCACGTCTGGGGTTTGATGTATTTGTACATTGAATTATGCCAATAAAATGGCAAAAAAGTTTGGTATGGTGTGTGGGGTGTGTGTGTGTGTGTGTGTGTGTGTGTGTGTTAAATCTATGGTCTTGTGCTTATAATTTTAGTTTTCTTTATAATACAATAGGAAGAAAATCAACTGTAAAATAAAGGTGATCAAGCATAGCTGAACAATGTTATTGTGTTAGACCTAACCATAGATAAAACACTTTCAGTAGTGTTCTAATTATAGCACATTTAGAAGTGTTCTAAGCATAACCAAATTATTGTCAAACCTAATTCTTGAGCTAGAAGGAAGAAAAAAGTAGCAGTCATATGGAAAAAGAATTGGATCCAGACATACTGACACTTTAGACGTATTTGATTTTTCATAAATATAGTAGTCTAATAAGAGACTACTACCAACAAAGCTTTAATTTTAACATATCTGAGTATTTTAATGTGATTTTAATGTTTTTTTCTCATTTGGGTTAATCATTAGTATATTGACATAATTCACTCATTCATCAAATTTTTCTTCACCCAGTTTATATTAGAGACTGTGTTGCTGGGGCTCCAGAGACAAATAACTCATGGTCTATGACACTAAGTGGGTGGACCATAGGTAGAGGTTATGGGTATTCCATGTACATCTTAGGGACATCCTTTTCTCTGAGAAGTCACACTTCCTGGTCTCCTTTGGAAGTAGACCTCTATCCTTGTGCCTCTTTCTGGAGTCCCATAGATATGGTAAAGGAATGCTGAACACAACTCTGGCTTCCCTGATTTGAATACTTCGCTTGAAAATATTCAGAGTATTCAATGTGTGGCTCTGGGTTACCATCTTTTCTCCAAATACATACTCTAAATACATTAAGTTTTCTATCTGTTTCTTCCTTAATTTACGAAGAAGCTCATTGGTGCATTGCATTTGTTACTGTGCAGCACCAAGGAACACTGTCATTGTGATTGGTGGCATCTGAAATATACAAAGAGAGAGAAGCATCCAGCAGGCTGAAGATTTAGAGCCTCTCTCCTGGTTCTTGTGGGTTTATCCTGGGACACCGCTCTAGGGTGACCCAACTCACATGCCAGTAGAGTAGATAATCTATGCTTTTATATTTTTGTTTAGTTTTAGTTTTTGAAGGTTTTTTTTTTGCCCCCCTTATCCCCAGGAGAAAAAAATTTTTTTTTTTTTTCCCCTTTCCATTTTACAGGCAAACCACTTCAATAGGACGTGGCTGGTGGCCATATGGTCATATATGAATTCAACAATTAGTTCAACAAAGAAAACTGATTATAGCAAGCTTTGAATATGCCACCACAGGTAGTGCTTTGATGATAAACGAGAGAGGACTGCAGAGCAAATGATAGTAATGCTTATAAAAAGGTATGTTTCCTTTAGTCATTTATGGATATTCAAATGATTAGTTCTCATCTGTTCACTATGAAGTCCCTGGCATTTGGAGGAGGTACTTAACACTCAATGTATAATTTTATAGCAAAAATATGGTGTTAATATTCAAGGAGATTACAATCTAATAAACTTTTGATTGAATAATTGTGTGACTCTTACCTGAAACTCCCAGGTCTAGACTTTGGCTGGCATGGTTTCTAGAACCAGTGGCTTCAAGCCAAAATCCTTAAGTGGGGAGTGGCTCAAATATGGGAGAGGAAAAAAAAAATCCAAACACATCTCATCAAACTCAAGTTAACTAAACACATAGAATCTTATAAAGGATTATTAGCAATTTCTGGGAAAGAGCTCATAGCAGTTTTTGTTTTATTTCACTAGATTTTATCTCACGCATCTTCCCATCCTTAAACAATTTCCTTAGCCTTGATATTTGCAGAATCAAAGCTTCAGACACCCTGTCACCACTCCTCACATGCAGGGAGAGCACATGGGATGTGGTTGGGGATCCCTCCATTTATAATTCCTTTGTATTGAGAGTGAATGAGAGGGAAAGCAAAACATAAGGTTAATTTGTACACTTTGTTCACATTTTACTGAAAGGTTACTGTTTGACCTCTGTCTGGGAAAATGAAATACTCCATAGCCTTTCACAGACTTGAGAAACCTAACTTTAGGATCATGTGAACTCTGTGATGAGTATTTCTTCCGAAGAGAGCTATGACACTTTGTTTTTTTTCTAATTTTATCAGCTGTTTTCAGTACTGTTACTACTTAAACACTTAGATATTTGTGCATGTGCTGTAAAAATGTAAATTGGTTGAATTTCTGAAGTGAAACTTGTGGTTAGGTGCTGAAATTATAATTAATTCAGATGAATAAGACATTATATATGATGACAGTTGCAGAAAGATCCACAATTTACCAATAGATCTGACTTCTGGAGGGAGCTATAAATACTTCCTCAAACTATTTTTTAGGCTAAGATAAAAAGAGAGCCTCTACCATCTGCTTCATTGAATAAAAATGGAATTAATTAATAAAAAAATTTAAAGGTTGCTACCACATCTAGATAATGTCACTACCTATTTCTGAACATGAAGTATGCGAGCTAATTGCAGCCACTCAAATTGTATCATCAAGAAGCAGATGGTAGAGGGAGAGTAAAAAGTGGAAATGTTTCTCAGTGGTCTTTCTTTTTGGAAGCTTTTACAGCATGTCAGTAATTTAAAAAACAAATACAGAGAAAGGGTTAAATCACAGGGCTACCATTCCTCCAAAGCTGCTCCCCATGAATCTCTTGACTTTCAAACAGTAAGGCATAGTATGACTCTTAATATGCAGAAGTCATGACACTATCCAGGAAGTTTATCGTAAGTTTGTACTGTTATATTTAGCCCGGCACACAGTATTCCAGTACATTTGCAACACTGTATGATCTCCTCATAGAAAACCAAAATGAACTATTTACATCAAAGGAAAGAAGCCGAAGAACAGTTTGAAAAAAAAATTAAAATGTGCAGTAAACATTATTTCAATAGCTCTGCAAAAAACGGTTTTTGTTCTAGTTACTTCATTTCATTTTGAATTTGGGTTTGAACTTAGAGGAAAATAGTTTCTATTTCAAACATAATTACTTGTTATGGCTATAGTAGAAAGAGGGTGGTAGTGGGAAGAATTTCTAATACAAAAGAAATCACCACCATTTCATGCTCTTATCGGATTCAAGGGAGACCCAAACTCAGGCTCTGCTCTTGATTTGTGTTGTGTCAGAACAAAACTTCTTAATCCTTTTGTGGCTATTTTTCTTCTAGTATAAAATGAGTAAGAGCTGGGTGCAGTGGTGCACACCTGTAATCCCAGTGGCTCAGGAGGCTGAGGCAGGAGGATGATAAGTTCAAAGTCAGACTCAGCAAAAATGAGGCAATAAGCAACTCAGTGAGACCCTGTCTTTAAATAAAATACAAAACAGGGCTGGGGATGTGGCTGTGTGGTCAAGTGTGCCTGAATGCAAACCCTAGTACTCCCCACCAAAATAAGTAAGATAATTACAACCTGCCTTGGGGGTCCTTATAAAGATTAATAAAATAAAAACTAGAAAAAAAATCAGTCATGGCTAATATTTCTTTTTGGGGAACTGACAAGCAAATGTATTACCAACCTGATATCGAATTATAGCCCAAATTCTTCACTAATTTTCAGTGAGTCTTCTGGACGTGCCACTTCTTAGTAGGTATTACACTGAAATGGATTAGAAGTCTAGATTTTTAAAGTGGTAGGGAAACCTTCTTGCCCCCATACATACTGTTCACATATCATCAGAGTGTTTGCATAAAGTGCAAAATTCATCATTTTACTTCAGTGTTAGATTTCCTCAGTAATTTCTCCATCACTTTCAAGATAAGCATAATATTCACAGTGTTGCATAATGCCTTAATATTCACAGTGTTGCATAATTCTGATTGCCTTGTGTCAGCTCTGGCTATCAGCACCCTGTGTGTGTCCTGTCTGTCCTTTACTTACACCAAGCTTCAAAGATCTCCCTGAATGTAGAGAGCTCTCCCAAACCTTCTTGCTCTCATTTGTGGTGTTCCCTTTTCCTGGTGGGCCATATCCTCATCACTGCCCTCACCAACCTACATTAATTCTTTCACCTTTAAAACTCATCTCATATCACCTCCTTTATGTGCCTTCTAAATGCCTGAAAGAATGCTCACTTTGTTTAATGCATCCGTCTCCCTCATATGCTTTGGACTCCTTAAGGATAGGTTACCTATTAGAGAATCCCTGTATTCCCAGAGCCTAGCTCAGTATCTGCTGACTGGGTGAATGAATAAGTGAACAGAATTCCAATGCGAATTACACAGCATCTCTTTAGAAGCATCTGGAGTTTGGTGTTACTAATAAATTAAACCACTTTAAACTTTTTGGTTTCAGGAGTCAAGCACTTAAAAAAAATCACAACATCAGCTTTGTTTGCCATCATTCAAGGCTGGTTTGGGGGACATGGCCTAGGTATAGGGCAATAGTATGCTAACCCAGGCAGTTCTGGACAACCACAGGCGACCCTCCTCTGAGAGTCTTATCCATTAAGTTTATGGCATGACCAAGAGTGGACAAGAGCACATACATATGATCAGATCCCCCAGAAGGGCGGAGAAAGAGCTGATCCAGGTCTGTCTACATTTTGTTCCAAACCCATGCAGTTAAGTCAATGCTCATCCTCAGGGAAAAAGTTAGCATCAGTTTGGAGATGCCAGAAGTGCTACTTGAATGGATGCTGGCCTACACAGGAACCTGAAGTTAGCAGCAGTAAGCTCCCTAGTTTCCCTCTGATGGTTCTCTTCCCACATGTCTTTTCTGTCAGTGGAATTGCTTTCTTTAGTGATTCACACATACTTAGAGGGTCACCGTGCCAGTTTAGAGCTCAGTTCCCCAGTGAACAATTGATAATGATCCTCCAGTTTTATAGTCTCCGTCCTATAACTGGTTATTGGCATTTTATATTTAAAATTTTGAATATAAAATTAATACCTGATCACTTGGAAAATTACAAATGACTCCCATATAAAAAGGAATGCTTCCCCAGATGTCTCTCTGTCCTCCAACCTTCTGCCCTGTCTGGTGATAACTATTTTTTATATATGTTAACTTCAGACTTTTCTTAGGTATTTGTAAATGTTTAGGCATAAAGATTTTTTTAAAACCACAAATACTTAACAATATTTAATACACATTTTTCTACGTTATTTCACGTGTTTACCTAATTCTTTTTAACATTCCACAGTATGAATATTTTATAATCTCTTTAAGCATCCCCTGAGATATTTAGGTGGTTTCTAATTTTTCACAGTACAAAGAATATAGATTCTATACACTCATCTCTTACTATTTCTATAGGAAAGCCTCCTATAAATCAAGTAATTTGTACGTTTTAATTTTGGTGGATATTTCCACAATGTGCTTAAAAAAATCAATACTACCAAATTTTCATTTTCTATCCTTTGAGGTTTTGCCAATTAAGTAGTTGAAACATATCTTTCTTTTTTTAATAGTTCATTTTAGTTATATATAATATTAGGATTAATTTTGACATAAATATATAAGCTTGCAATATAATTTGCTCTAATTCAGTCCCCAGTACTTCCCCTTTGCTTCCCCTTCCTCCCCCATTCCTTTGCCCTGACTCTACTGATCTTCCTTCTATTTATTTATAATCTTTAAAAAATTAGTACTTTGTGGATATACGTGAAGGTGAAATTCACTGTGGTATATTCATATATGTACATAGGAAAATAAGATCAGAATCATCCATTATTGAAACATACATTTGTTTTTTTTAACATTGGCAACCTCTTTAATATCTAGAGACTAGATATTATAAAAATAGGACTCCTTTGTCCAGTGTATATACAATATATACAGTACAGCAAAGTTAAATGAAATGCACATTACAGGCCAATGGGTAAACTGAAATTTTCTAGCACATTCTTAACAAAATACCTTTTACAACTTCTTTCCTTCCACCTCCCTCAACCCAATGAACAAGTACAGATAGTATTCTGTTCACAGGTGGTTTAACAATTCCAAACACAGTATTTCACATCATTTTTTAAAATCTCTTTACAAAAAGTTTTAATTCTACTACTTCTACTTTTAAACATATCAAGCACTTCTAAATTCATAGAAGGACTAGATATTCCACATAAGAACCTGTCCACCATGCACACAGAACTGGTAAATAAAATCGCACCCACAGCAATGGTTATAATCTGAGGTATCTTCTAATATGACCATTTTGTCCTTGAACTTTTTCCTCCTCACATCCTTCTCTCTCCTTTCAGTCCAGTGGACAAGGACAGGCATACGTAACACTAAGAGAATATTGAACAAAATTCATATACAAAAGTCGTTTACACAGCACACGCTTTCCTAAGAATTTCAACACAAAATGTATAAAATGTGCTAATTTTGCTAACTACTTGGTCATACACTGGTAACTTCTTTAACATCTAGACACTAGATGTTGCAAATCTGGGACTCACTTGTCCATTAAGTACACTAGATACACAGCAAAACAAAATGCACAAAACAAAGAAAAGTGATGTCTGAAAATGTCCAAGTATGAACACACTAACATATTACCTTTTGCAATTGCTTCCCTCCCACCTCCTCCACATCACTGAACAAGGACAGACAGTACTACTCTGCTCACAGAGGTGGTTTAACAGTTCCAGTTCCAAAAAGACTATTTCATATGAATTTTAGCAAAAAAATATTAACAAAGTGATATTTCACTGCCTCTACATTTAACATACATTGGGCTATGATGTTCAAAATTTTCAGAAGACAATCCTTCCTAGAATTTTAACACAAAACATACAAAATTTGTTTACTAACATCTAGAAAGACTAGATGAAGATTAGGACTCATTTGTCCTTTATATACACTATTGAAATATACCTTATTATTATAATTTCTACTTCCTTTTTAAACTTATGATATTAAACATAATTTTGTATGGTTACCAGTCTTTGGTACTTTCTCTTCTGTCAGTTCATAACATAATGTTTGTCCATTATTCTTCAGTAGTTTAATTTTTCTATTTTATTATGTACTTTATTTCTGTATCTACTAAATACGTGGCAAAAATTTTCTTACAGAAGTAGTTTTCTTTCCACTTTGCTTGATAGTTGTTTTTTTCTCTCACAGATTTTAATGCCAATAGTTTCATAGACTAAATTTTCATTTAAGCATCATGTTGTATGGTGAGTTTTTATTTGGTCCCATTGACCTATTTATATACTATTGTAATTCTGGAATATTATTTAATAACAATAATCTCTAACATTCTCTAACATTTATTGAGCCTCTAGTGTGTACCAGCACCATCTATTAATCTTCACAATTTCCTTATGTGGTAATCACTACTTTTAGTACCATTTTACATATTAGGAAACTGAGACCCAAAGAGGTGAAGGAACTTGCTCAGGTTTCTTACTGAGCTAGGGTGGAGATCCACATTTCTGATTCAAGATCAGTTTTTTTTTTTTTATAAAGAAAAAGGACAAAAGAAGTTTTACTGCTTTGCTAGCAAAGGAGTAACACAGGGGACTCCTGTACCAGAAGCTGTGATTCTGCCCACCATCCAGAACAGGGGTTTTTAAATAGGTGACTTAAAGGCTACCTTCCAGGTGTTCCCTGACCTGGTGCTGTAATTCACTTGTTAACTTGGGAGATAGTCATTTTATAGATTTTCTGGTGCCATCCCCAAAGTCCAAATCACTTCACTTCATTCCTGGGTGGGTGTGTGCTCAAGGATGGATAACTCTGACTAGGATGGGGAAGAAAGGTAATCCTGTTTCCCCTGAGATTATGGAGGAGGAGGAGCAAGAGAGGAAGAGAAACATGTCCTTTTAAAAATAAGTCACAGTGGCAGAGCAGCAAGGGCTATATTCAAAGCATAAAATGGACCACTGTTACATTTTCCCCACTGTTAATTTCTACATTTCATTTCTATGAGAATGGGTGAAGACATCTCCAAGCTGCTTCCTGTTGAGAGAGGATGAAGTTGGGGGAAGTGACTAAAGTCCTTGTTCTCTATCAGGTGGGTCATGGGCAGCTAAGGGTATGCAGATCAGGGCAGTCCAAAGGTCCACAGTGGCGGATAGCAGGTGACTGGACAAGGCATACATAGGGCAGGGATTGTAGGCTCTAGATTATGATCACTTTCCACAGACTTGCAGAATGCCTTGAAATTTGGTACAGTGAGCTGCCCCCCAGTGCTCTTCTATTTCATTATATACGTATGCATTTATTCTTACAAAGCTGACTCTGTCGATTCACTCTATGAATTTTATGTTACCTTGTCAGGTTTCATGAAAAGCTGTGTTGTGCTTTTGTGCTTAATCAGCTTTTCATTGCTATAACAAAAATATCTGAGACAGTTAATTGTAAAAAGAAAAAATTTACATTAGCTCATGATTCTGGAGGTTCCAGTGTAAGATTAGGTGGTCAAATCATACTGGGGCTCTGAAAAGGGCAATACATCCTAGTAGGAGCATGTGGCAGGGCAAACCACAAGACAAGAAGCAAAAGGAAAAGAAAGCATGCCCCCATCAATCAAAGGATCTCTCATAAAGCCCCACATTCTGAAGGTCTGGCCATCTTCCAGTAGTGCCATCTTGGGACCAAGCCTTAACTCACAGAACTTTGAGGAACATTTGACATCCAAACAGTAGCAGATTTTAATAACATTTACTTTGATCATTCAGATTATTCTGAGAAATGTGTCATTGCTAAAATTCACATGTTGAAGCCCTTGCCCTAATATCTCAGAATGTGAATATATTTGGAAATGGAGTTTAATTTTTTAATTTTTTATTTGTTCTAATTAGTTGTATTTGACAGTAGAATGCATTTATACATTTTGATAGATCATACATAAATGGAGTGTAATCTCTCATTTTTCTGATTTTATATATTGTAGGATCACATCAGTTATGCAGTCATATGTACATGAGGTAATAATGTCTGTTTCACTCTACTACCATTCCTTCCCCCATACCCCTTCCTCTCCCTTTACTCCCCTCTACCTAATATAAAGTAACTCTATTCTTCCCTAGGGCCCCCCACCATAGTGAATTAGCATCTGCATATCAGAGAAAACATTTGGCCTTTGGTTTCTTGGGTTTAGCTTATTTTGCTTAGCATGATATTCTCTAACTCCATCCATTTACCAGCGAATGCCAGAATTTCATTCTTCTTTAAAGTTGAGTAATATTCCATCATGTGTGTATATGTGTATATATATACACATATGTATCACATTTTCTTTATCCATTTCTTTATCCGTTTTCTTTATCCATTCATGTGTTGAAGGGCACCTAGGTTGGTTCCATAGTTTAGCTATTGTGAATTGAGCTGCTATAAACATTGGTGTGGCTATGTCACTATAGTATGTTGATTTTAAGTCCTTTGGGTATAAACCAAGGAGTGGGATAACTGGGTCAAATCGTGGTTCCATTCCAAGTTTTCAGAAGTGAACTTCTTAAAGGGTTATTAAGTTAAAAAAGTCATTAAGTTTGGCTCTGATACAATATATCTGATGTCCTTATAAGAAAAGGAAATTTGGATACAAACAGGTACAGAGGGAAAAATCACAGAAAGACACAGGGAGAAGATGGCAATCTACAAACCAAAAGGAAAGCCTCAGAAAAACTAACACTGTTGAAACCTTGATTTTGGATTTTTGGCCTCCAAAACTGTAATTTTCTGTAGTTTAAGCTACATCGTCTGTGATAGTTGTTATGGCAGCCCTAGTAAATTAATAAGCTGTTGCCATAGTTTGTATCTTCCCATCTAAAAAATGTCATATAGTTAAATTCACAATAGCTAGATTGTGGAACCAACCTAGATGCCCTTCAACTGATGAATGGATAAAGAAACTGTGGTATATATACACAAAGGAATATTACTCAGTCATAAAGAAGAATAAAATTGTGGCATTTGCTGGTAAATGGGCGGAGTTGGAGAATATCATGCTAAGTGAAATAAACCAAGCCCAAAAAAACCAAAGGTCGAATGTTTTCTCTGATAAGTGGATGATGATACATAATGGGGGGGGGTTGGTGGGAGGGGGGAAGAAGAATGGAGGAAGTATGGATGGTGTAGAGGAAAATGGGATAGGAGGGGGTGGGGGAAGGAAAGATAGTAGACGGAGACAGTACTACCCTATGTATATGTAAAATTACATGAATCGTGTGAATCTACATTGTGAAAAAAAAAGATATATTCCCTGCTGTATAATTACATCAAAATGGGTTCTACTGTCATGTATAATTAAAAAAGAACCAATAAAATTTTTTTTTAAAAAATCTGTTATTTAAAAAATAAAATATTATAGTATTTAAAAAAGCACATTTAGGTAGATAGGATTATTTTAAAAAAAGAGAATTTAAAATTCTGCTAGAAACAATAAAAATAACAATAACAAAATCCTGGAACTAGCTCAGACAACAGAAAGTTTTCTGAGAAACATAACCGAGGCTTGTGGGAGCCTTGGACCAGGAAAAAAAAATGTCATATCCTTTCATTTGTTCAGTCCTTTTTAAGGTTCTTCTGCACTTAGGCATAAGTGCTATTTCAAGTACACATTGATATTTATTAGTCTCATCCACATCTATTTTGTTGTTTTGTTGTTCTTGTGATTTAGATATATTTTCCCTTGCATTCACAATTGGTTATTGTTTTTTGAATATTTATGTTTTATATGGCTAGCTTATTAGACTTTATTATTAGTTTTAATGATTTTTGAAGTGATTGTCTTGCAGTTTTTAGGTAGGCAAATATATAATATGTAAATAAGGGTAGTTTTGTTTAGTTTCATTCTGATATACACATTTCAATTTTATTTTATTACACTGACTGAAGGTCCCGTCATAAACTTGAATAATATGGTTACTATAAGCATCCTTGCATAGCTCCTGATTTAATTTGGCAGTTATTAATTATGATGTTTATCAGAGGTTTTGATATCATTTTCAAGTTATTAAAAGTTTTCTAGGAGACTTTACTTTCTTTGTATTAGCAAAAGGAATTATAGGAACTGCTTTAAAAGTGCTTTCAAAATAACCCTATAGGGTTTTATATTTTCACATGTTGAAATAGTAAATTACATGGGTTGATTTCCAAATTTAAGCCATCTGTTGCTTGCATGAATAAGTCTGTTTGTTCATTGTATATTCTCCTTATAATTCACTGCTGGGTTTTAACTACTAATATTTTATTCATGAATTTTTCAGAAAGATATGTGGGGGGTAAATTTTCCTAGTTGTATGAGTAAAGATTAATTTTACCCATAGAGTTGAATTATAATTTAGCTGGGTATATAACTCTAGATTCAAAATAATTTTGAAGGCATTGGTGAATCATATTCTCATACCCAATGTTGTTGATCAGTAATTTGAGGCCAGTCTAATTTTCTCAGCTCAGAAAGACTAAAAATAATGAAATAATAGTAATAATAATAATAAAAATAATTCAATGTGAATCACAACAAAAATGGGTTAGAGTAGAATTTTTTAAACAATTTTGAATGAATTTTTTTGTGCCTTATTTTTTAAGTTTTTATGCTGTATAGTTTTCACTGTAATATATCTGGGTTAGGTATGATGAAGGAAGAAAATTAACATATTTTCTCTCTTTCGTCAGTATAATCTAATAAAAGAACACTAAAGTCAGAAAGAAGTTATGAATAATAAAGTCTTAACACTGAATGGAAAGAGATTAGGGAAAATATTACTTTGTTAATAGAAAAGTGAGAACAAAATTCAGGTCTCTTAACCATAAAATGTTTAGTATTCTCTTTTGTAAAGAGTTTGCTGGAGAAAGAAAAAATTGGATCTTTTGCTCAAATGATAAAAGAACTCAGCTGTTGGAAGATCTCTAGGGGCAAAACCATCTTGCCATGCACAGGATCTTTGGCGTTTGCTTGTTCTGGACTGTTGATCTACTAGGCTTGGAGCTGACACCTATTAAAAATATTGACCTTTTTAAAATCATTATTTATCTATGTTTAAATATATATACAAAACCCTTGAAATTCTTATTAATTCCTAAGGATATTTGAAATGCTGATTTATGCTAGGAGCTTATTCTTCTGTATTCATTTTCCATATTTGTGCTACTTCTTGGTTTGGCAGTTGTTTGTTAGATATGAATTTATTATATTTAGGCTTGAGGTTATACCCAACGAAGACCTTTATTTATGAACTAATTGTTCCTGAATTTGTCAAATAGATGATGAATCTGATGGTCATGCTACAGATTGCCCTAGAGGTCTTTAAGCAAAATAAATGTGATGATTCAAAGGAATAATGTCATATTCCTCCTTTGTTATCTTATTTCACTTAGTATTACCTTCAAAAGCCTTGCATATCCTATGTTAAGAGCATAGGGCAGAAATAAAGAGAGACCATTCATCATTAGTTTCTTGAGGGTCAAAGTTACTACTTCAAACAACAGAAATACATAATAGGAGGGGAAAATATCATTTGCTACTTTTGTGTAATTAAGAATAGAATAGCACCGGATGAAAATATTAAAGACATAAGAATGACATATTCATTTTAGTACATATTAAATGTTTATCCAATAATCTGAACCCATCCTCCAGTTGACTCCACACTGGAGGGGGTGATTTAGGAACACGATAAGATTAGGATAAGATGTTTTCAGTTTTATAAAACGAGTTTCCACTGGACAAAGGTATTTTTAGAATGCATTTGAGTGTATTATAGTTCTGCTGGTACTGGGCCATCAGATGCAGTTTGGCACAACATGATCTTTCAACAGTTGCTCAAAGTTAACAACAACTATAGAACCTTTTGTGATCTGCTGGGGTTATTTTTAAACCTAATTCTAGATAACTTGGAGAAGTGCTGTTCTGTATTCCACTTGGTAAGCTCAGGGATATTTGTCATCGAGGACTCATTGCACGCAATTACGCTGGATTCACTGTGAACCCCTTTCACCATCAAACCGCTGAAAACAGAACCTCAAAGCAAATGGAGAGCCAAGCTATTTTAATTAGGAAGATCACACCTCATTCATTTAGGTTATCTCTATTGCATGGAAGAGTTTGTTTGCTTGTTTTTGTTTTTGTTTTTGAGAAAAACATCTTTGCATGCATGAAGCTGTGATAGAATTAGCCAGCCCTCTTTCTTTCATATGCAAGGCTCCCTCATCAATGAAACCACCCTATGTGTAAGTTTCGAGGGAATTCCTGGGAGAACTCTGTATTCATTTAACTTGATGACAAAACAGCAACATGCTAAATAATGTGATTAAAGTTGTTAAAAGCCAAAATAAACACTTATAATTATCTCAACGAAAAACGGTGTCAGGTAAGTGCGGGCTCTATAAAGTGGGACTCCGTGTGCGTCCTTAGGTCCTGCTGCACCATAGATCACAGTTAAAGGTCTGTTAACAGACCTCTGATGGCTGAGCTGGGCAGCTTGTGGTTTCTTTCTAAGCCTATTGGCATAATGTGAATTTATGTGTGAGGTGCAAATTGGAAGTTGCCTTCTATTGGTGCCCTTGGCAGACAGAAATCATACTGTAGGGCTAGCAGCAGGAAGTACATTGCTTTGAAATTACCCAGCAGGGTTTCTACTCCTTGCTCTTGCTGCTTCTGAAACAGGGGCCTTATATTGTCTGGCCGTGATTAAAATCAAAGTGTAGGCTTCTTTGCTGGATGCCAGTAAACTTAGGTGAAAAACAGAAACAATCTGGAGTTTTAATTATTTTAAAATGCAATGTAGGCAAGAAACAAAGATGAAAGCATTTTTGACTAATCTATCCCAATTATTCCACATAAACGGATTTCAAAAAAAAAGGCCCAGTAGAAGGAGAGAGAGGGCTTGCATTCACTAGAGACTTTGTAACATATCTCATGGCCGTAAAGTATATCCACACTCCTGAAACCTGAAAAGAAAAGTGTCCAAAGATTATGATACTTTGGGTGAATATAGAAAAACATAAATCTTTACCTTGTTTCAGTTACAAGGTGCTATATGTATATGAATCAAGCCTTCAAAGTATAGATTAGAATTTCCAGGTTAATTGATTACCAACTTCAAATAGTCCATTTATGGGGGAACAATCTCTTTGCTATAAATAACACATCTAGTTCCAAAGGCTGAACAGATAATTCCTATTATGCCCATAGTTCCCAGATTGGCAGATTCTGGATCTCTGCTCTTACTATCATTTTGTACTAACCAGATCTCAAATATACAGATAAAATTAGAAGTCAATATGTAGGATTTTTGGAAACCTAAATATTAAAACCATGCGTAAGTGCTGAGAATTCATGCATTAAGTTAACAAATACTTGCTGCGTACCTGGTACGTGGTAGGCACTGTGATAAAGACAGGGGATACAAAGGTGAATCAAACATTTAAGGGAAGATTGAGCATTAAACAATTATTTACACTTGTTTCTCTGGAAACTGACAAGTTGAGGAACCATAGTAGCAATGGTGCTAACCCAACACACAGCTGTTACCCTACCACAAAGAGGGAAATGAGAGGGGTAGGGGGCAGGGGTATGAAAATTGGTGGAATGAGACAGACAACATTACCCTATGTACATGTGTGATTACATGACTGGTATGAATCTACATCATGCACAACCATAGAAATGAAAAGTTGTACCCTATTTGTGTACAATTAATCAAAATGCATTCTGTAAAAATTAAAAAAAAGAAATGTAAATTAGCTCTAAAAGAGAGAGAGAGAGAGAGAGAGAGAGAGAGAGAGAGAGAGAGAGAGAGAGATGTGGATACTACATTTGCATCGCAGTTGACCCATATTTACTTTTTTTAAAACGTAACCAGGGAAAAAAATCTACTGTTTTGATTGCAAGGTAAGAAATGACTTTAGAAATAAAAAATGCAGGTCCTTCCTTTCCATGAAAAACTTATTTGTGATCAATGTATGACCATACCTCAAATCATTCAGCCACTGCAAAGAGCAGGTATGTAGAACCTCTACAAAACCTCAACCAATCCTATGGACCAGATGTCACAGACTGTGTCTTAACTGATGGAAGTTACTCAAGGTCAGTCTTCAGATGCTCTTGCTTTTGAATTCAGGATGAGAAAGAGTAAACATAATAAAGCAGCTAAGGATGGAGGGTCTTTTCCAACTGAACAGTAATACCCTTTTATTTAACAGGTACGAGAATAGAAAGTTCAAGTTGCCTCGGGTTAAAAGAAGTAATGTGGAATTTGGCTGCTTAACATTTACATCTGCTTATAAAAATTAGTTCCCATGGTTGAAAATAGATTTCTTTTCAGAGTGAGAAGTTGTTTGAAACTTTCTCTCAAAGTCTCATCCTGATCGGATTTTAATACTATTCTCAAGCCAAACTTTGATTTAATAAGTGCAGTAATTCAGTTCATGAAAAATTTCCATTGCATTTGTGGAACCTAATGTACATTTGCAGTATCCATCCCAGCAGCACCACCTATTGTTGTCTCGTAGCTCTTCTACTAAACTTCACGAGTGTCTAATTCATTTATTTCTCTGGTACCTCTGAGAAGTAACCAATATATATTACATTTTACAGGTTATAGTATTACGAATTCAAACAGTGGTGATGTTTCTAAGGTGTAAATCTTTCTTTGTAAATAAAATGAAATTTGTAGAACTGTGGACTTTAAGCAGAAAGACAATTTTAGAAGCAATATGCTTAGAAAATATTTATGGATAGCAAAAGAATGTTTGGCAAATAAGATTCAAATTACATTTTCTTTTTCAGTATTAGGGAATGAGCCCAGAGGCTTATGCATGCTAAGCAAGCATTTTACCACTGAGCTGTGTTTCTAGCTCTTTTATTAGTTATTATTATTATTATTATTTTTTCTTGGGATAGTGTCTCACTTAGTTTCCCAGTCTGGACTCGAATTTGTAATCCTCCAACTTCAGCCTCCCCAGTAGCTGGGATTACAGGCATGAGACACCTTACCCAGTTGCACAGGTATGTTTCTGAAATTACTACTCACCAGGCACTATGATTCTAAAATTAAAGCCAGAATTGTAATTAGAATAATACAAGAGAAGCTAAATGGCATTTCTGCCCATTTTTATTTTAATTAGAATATAATGAATTTATTTATCATATATAAGTAACATTTTTTTCCACTGGGGTTTAAAAACTCACCTGTGATAAAAAATATTATTTGAATTTACAGGTAGAAACTGAAATTTTGGAAGTGTCAAAATTAGGGACATTATGGAATTTCTTGATTATTTTCAAATTAAGGTGAGATGGGAAGATTTTATTCACTCTTTATTTGATCTTTACATATACCTTTATGCATGTGGATAATAAACCATGTTTTCTGTATGCCATGCTTATTTAAAACATGAAAATAATATTAGCAGAAAATTATTAAGCACCATAAGGAGTATTTTCACACATATCTTTTAATTGTCTCTACAGCTCCCTAGAGTAGGTAAAGTGGCTTTGGGCCCTCAGCCCTCTTCTTTTCTCACTGGGCATGTTCTGCTTGAGATTTCATCTTCTATGGATTAAGTTATTGTCTATCATTATACTGAAAATTTCAAAATGTGTGCCTATGTCCCTTACATCTCTACCAACCTCTAGAAAAGAAAAAAAAACTACATATTTGAAAGTTCCACAAGCATCTAAAACTCAAGACAAACTTATCATCTTTCCTGTCCAAACTACTCATCTTCTTATGTTCCTTATCTTAATTAGTGCTCTATCATTCATCCAGTTGCCTGAGCCTGGAATTTATCTGAGACTCCCCTTTTCATTTACCCCTTCACCCAATCAGTCACAATGATTACATTTCCCCAGTACCTGTGAATTCTTCCCTGTTTTGTTCAGGTCCTATCATTTCTCACCTGGCTCACTGCAATAGCTTACGGTTTCTAATTTGACTTTCTCTGCTGCTAGAGAGAAAATTATAAAATTTATGAGTTTTAATAAGAAGCCACATGCACGATTTCTCATTACAGTTATGATGAAGTTCAAAATTTTACACAAATAATATGATTTCATTTTGGAAATATGACCTGTGACAAATTTCTCAGTTTTCTATCCTACCATTCCTGATTACATTTGTTGTTCCTACCGTGTAAGATATTTAGTACCCTCAATGTGCCAGCCCTAAGCGTGGCTTCTTATTTGGAAATCTGCTAAAATAACTCATTATATTATTAGAATTAAACAACAAAAGCATATGATTATCTACATAGATCTTGAAATTACATTTTAAAAACTCATCACCCATTAATGTTAAACTAATAAAGTTAGGAATTGACAGATATTTTAATATGATGGTAAACATAACTATCAGATTAAAGTGAATATATTAACTAATAAGGAGCAAGATTAGAGACACTCTCACTAATATCAAAACCAAGAAAGAAAACTGGATATCTCAATTCTTAATTTTTTTGTGTGTGTGTGTGGTACTGGGGATTTGAACCCAGGACCTTGTGCTTCTAGGGCAAGCACTCTACCAACTGAATTATATCCCCGGCCCTATTATTTAATTTTGAATTGGAAGGAATAGCCAAGGTCATTAGACAAGAGAAATTGGAGGCATAATAATTGGAAATGAAAAGGTTAAACTATCTCTTTGCAGATATTATGATTATGTATCTTGAAACCTGCCCCCCAAAAAACAATCTGGAAAACTACTACAAATAAGAAAATTTAGTATAGTAGCTAGATATAAAATTAACATAAGGAAATCAATAGCCTTCCTTGGAAATCAGCAACTGTAGAAGATATAATGAAGGAGCAGGCTTCACGTCTGATAACAAATATAACAGAATAAAAGAAAACCAAATAATATTCTTAGGCTTAAATCTAATAAAAGTATACGAAATCAACATGATTTTGGAAAACTATAAATGTACCTAAAAGACATAAAATAGACTTAAATAGAAAGACATGGGAATGCTGTACACAAGAAGATTCAACATCATGAAGATGTCAGTACTTCCTAAATTACTTATTGATTTAATTTAATCACAATAAAATAAAGATTATTTTCCTTCTGGAGCTATACCAGTTGGATATAAAGTTCATATGGAAGAAAAGACAAGTAACAATCATCAGGAAATTCCCAAAGGAGAACAATACATTTCTTTTCTTAAAACAAATCATAAAGCCTCTATGATTAAAAGTCCATGGTATTTGTACATCAGTAGACCAAAAGATCAACGGAACCAGAATTAAAAATCTAGTAAGGCCAATTAAATACAGTATTGATAACAAAGGGAAACGATGGCTTTCTCAGTAAACAGCTTTGGGTCACTTGGATAACCATGTGGAAAAAAGACAAATTACATCCATTCATCATACCATATAGTAGATATCAAAACAGATCAGAGTGCTAAATGCACAAATAAATTTCAGAAACAGCAAGGGAAAGGAATGATAAATTGGACACAGATTAATATCTCAAAAACTTAAAATGCTTCTAAGGATTGAGAAAAGATGATCAAAAACTCTATAGAAAATTGGGCAAATGATACAGATAATTCACAGGAAAAGAAACAAAATGGCCCTAACACATACAAATAGATGGTGAACATTATTCATAATATGAGAAATACAAATTGAAAAGATACTGAGATCTCATTTTTTTTTACCCACCTGATTGGCAAAGATTATCCATTATAGGGGGTTTGGTGAAATAAGTATGTAAAATAGCATAAGCCTCAATGGAAAGGAATTTAGCATCTTTAAATGAAACTGCTATACATTTACTCTTCAACTCTGTAGCACTGCTTCACGGAAATCATTCCAAAAATGCAAATTGGCATGTGGTCGAGACTATTCCCTCATGGAATTATTTATAATACTAACAGATGAAATCTCTTCAATTGCAATAAGGGACTGGTTCAGTACATTAGAATACATTCATGCATGGAGCATTGGACCTTTGTTGCTTAACAAAGATGTCCCAAGTGCTTATTATTTTTATTATATTAAGTAGGAATAACTTGGATGGTTATTTGCCAACCTAAAACCCCCAACCAATTTCCTAAAACACAATAAATATCTCATATATGTCATAAATTACCAAGCAAGGAGGCAAATTGTCTTAAAAATTCATTGGTTACAGTCACCTTAGATGGTGACTTATAGTTGAACGTGACTTCTTTTATTTTCAAAAACAGCACTGAAGCATATGTTCTGTTGAAGGTCTATGCATGTTTTCAGCATTCTAACAACTGAATTGGAAAAAGATTAAAGATTCACTAGCCAGGATGAAGGGACAAAATGCAAACCAGAGCATTTCTTCTTCCTCCTTCTGCCTACCCAGTCTTTCTACCACCTTCTGTTGGCAGATGGTAAAGAAAGCTGGTAACCCCAGCATCACAGTCTGGGACTGGGATACAATAGCTTAGTAACTGATGATGGGAAAATTAGATTTAAGGCTTTTTACATGAGACTGGGAGAATTTGCAAGGAATACCAATGAGGCCTGACACATTAGACAAAATCATTTTAAATGAAATAATGTAGGTAGATGGCTTCAGAAATACAAAGTGCAATGCAAGTGTTGTTATTATTGGTGCTACAATTTCATTCTTAACTAAAATAGGGGTATTTGATTTTAAAAAGTTTATAAAGCCCAAGATGATCATGAGGTTAATTATAGGAAGAAGCTTATCAGTTTTAGAAATATAGAAATAATAATTTGCTTTTGCTTTCTGTAGTTGGGCCAATTTTATTTTATTTTTGAAGTTAGGTGAAGTGCAAGCCTTTGAAATCACACACATTTCTATTGATTCAGCTGCAATAACTTAAAGAGTTTTGTGGATTCTTGCAAGATTTGAATTAAAATTTCTATCATGATATGCCTACATGTTATATGTTGACTATATAAGGGAAGTGAATTACCATACTATATAATTACATGATTGATCATATTAATGAGTGTCTCTGTAGTGTAATAATTTTGCATTCATTCATTCATCAAGGATAACATGACTAATGCAATTGTAGATTCACTTTAAACTCATTTTTCATAGTCATCAATTTAGAGATAAGAATGGAATTATGTTGATAAGTGTGTATAAACTGATGGCTAGATGCCAATCAGATTGCCTCATGCTCCTAAATTATTCTACAGTGTTACTTATGGTGAATATGTTGATTTGACACAAAGCTTGGGGACTGGAGTCATGCTAACTGAACTGTGAGTCATTTTTCATTTCAAATTCCTCATATAGACCCAGAAAAGATATGTGACTATTTTTTGTAGGTTAGACTATTTCATGAGTCTAACCTACAAAATTACAGATATTGTATATACTAGATAAAGGAGACCAGTCTGCAATAAGAACAAAATAACTCTGATGTTTCATGAAAGAAATAAAACCTAACTAAATTTAACAAAAAATGAAGTGCCAACTGGTAAGCCTGATTTGTTAAAATAGGATTTATGGTAATGGTTATTTGCTTAGGGAATCAAACAAATGGAAACATTTATTTACTTGGGAAGACAAAATATTTGTAACACACACACACACACAGAATCTTCAAAATAATTAGTGGAAATAGTATTCTTATCACCACTCCACAAAGGTGAGAGTTAATTGCCCCAGCTCTCAGAGTCAATGGGGAGGTCCAGAATTTGGACTCAGATTCACCTGATTCCAGACTCTATACCTTAGTCACTTTATTACACTGTCTTGTAAAGAAGAGTTGTTGAGAAAGGCAAAAACTGAAAATTCTAGGTCTACATTCTGTATTTTATGGCATTTATATTTAACAGGACATTAGTGCTTCTAAAATGATGTTTGAAAAGATAACATTGATTGGTAGGAATTTGATAAAAATGTACAGCATTATATTCAGTTTAAAAAGCAAATGCAACATTGCTCCTGTATGTATTATAGCAATGTCAATATATAATAGACATTGTCAATATATAATAGACTCAGTGAATGTTCATTGACTGAATGAATGAGGAATGAAGAAAATATATATGCATATGGGCATAGATTGGGCAACTAATATGTAAAAATGATTAGTTGTTGTAGAATAGTGGGACTTTGAGGTCTTCTCTTTAAGTCATTTTCAGTGTTGCATATTGTCAGATCTTCCAGATTTGAATAGAAGATAGCCATTGTTTCGTTTTCATTAGCAAAGAATAATGACTTTAGCCTAAAAGGATAGATGAATCAATCTAATATTAATAATCAATAGAAAGTTATTTTGCTGAATATTTGCCAAGATACACAATTTTTTTCTGAATAGGGTTCTTCACCTTTTAATTTTTTCAGTAGTGAGGAATACGAATCTGATAACAGGATGCATATACATCATAACTTAGGCATGCACAATTGAGACCATATGAGGCAATGATAGATTTCATGCTGGCTTCTTTTTTTAATTTGCCCACATTGAAGTCTTATTAATCATTTGCTAGTTTCTTGTAATGGAACATTCTTCAAATAATAACTAATGATAGAAACAGAAGAAATGATGAATGAAAATGGTCAGAGTATTCAATAACATGTTGCTAATGTAGTTAGAGTTTAATTTTTGTCTTTAACTAAATGAAAATATATTTTATTTACTCAGCTAGAAGAAACTATTAAATACCAATATAAAATTGCTTTATAATTATTTGATGAGGAAATAGCATTTATACACATATATGAACACATACATAAACACTTACCAATGAAATTGATTAATTCCTAGGTCTGGAGCATCATTTTTTTCTCATTATAAAGGGGCTTCTGGTGGAAATATAAACCATGGTTGATTGTGTTGGGTTGACCTATGCTATAGTTTGGGCCTTGATTGTCCTCCCAAATGTCCTCCAAGGCCCAAGTGTTTAAAGGCTTGGTCCCCAGGATGACTCTGTTGGAACTTAGTTGAACCTAGTGTGAGATCTGTAAGTCACTGGAGGTGTGCCCTTGAAGGGAGATGTGGGACCCTGATTCCCTCCACCTCTTTTTTTTTTTTTTTACTTCCTGATTATGAGGTGAGCAATTTTGCTCTGTCATGTGCTCTTGCCATGATGTTGTACCTTACCATGGGCCCCAAATTAGAGGGCCAACTGATCTTAGACTGAGCCCACCAAAACTGTGAGCCCAAACAAGCCTTTTCTCTTCATGAATGAATCATTTCAGGCAATTGTTATATTGTTGGAAAGCTGAATAACACTATTTGCTGATTTCCCGTGAAGATGTCAGCTTTGAATGGGACCGAAAGAAAGAGAAGGCTCTGTGGCTGGTCCAAGTTGAAGTACAAATGACTCTGTTACATGGGGTTCATGACTGGGCAGATCCAGAGGGACCTAAACGGTCTGTGGCAAATAGACTTTGCAAACAGAATGTTGTTGCAGCTCCTGAAAATCTCCAATAGAATACTTTGGGACTTTGAAAACAAATATTTTTCCTCTTTGAGAAATAGCTTCTGCTCCCAACTTGTTTACTAATTCCTGATAGACATTGACTATCCGGCTGAGATGTACCAGGTGCACATTTGACCTGAACTATTCATTGGATCCGACATATCATAAATTGTGGTTTGCTCCAAAGAACTTCATTACCTAATGGTGATGGTGTAAAAGATACAGTGCTCGAGAAGTTGCTGAAGGCATAATATGCTGTTTCTCAGAAGGGGGAGTGATTATCTTGGCATCTACATGTGCTACTCTAATCTTTTTTTTAATTGTTTGATCTGTTTAGTTATACATGAAAGCAGAATGCATTTTGATTCATTGTACACAAATGGAGTACAACTTTTCATTTCTCTGGTTGTACACGATGTAGAGTCACAGCATTTGTATAATCACACATGTACATAGAGTAATGATGTTTGTCTCATTCCACCGTTTCCCTCACTCCCTCCCCTCTCCTTGTTTCCCTCTGTGCAATCCAAAGTTCCTCTATTCTTCTCTTAACCTCTCCCTCTACCCCGTTATGTATTAGCATCCACTTATTAGAGAAAATATTCAGCCTTGGTTTTATTTGGGATTGGCTTATTTCACTTAACATGGTATTCTCCAAATCCATTCATTTGCCTGCAAATGCCATGATTTCATTTGTCTTTAAGACTGAGTAATATTCCATTATGTATATAATATATCACAGTTTCTTTATCCATTCATCTATTGAAGGGCATTTAGGTTGGTCCCACAATCTAGCTATTGTGAAATGAGCTGCAATAAACATTGATGTGGCTGCGCCACTGTAGTATGCTGCTTTTAAGTCCTTTGGGTATAAACTGAGGAGTGGGATAGCTAGGTGAAATGGTGGGTCCATTCCAAGTTTTCTAAGGAATCTCTATCCTGCTTTCCAGACCACTGCACCAATTTGCAATCCCGCCAGCAAAGTATGAGTGTATCATTTTCCCCCACGTCCTTGCCAATAGTTGTTGTTGCTTGTATTGTATTGTTGCTGATAATAGCCATTCTAATTGGAATGAGATGAAATCTTAGGGTAGTTTTGATTTGAATTTCCCTAATTACTAGAGATGCTGAACATTTTTTCATGTATTTGATGATGTATTGTGTATCTTCTTCTGTGAAGTGTCTCCTCAGTTCCTTAGCTCATTTATTGATTGGGTTCTTTATTTTTGGTGTTAATTTTTTGAGTTTTTTATAAATCTTGGAGGTTAGTGCTCTATCTGAAGTGCATGTGGAAAAGATTTTCTCCCACTCTGTAGAGTCTCTCTTCATGTTATTGTTTGTTTTTGCTGAGAAAAATCTTTTTAGTTTGAATTCATCACATTTATTGATTCTTGCTTTTATGTCTTACACTCTGGGAATCTTGTTAAGGAAGTCTGATCCTAAGCTGACATGATGAAGATTTGGGCTTATTTTTTCTTCCATTAGGCACAGAGTCTCTGGTCTAATTCCTGGGTCCTTGATTCATTTTGAGTTGAGTTTTGTGCAGGGTTAGAGACAGGAGTTTAATTTCATTTTGCTGCACATGGATTTCCAGTTTTCCCAGCACCATTTGCTGAAGAGGCTATCTTTTCTCCATTGTATGTTTTTGGCACCTTTGTCTAGTATGAAATAACTGTATTTATATGACTTTGTCTCTGTGTCTTCTGTACCATTGGTCTACCTGTCTGTTTTGGTGCTAATACCATGCCATTTTTGTTACTATTGCTCTGCAGTATAGTTTAAGGTCTGGTATTGTGATACCTCATGTTTCACTCTTCCTGCTAAGGGTTGCCTTGGCTATTCTGGGTCTCCTATATTTCCAAATGAATTTCATGATTGCTTTCTGTATTTCTATGAGGTCTGTCATTGGGATTTTAATTGGAATTGCATTGAATCTGTATAGCGCTTTTGAGAGTATGGCCATTTTGACAATATTAATTCTTCCTTTCCGAGAACATGGGAGATCTTTCCATCGTCTAAGGTTTTAATTTCTTTCTTTAGTGTTCTGTAGTTTTCCTTGTAGAGGTCTTTTACTTCTTTTATTGGATTGATTCCCAAGTATTTTATTTTTTTGTAAGGCCATTGTGAATGGGGTAGTTTTCCTAATTTCTCTTTCAGAGGATTCATCACTTATGAATAGAAATGCATTAGATTTATGAGTGTTGGTTTTATATGCTGCTACATTTCTGAATTCATTTATTAGTTCTAGAAGTTTTCCGGTAGAATTTTTTGGATCCTCTAAATGCAGAATCATGTCATCAGCAAAGAGTGATAGTTTGAGTTCTTCTTTTTATATTCATATCCCTTTAATTTCCTTGGTCAGTCTGATTGCTCTGGCTAGAATTTCAAGGATGATGTTGAATAGAAGTAATGAAAGAGGGTATCCCTGTCTTTTCCAGTTTTTAGATGGAATGCTTCCAATTTTCCCCCGTTTAGAATGATGTTGGCCTTGCGCTTAGGATAGATAGCCTTTACAATGTTGAGGTATATTCCTACTATCCATATTTTTTCTAGTGTTTTGAACATAAAGGGGTGCTGTATTTTGTCAAATGCTTTTTCTGTGTCTATTGAAATTATCATATAATTCTTTTTTTGGATCATATGATAAAATTTTAAGTCTGTTGATGTGATGAATTACATTTATTGATTTCCAGAGGTTGAATCAACCTTGCATCCCTGGGATGAAACCCATTTGATCATGGTGCACTATCTTTTTAATATGTTTTTGTATGCAATTTGTAAGAATTTTGTTAAGAATTGTTTCATCTATGTTTATCAGAGATATTGGTCTGAAGTTTTCTTTCCTTGATGTGTCTTTGTCTGGTTTTGGTGTTAGGGTGACACTAGCTTCATAGAATGAGTTTGGAAGGGTTCCCTCCTTTTCTATTTCATGGAATATTTTGAGGAGTATTGGTATTAGTTCTTCTTTGAAGGTCTTATAGAACGTGTCTGAGAATCCATCTGGTCCTGGGCTTTTCTTGGTTGGTTGACTTTTGATGGCATCTTCTATTTCATTGCTTGAAATGGATCTTTTTTTAAAAAATTTTTACAGACTTCATTTTGATTCATTGTACACATATGGGGTACAAATTTTCATTTCAATGGTTGTGCATGATGTACATTCATATCATTCTTGTTAATCATACATGTACATAGGGCAATGATGTCTCATTCCACCATTTTTCATCCCCCTACCCTCTCCCCCTCTCATTTCCCTCTATGTAATCTAAAGTTCCTCCATTCTTCTCTCACCCCTCACCCCCCCCAACCTGATTCTATATCATCATCCACTTATCAAGGAAAACATTGGGCCTTTGTTTTTTTTGGGATTGGCTTATTTCACTTGATATGATAATCTCCATTTCCATCCATTTATCTGCAAATGCCATAATATTATTATTCTTTTTGGCTGAGTAGTATTCCATTGTGTATATATACCACAGCTTCTTTATCCATTCATCTGTTGAAGGGAATCTTGAATGGTTATTATCAAGAACACAAACAACAGTAGATGTTGGCATGGCTGTGGGGAAAAAGGCACACTTTTACATTGCTGGTGGAGTTGTAAATTGGTACAGCCACTTGGAAAGCAGTGTGGAGGTTCCTCAGAAAACTTGGAATGGACCCACCTTTTGACCCAGTTATCTCACTCCTTAGTTTATACCCAAAGGAGTTAAAATTAGCATACTACAGTACCACAGCCACATCGATGTTTATAGCAACTCAATTCACAATAGCTAGACTGTAATGGATCTTTTTGAATTGTGTATGTCCTTCTGATTCAATTTGAGTGGATCATATATCTCTAGAAGTTTGTCAATGTCTTTGAGATTTTCTATTTTGTTGGAGTATAGATTTTCAAAATAGCTTCTAATTATGCTTTGTATTTCAATAGTGTCTGTTTTTATATTTCCTTTTTCATCACAAATTTTAGTAATTTGAGTTTTCTCTCTCCTTTTTGTTAGTATGGCTAAGGGTTTATCAATTTTGTTTATTTTGTTTAAAAGAACCAACTTTTTGTTTTGTCAATTTTTTCAATTGTTTCTTTTGTTTTAATTTCCTTGTTTATTTCAGCTCTGATTTTACTTATTTCCTGACTTCTACTACTTTTGGTGTTGATCTATTCTTCCTTTTCTAGGGCTTTGAGATGTAATGTTAGGTCGTTTATTTATTGACTTTTTATTCTTTTAATGAATGAGCTCAATGTAATGAATTTTCCTCTTAGTACTGCTTTCATAGTGTCCCAGGTATTTTGATATGTTGTATTGGTGTTCTTGTTTTCTATTTCATCAACATGGGCTTCCCCTCCTTTAGTTACTGCCAATTTTAGGTCTTTAATCTGGTCATACTACTAAAATCATCTTATGATAGAACAGTTATTGATGGAACTCTGGGGAGATAGTGAGGCATACCCTTAACCCTCAGTATAAAGCCTTTTTCCTGGGGAACAGTCAACTACCCATGGGAAGCTGATAACTTTGGATCCCTTTCATTATGGAGGGAGCAATTATTTATACCACTAGAATGCATTATTACTTTCTGTGTGTGGTTTTGCCTTCTTTGTGCGTCGTTCCTTTGCAAGAACTACCATGCCCAGACTTTCTTAATCACTATCAAATATTCTATGTAACATTCTTTATGGTGAAGAAGTTCATTTTATGGCCAATGATATGAAGCAATGGGCCTATATCTACACAATTCACTGGTTCTACCTTGTACTCCCTTGCCTTTGGCCTACTGAATGTCCCCCAAAATATGTGGAGAGGGGGACTTTTAGAGATGCTCATACTGTTCAATTTTACAGCTTTGTTATTTAAAACTGATATCTTCATGTTAAGTCAATAAGTGGAATAAGGATATAGGTAAAAAAATCATGTATTTGATCTTTATTACTTGCAGTATGATTGGTTGGTAGATTGCTGTTTTCATTTGCATTTCTTTTGTAGTTATGCTTTTAAAATGAAACAAAGATCCAGCATTCACTGAGTCAGTGTTTACTATTATTTTAAGGATTGTTTTAATACACTGTTCAAACATGAGAATATTTTATAAACTAGTATCAAGTGGTTTTTAGTGACATTTATAAATGAGGGTACTACTTTCATTAAATAAGGATATTAAGAGCTGGACCTAAAACTATACTTGGATTCTGATTTTGTTTAGTATAATCTTTCAGGCCAAATAACTTTATGTATGTTTTAAAGATTCTGAATCAAAACACCAATATTAAAGTCGGAAACTTCTTCAAATGCCTGTCAGAAGTCTTTAAGTCTATTTAAGGAAATAGTGATGTAATTTTAGAACTTCAGCAAACTTTGTATTGCTTTGATTACATTTTTAAAAGGCTGTTAGTGTCAAAACACAGCTAACTAAAATTTAAGCTAAAGGATACTTTGAGTAAGACAGAGAATCTATTTTATGATAACTGGACTTTTTTTTATGAGAAGACTTCTGTAAAAATCCATTGAAGGAAAATGTCAGTTAGATAAAGACATACTATTAATATAAACAGTTAAATGTTCTGATCTAAATATGGTATACTCAGGATAAAATTAGAACAAAAATTAAACAAAATACAGCAAGTAACTTAAAAAATATGTAACCTAGAGGTTAACATAAGCTATTCTGAAATGAGTACGTGAAATGTACAGAATGCATAGAGCTAAAGGTGAGCATTACAGGCATTGAAAAAATTTACTTTGCCTCTCTCAAAGGGGAAAAATGTAGTTCAGTATAATCTTTTCCATAATAGGAAATAAAGACTTAAGGGCAAAAGTGTAATGTCTGTGTGCAGAAAACTTACACCTGTATCTTTCCATCATCTGCATTAATAACACATAGCTCAGCAAAAAAGCAACCTGACCTTTTACATTGACCGCATCGGGACAATCTTCCTCTGGTAAAGCATTGTAATGAATGCCAGGATCTCCCAGAACTAGGAGCCAGGAGAATTTGGTTTAAGTCATAGTTCTGCAATGATTATGTGATTTTGAATAAATAGTGCCCCTTTTTGAGCTTTAATTTACTTGTATGTAAAATGGACACAATAACTTCTGTTCTGCTGATGCCATGAATTAGTATAAGAATCAAATGAAAATCCTGGCACACACCTTTGTGAAATGGAGCAATTAATGAAAATACACATATTGTACGTTCTCAAGTGAATGTGAATTTAAGTGAAAGTGAAGTTTCAATTTTTTTATCCCAAGCTTACAATCTAATCTGAGAAAAAAAATTATTTCAAGAAGAATGCCTAAAATATTTTGCTATTGTAAAAGTTGCTTTATATTTAAATGAATGCAATAGTAGTGAGTTAGGATGGATGTCAGCTGGATGTCATTGAATGAGTATAACATAGTTCTTTCCTAAGAATATTCTCCTTCATTGACCGAAGCTTCAAGATGCTTTTGGCTTTGCTATGGGTTAAAAGCACTAATTTCAAATGCACATGTGAGAAAGATGAGCCTAGCTCTTTGAGTATCAGTAAAGAAATACTTTTAGTACAGAAATTGTCAGGAAGAGATTCCAAGTGTTTGATATCAGTTAGGACTTGACCTCACCATCAGGAGAGAAGCTTGGCATAGCTGGACCAGAGGATTGGAGGCATCTGGCTGTGCCAATATTTGCTTTTTAGTTGCTGAATTATTGAGGAGTTTGGGAAAGTCCTTGGTGATGGTGTGGGGAAACTAGGATGGCATTCAGATGGCTAGGGGTGGTGGCTGTTACCAACAATATGTTAATGATCAACTCTTATCAACTGTTTTTGTTGTCCTGGCTACTCAGCCACAGAATAGCTAATTCAAATGCCTATAGGAGCCAAGGCCTCAACGTACCTGAGATGTAAGCATGAATTTTATGGTAAGCTGGAGACATGCGAAGAGAGAGCTGCTGATCTTCAGCCAGCTGTCAAGAGGAAATGCAGACTTGGTGGATATTCATGTGAAATTTCTTGATTTTGGAATGTTGGCTACACATTCATTTTTTTTAAAAATCCTGTATAGACCAAATAAAGCATGAGTATGCAATGCACTAGATTTGACCTGCTAATGCCCCTTTAGATTCAGTGTACATTTAAATTCTAGCATGGTCCTGTATAAGAAAGTGGTTACCAAAAGAAGCATTCTTGAAGGGAGGAAAAGAAGAGGTAAGGGCCCAGAAACAAAAGCCCATAATTCACAATTTTCTCAGTCTGGCCCCTGGACCATCAAGGTAAACGGAGGAAACTATGCATTCTAAAGATAGTGATTCAAAATGGCGACAATTACTTCCATCAACTGATGGACAATCTCTCCCACAACCTGGAGAGGACAGAAGTTGAGTAATGTCAAGCAGGGTTTTCTCCTTATTGTACTGTTTATTGTCAAATTATTACTTCCTATGTTATGTCTTACAGATAAAACGTTTCTCTAAAAATTATCTTAAACACATAAAAATATCCTTTCACAGAGATATCTTACTCATTTTAAGGAAGAGTGGCATAAAATCAAGAAAAAATCCCTTAAGGGGAAAAACGAAATCTTTTTAAAACAACATGAAATGGTTTGATAATCTTCAGGTGATTTAAGAATTTACATTTGGCTCTTATTGTGGAAAAATCATATTAGTTTTGATAAATATGTTGCTCAGAAATCGATAGGTGCATTTCCAATGGAATTAAAATGATCTGTTGCAGAATATCTATAAATCGCACTAAGATTTGACTTGAAAATACACTTCATGGTGGTCTAGTCTAAATTCTAGTCTAAATTCTAAATGCTAGTCTAAATTCAGAGGGTGGAGCAAATGTCTTTCTTTCATGTGACGATGTCCTGCACATATCTATATGTCTCTGGGGTATGGGAGTGGAAAAAGAGAAGGAAAAAATCAATATATATCCCACACCAAACATTGATGCATCCAAGGATGATTGGAAAAAATAGACTACATATGACTCAATGGAGGAACAGCTATGGTTGACCCTGGCAGAGCCTACGAGAACATGTCTATAGCATGAGTGAGCCAGCTGTGCCTAAATTTTGGCCAGCTCTGAGATCTTCATTCTTTCATTCTCCTCCATGGCCCAATTTTAAGTTGTACTTAGTGATGAACAGTGTTTATAATATTGCAAGATAAAATTAACTGGGCTTTAGAACATAAATAATGTGAAATTAGATTGCTTTTATTTATGAAGTAATATTATCCTTTTTGTATGTGGATGCTTGAGAAAAGTAACGTATTTTATCATATGTATTTGAAAGTAATAAAAATTGAATTTCTTTTAAGAAGCTTCTTTGGGTGTTATAAAATCCAGACCTCACTCAGACTGGAGTAGTAGGAGTGAAGAATCCTCACATTTAGGATGGACTCTTCTGCTGGCTAGAAGTAGACAAGTCACTTTAGCATTTTGGGTTTTAGGTTCCTTCTTGGTAAAATTAGAGATGATAGTGCTTGTCTTTCTAGCCTCATCAACGCCTAATAGAGGGACTTTTGAGGAAAGGGAGAAAGAACCATAGTTTAGGTGAACCTGAAGGTAGAATCCGTACAGGTTCCAGGGTTTAGCAACCTGAGGAGCTTAAGATAATTTCAGGGTAAGACCTGAGAAGACTTGAGGGTCACCCATGTGTAAGTTGTAGTACAGTGAGGTGGTTAACAGTTAATGAATGGGAACACCCAGAGGGGGCAGACTAGAGGCCACAGCATTTTGCAGAACACTGAGGGGATGGATATGAACATCCATATTTAACTCATGTATCTAATAGGAGAAAGAAAGGCACTTTTTAGTTTCCTTTTGTTTAATTATTCTGATTATCAGGCTCTTTCCAAGAAGGAAGAACTTTCAGGAGTTCAGGAAAATTTAGTGCTGTTGGGGAGGTTTTAAGGTAATTTTGCCCCAGGGTAAGAGAAATTCCCCACATTCCAGGAGTGGGGACTAGTAGTCAGAGTTCCCTTGTATGGGATGACCAACTGAAGAGGACTGACGTTGGGGGAGAGAGGGATTTAATAAGGATTTCAATCATATCCTAAAGGTGGGTAGGTTTAGTAGCCAATATCAGAAATGATTTTAATGGTGCCAGTGCACATATGTATTTCTAATGCTTTCTCCCTTAATACTGAAAGGGAAGGAGATGGAACCCCACAATATTCCTGTCAATCTGGTAATAACATACTTGATGTCTGCAATTAAACTACATCCAACTGTGGGTTTTTGCTGAGCCTTCCAATCCACACATATCCCATGGGCCATGAGAATTTGGACTTAACTCTTGCACTACTGGATTCCAACTTCTTAGCAGAGTTGGGGCCTCTCAGGGTTCCTCATGATAAATTTGATGTTCTCCACAGAGAAGCCTGGTCATTTGGACTCTCCCTTTCTTCATTCTGGCGTCATTAGAGAGCTGTAGGCTCTGTAAACTTTTCCTTTTCCCTCCCCTACTCCTCCTGGATCCTGTGGCCATGATTAGTTTCAAATTTTGGTTTAGGCCAATAGATTGCTTGGTATTATGACTAGAAGGGACAGGGTGAGGTAGTGGACCACCCATTCTGATGTGCCCAGGATTGGAGCGTTCCTGGGATGCAAGACTTTGAGTTTTGAGACTTGAAAAATCCCACAAATCCAGACCAGTTGGTCACCCTAGAAGGGGGAGAAAGAGGAAATGCAGGATTCCAAACTCAGTGTGGAATATTTACACAAAACCCAACCCTTTTACACTAAAAAGATTAACCTTCTCTTAGCATATTTCCTATGACCTTAGAAGAAACTCTGTCTCTTTGTTTGCCTTCAGAAATATGCGTGTCTTAAAACCCCGTAATAAATCCTTTGCTGCTTAAACCAGCTCGAGCAGATTTTCTTTCCTCAACTGAACTCTGCCTGACTCAGTACCATGCATCCCATTTATGCTGAAATTTCTTCCTCTAATGAGCTAAAAATCATTCTAAGAGAACTTGCATCTGGGAGTTCTGTGGATTTTTTTTTTTTTTTTTTCCCTCCTCAGCTATTTTTCTCCCTTCTTTTGGTAGTGATATCCTGATTTTCCTTTGGAGAACCAACCCATTCCCAGTTTTGGTCTGGGTAGGGCTGACACACAGGCTGGATGACAAGGGACTTTTTCTTTTCCTGATCAGAGTGATGGTTCAGGTGCTGGTATGTGATCACCAGGGCTAATGAGGATTATCTTTTGGGAATTGCACTTGAGCTACTGAGAAAGAAGTTTGTTTTTGTTATGTATGATTACTGTGGGGACAATATGAATTCTCCAGTGGACACACAGCTCTCTTGAGAATGAAGCCAGCAGAGAAGAGATCAAAGTTGTGAAGGAGAGAAAGAGACTGCAGGTTTATTACTTTGTTGGAGCGTCTGGATCTGGTCATGCCTGGAGTGGATTTACAGTTTGTAATAATACTTTGCTCATGTGTCTTTGAGTTGTGTTTCTGTCATGAGACACTTGAAAGCACTAAATAATTCAATAAGATAAAATGAAATTTAAATTTATAAACAAATAAACTTGAGGTATTACCATGAAATGATTCACTTATTTAAATACATAAATTGCATTTAATGTATGATTTGATTTTAAATATTTGATTGGCATGTACTCTTTCAGGAATACACAGTGCTCAAAGCTTTTCTCTTAGTTTGGTAATATCACTACCATGATGCCTTGAGCAAGTTACTTAACCTCTCTGTATTTCATTTGCGTCATCTGAGAAATGTAGCTAAAAATAGTAATTACCTCATATAGTTACTATGCATAGAGGCTTGGAGCAGGGAGGACAGTAATCTGGTACTTTAATGAGTGTTAACTCTTGTTGGCAAGCAGTGAACTTGTTAGTTATATTTTCTCTCATTTAAACTTATTTTAATGTAATAGTTCTTAGATTAGATAAGAATATGTAGCATCACAAATATATAAACAAATATATAAAACCCTAAGTATAAGGAATGTTTGAAGTATTTAAGTAAATAAATAAATTAAAAAGAAAGGAGAAAGGAGAAGAATTATACAAAAGATAAAACATTATTTTTATGTGTTGTCCAAGTTATGCTTAATAACTCACTTAAAATTATTATACTATTTTTTCATAAAAGATATGATCTTCAGTTATTTATTAGTAATTTGTTTTATAGATAAGATAGAAGAATGTGTCAGAGTTGATTTAAAAAAATTGTTGAAGATTGCTGCTTGGTAATAAGCAACCTGATAAATAGCATAATGCTTCACTATTTTTGCTTTCTAAAAGGAAATAAAAGATTAGAATTGGGTCATATATCCAATGTGAAATAAAGGGTATTTCAATTAAGATTCGAGTTGACTTTCTAAAGTGTTGTTCAAGTCAAATGCTACCCTATGTCAATTGCTTCCAGCTGCCGAATGAGTTTGTAAAGTTATAGGGCATTATAACAACACTGCCTGCAACACTTCTTAATTTCACTTATCTCATGTAGGAAATAAATCATAAAACGCATCACAGTGCATCAAAATAATAATCAATGAATAAACAGCAACAATAATAAATAGTAAGTGAAAAATACTGACCCTTCTTTTGCAGAAATATGTAGAGAACAGGGCTGAAATGTATATGTGAGCTTCCAAAGGCAAATCACCAGTTACTTTCAATGTTAATCTTATCTTACACCTTTCCATCTATATTTAATTGGCAATTTTCAAATATACTTAGTACAGGTGCTGATCTTTTTTGTTTTGTTTTTGCTTATAGGTAATTTTCTTGAAAAATAATGGCAACATTGTTGCATTTTCAAGACCAAGAAACATGACAATTTTGATTCATGCTATCGTCATTTCAATGAAATCTCACTGGATCTTATGTGTATAGAATGAAGAAAAAAATAGTAGCACCTTTCAGTGGTTAATCCCCATACTGCCTTACTCTGTAAACTCTTCGGGTCAAAAGAAAAATTAAATGATATTTTGAAGCAAGTGTACACATATAAAACTTTCTTCCAGAATCCAGTGGTCTCAGATAGGATTGGAAAGAAAACAAGTTCATTGCTGGACAGGGGCTTATTCCTCATTTTTCATTTCTGTTTGTAATTCCTGTCATCTTTGTTTCTTATGCTTTGGCTAAAAAGGGCGACTCATATTTATTGGAACTGGGTTTCAATAAACATTATGCATTATGGTGAACCAAAGAGAGATTTATTGATAATTTGTCACTTATATTTATGAAAATGTAGACCCCAGAGCTCCAGAGCTGGTAAATCATATTCTGCAGCCTCAATGTGTTAGAACCCCCAACCCCCCACTCCATTTACTGCCAAAAACACACCGTACGGGCTGCCTGCCCCGTACAACTCAGGTCCTGGTAATCACACTCATGTTAATACCAAACGAGGAAAAAAAAAAACAACTGTTAGAGATTTATTTTTTTTTTGTTTCAATATGTTTTCAATTTAATTCTCAAGTTGCAGAAATAATAAACTGATAAAATATAATTAGATGTGAGATTACAACTTAATGAGGCCAGAGAAGGGGCAAGAATGTAAGGGAACAGTAGACAGTGTGGAATTCTTTTTTTTTTTTTTTTAAGTTTGTTTATTATGATACAGCTGTCTAGAATTTTCACACAGTTTCCAGATGCGGGCAGCTGTTAGTCCTTTGCTATTAAAGAAACAAAGGTTCAGAGTTCATGTTGAGCCACTTGTTCTAGACTAGAGATGCTTAAGATGACACTTCACTAAGCTTCGGCCTCCTGTCCTAGACAAGCTTGTCAAGATGGACATTGTGTTCACTTGCTTCTTGCTGCTTACTTATCTTTTCTGGCAACCACTCCAGCAGCAAGCTGCCCCACTCTGCCTAATATGTTTATCTCCCATGGTGATGTCAGCAGAACTCAGTAAATCTAATATTCATGCTCAAGCAGATTTGTTGGTGCTCTTTGTTTATAAGAATAGGTCCTATATCACTCTCCCAGCTGCTTCCTCTAGATATGTGGCTTTGTGTTTCGAGTTCCCCCTAGACAGGACTTGGGTGAGGAACAAAGTACCTACCTATCTTACTTCAACCTCTTTTTTCCCCACAAAAATCTAATTCCAATGTGTTTTTTTCCACAGATGTGACTATAGTCACATCTCTTTCCATTTGTTCAATTCCTTTGGACATAAAATCTTTGCAATACTAAAATAATGCACACTTTTTCATTTTTGAAGAGATCATTGAGGGAAAGAAATAGGATTTAAAATATATAATTGATGCAGAAGAACATTTCTTTTTTTCCTTTTGTTTTCCCCCTTTGGTACTGGGGACTGAACCCAGGGACACTCCACCACTGAGTTACATCATCAGACCTTTTTATTTTATTTTGAGACAGGGTCTTGCTAAATTGTCCAGACTGGTCTCTGACTTGTAGTCATCCTGCCTTGGTCCCCTGAATAACTTAGATTACAGGTGTGCACCACCACTCTCTGTTAGAAGAACATTTACTAAATATAATGCTCCTACTTGAAGAATCTAGACTCATGAAAAATGCATGTATGTTCCACATAGAAATCATATATACTGTGCTATAATATCTGAAGTTCTAATCACCTCATAATTAATCACTATGTTTCAAGTTTCAAACACTTTATCATTCAGTGGCAAATATATTATAGAGAAAATGGGGCAACAGTCATACCTGTGGCTACAGATTTTGTCTATAGTTTCTATGCAAATCTTGAGCTCTTTCATGGAAAAATACTGATTGAATTTTAAATCAGCAAACATTTGAGTTCAGATAGTTGGAAAACTATTAAGTAACAGATGTGGAACTTATTTTTCATCATGATTTTAAAGTAATTTCCACATCTCCTTATTTATGTATGAGCTATACATGCCAATTGTTTCTAAATGAGTCTCAGTTGTTTTTATTTTTATGTACAATGGTGTTGTAGCAACTTCAGGGCCCATCTTTGATTAACAACTGTATTAACTTTTTGTCACTGAGACAAAACACCTGAGAAAAACAACTTAAAGAAGGAAAGATTGTTTGGAGCTCACGATCTCAGAGCTTTCAGTTCATTATCTGTTGGGTCCATTGCTTTTGGACCTGTGGTCAGGTAGTGCATCATGGTGGAAGGGTGTGGAAGACCACCTCATGGTGGTGGGGAGGACAGGGCAGGGGGAGGAAGGGACTGAGGATGAGAAATAGTCCCCAAGGGCATCCCCAAAGGACTCACTTCTTTCTCCTAGGTCCCACTTCTATTGTTTCCATGACCTGCCAATAATCCATTCAAATTATGAATCCATCAGTGGATAATCCACTGATAAAGTTAAAACCCTCATAACCCAATCATTTCCTAACAGCACCACCTCTAAACATTGCTATATTGGCTACAAAGCTTTCATACATGAGACTTTGAGTGACATTCCAGATCCAAACAATAACAACTAAGCTGTATGTAATTTTATGTAACTTTCTACTTTTAGACTGTGAAATACCATCTATTCATATTTCATCACAAGTTTTCTTATTTTTATGTCTTTTGGGAAACAGTACTAAATGTTAATATAGAACAATTAGAGTGCTAATTTTACACCCCAACTTCTTTATCTTTTTCAAAGCCATCATCAATTATGCTTCTTTTGCCAGCTCTGCAGTCAATATATAGTGTCAGATTGTCTTGTCATTTTTAAAAAGGTTTTGTATCTAGCCAAAGATATTATATACTGCATCTATGTTACAAGAAATGTTTTGATAGTCATTTGAATTAGGGCTTGTGTTAGCTTTGTGTTGTTGTGATCATAATGCCAGATGAAAGCAACTTAGAGGAAGAAAAATTTATTTTGGCTCATGGTTTCAGAGGTGCAGTCCATGGTGGGCTGATTCTGTTGCTCTGGGCCAGAGGTGAGACAAAATATCATGAAGGAAGGACAAGTAGAAAAAAACCTGCTCAGGTCCTGGCAGCCTGGAAGCAGAAATAGCATGTGCAAAGAGACAGGAATAAAATATAAGCCCCAAAGGAACACTCCCAGGGACCTAACTTCTTCCAGTTATATTGCACCTGCCTATAGTTATCACCCAGTTAGTCCATTCAAATTATTAATCCATCAAATAGATTAATCAGGTTACAGCATTCATAATCTAATCATTTCACCTCCTGCAGGAAATTTTGAGGGGGCTGCCTCACATCCAAACCATAACAGAGCTTAATTGTATACTGACCTTATATGCAAATATTTTAGAGTTTAAGTTCTCCGATAACCTGACACTGGCCCTATAAAATTCTTAGTGTCCTCATTTTATGAATTTATAAATTGATATTTATAGAATTAACATAATGTAAACTGCCCAGGTTGCAGAACACAGAAGGCAATACTTTTACAATAATTATTTTTATATGAATTTTTGTAATATAAATTAAATAATTATATTTTAAAAGACTACCCACATTTTGAAATTCTGCATTTTAAGTAATAGTGATTGAATGTATTTTAAAAACATCTGGCTGTCCAATCTATGTGATCAGAGTTTATAAAAATGATTAACAAAATCTAATCTTAAGTAAATACTTTTGGTTGTTTTTGATTTTGTACTACATTATAAGCTTTTTGTTCAAATGAATTCATTGTTGAAGTGTGTGTATGTGGGTGGGTGTGGGAGGGAATCACAGTAATTAAAACTGATGTTGATAAAGTCCAGAAAATCCTCACCAGCTCTGTACTTCAGAAAAGAATCCCCGACTGTCCTACCATGTCAGAGGAAAAGGAACATAAGATTTAGTTTGAGCTCAGCTTCCCAATTTCTAAGAGCACTTGAACTTTCAGGGTGATCAGATGAAGGCATCAGACTTACCAGCTTTCTAACTCCTGTCCACAAAAACAGACATGAAAACACATGAGCTTATTCAATCTGTAGGTCATCCCAGGAACTCTGTATTTGTGGCCCCTTAGTATTTGTGTTATTATGAAAGTTTTTCTTTGCAGGTTTACTTAACTTTTACTATAAATTCATAATAAGGGCAATAACAAATATTTATTGTTTTTATTTGACCCAAAGGCACTGAACTGAGCAATATACATTTAATATTTCTAATAATCTGTGGTGTTGGTACCATTATCATCTCCATTTTATAGATAAGAAAACAGGCAGAGAGAGATAAAGAAATTTTACCCAAGTTTACGTGGTTATTGTGGTTTATACAGCTGTATGATACCCTCTCCTTCAGTGGGATCAGGACTTGTGACTTTGCAGATATATTAAGATCCCTAATTAGTTGACTTGAGGAAGGAATCTTCCTATGGTCTGATGATCCTTTAGAAAGGAATGGGCCCTTCCAGAAGGAGGGGGCTGGCCTTCCAGAGGGAGGGATGAAGGCATTTGTGGAACCTAACGGTGACCTCCAGATGCTGAGAGTATGCCCAAACAACAGCTAGCATAAAAACAGACTTCAGTCAAATAAACCACAAGGAACAGAATATTGCCAACAACTTGAATAAACTTGTAACAAGACCCTGATCTCCAGATGAGAAGCTAGCTCCAGCTGACACCTTGATTCCAACTTTGCGAGACCCTGAGCACAGAATCCAGTCCCACCCTGCCCTGATCACTGATCTACAACACTATGACAATAACTTAGAGTTTTAGGTTGCTAAGTTTGTGTGATTTGTTATGCAGCAATAGAAAACCAAACACAATGATTAACTTGAAAAACTAAGATTATCACTTGGGTCTGTCCAACTCTAGAACCTTCACTCTTTTTCTGAAGTGGACTCTTTCACTTTATTGCATGCTCATTCGCTATAATTTTTGTTCTAAATCTTATTCTTTGGTTCTAGGTTCAAGGTCAAGGGTAGGGAACATACCTTGGTAGCAGCCTAAGGAAGTGAGAATTGGAATTGGTACTTGGCTGATTCATGCTGATATGATGAGAAAGAGGAGACTGGAGAATTTATGGATGCCCCCAATTTTGGTGTCAACAGTGTGATGTTAATATTGAAAATTGACTTCTTTTGTTTAAGCTGATGTCTTTGTGGAATCCTGTGTAAACTAGAGCTGATATGAGCATCACTTTGGTTTGTCATTAAACAATATGTCATATCAACTGATGTGTTTTTCTGATGATTTTGCCACTGTGTGTTCCTTTATAAATTATGTGATTCATCACACCTAATTTTGCTTCTCTCTGAACAAATAAAAATTCCATAAGAGATAATTAGAAGATAAGCAAAGAGGCTTGAGGATATGAATTGCTCCACAAGACTCAATTGTGTGGGATTATGGGATACAATCTCGAATGGATTTGGGGATGTGGGCTTTGCCTAGCTGGTGGTGTCAGACAAGTTCTCTGGTCAGTATGGCACATGGGCAGTGGAGCAGGCAAGGGTGCATCAGGATGCCCAGACAAAGGAGTTGGAGTCATAAGCAGGTTTCCCATGACCCAGGGTGATGTGATATGAGAAGAGTTCAATGTTTCATGTGTGCAAGAGAAGTATGGAAATCCCCGAGATGGATCTCGGCTATTATTTGGAGTGTGAGCTGTGATCTGTGAACCAGGAACCAGAAACCAGAACCCAGATGAACATAAACTGTCTCAGAAGGCATCAGAATGGGCATCTGAGGTACAAGCAGCAGACATTCTGTTCCTTCTTCCCAACAAACACACTCTCCAGCTTTCTGGAAGGCCCTAGGGCTGAGGCATCATTCTAGGGATTTGTGTCAGGAAGAGACTTTAAAATACCTTGGGTTTACCCAGAACTCTGTAATTCCTCCATTCAGTGGGATGGGGATTCAAATTAGAAATATTTCATGGTATAACAATAAAGAAAATTATGTTCTTTTGAAAATTCAGGGTTAGGTTTGGGGTCTATATATGTGTAACTGCCCAATTTCATTGAAAATAGTTTTGTCATTGTCATATCTTTCACCATCAATACCATATATCTGCACCTACAGAGAAAATAATCTGTCCAAGGGTATACTTGCTGCAACCTCTCTAGACTCCAGTGTTTTACTTAGTTTTTGTTTAGCTTGTGTTGCAATAAAAGTTACCTCAAATGCAGAAAACTGAAGACTCAGATTCATTTGTTTTCTCTCTGTTTGATTGTATTATGAAAGATCGGGGTCAAAGGATATCAATGTGGGTTGGGTGTTTAATGGAACAAGGCACGTAGGAAATTATCTGGATCTTAATAAAAGGGTTAGATTCAGAAAGATAGGGAAAAGGACAGGGACGAGTGTGTATTCTTGGATAAGTGGACAGAGAAGTGGAATGTAAGTGGCACTTTAAGAAGGATTGACTTGATGGGATTGACTTGATGGAAGGGGAGGTTTTATGTCTAGAAATAAGTTAAAGAGGAAGGTAGTGGACTGCACAGGCACACACAGCAGTATGAGTCCTTGCAGGTCTTGAGAAGGAAAGTGATTGGATCAGGCAATTGTTAAGGCATTTTAAACTAATGGCAGAAAAGACAAATTAGAGATGGTGTGAAAACAGAGAACATTGTCTTCTTGGACTAGAGTGAGCCCAAGGACCAGGAAGAGGCACCTTGTTTGTATTTCTTCATAACCAAAAATAATAGCATATTTATTTTGTTTCTCTGCAACTAGAAAGCAAGTACCCCAAAGACAAGGTGTACATACCTTGGCGGTACGTATTCACTGCTGTGATCCTAGGACTCTGTGTATGGTAGATGAGTGAGTTAATGAAGAAAACTGTCTATAAATTCATAGAGATGAAAAAAATTGGAGAGGAATTTCAAAGAAGGACTTGATTTTATAAATACTAAGAAAAGAAACATGAATTTTCTAATCTGGTAAATTTAGTGAGATGTGAAGATTTAACCAGTTATCTTAGATGCTTGATTTCTGCCTGGTTGACTCATACAAATGCTCAGACTGAAATTTCAGAGATCTGTCCCTTCCTGAATTGGTATGATTGGGATGAATATGTGTGGACTTCCCTTTTTGTGTCTGGTTTTACCTCCTTTATGTAAATATTATGGTCAAGGGTGCTAGGACTGTCTCTTGACACATTAAATAGAAACATAAGGGGATTTAAAGCATCCGCTTTTCTTGTTTTTGAGAAGACTCAGCTTCGTTTTAATGCATTTGCACAGAGTGTTGTTCCTATTTCTACCTTTCCTGATGCCACTTTACCTAGCAGAAACCAATGGCTCAAGAGCAATGGTGGACCAATTGGAGTCACGAAAGCCTTGAGTTCTGAAAAATGCCTAAGACCCTGATACCAATAAAAAATTGGTGAACCTTAAGTATTCCCTGGAAGTCTCTTGAAGAAAGATGGTTGAAATATGTTTAACTTTAGTTGAAAAGCCAATCTGCAAAAATATAATGGTTCCTGAAGTCTAAGCATTCATGACTGGCTAGGAGCAGACGTTCCAGCATCCTCTTCCCAGAGCCTGGGATGTTAAAATGCCATTTAGATCCTTGAAGTAAGCTGATATTTTCACCTCGTAAAAATACCTCTGCATGTTCACCTGAGAAGAAGAAAAAAGTGACATTTTTCTGGTGACTTTCATGAAGAATCCCAGTACCCTTTTTCAAAAGGAAGAAATGAAAAAGTCTTCATTTCCAGATGCTTGGAGATGGGAGGGAGGGAAGAATTTGTGTCCTTAATTCTCTCAACAGTATGTGTTTTTTTTTTTTTTTAAAAGTGTAAAATAGTACGTGCATGCATGTGTGCTTATGAACAGACATGTCAACATTCCTTAGCAATAACCCTAAAGTCTGTTTTTCTTTTTTCTCTTTGATTCCTGTTCTGCTTGCATTTCATTTGAATGCAGAGACTTCAGTAAGAGCTGAATTCTGTCTTGTCAAATAACTACCCTTGAACTTCCTATATATTCATTCTTTGACTTTCAAATCGAATGAAAGATGCTCAACAATTAGGAGTGTCTATATGGGACATCCCTATTTTGTCACTGCTGGGGTGAAAAAACCCTGCCATCTCATTTGCTGGTCCCTCTTCTCTATTGAATCAGTATTTGGAACTTAAAGTCCCACATTAGCCCTGAATATTTTAGCCATTCTGTAGCCTTCAGCTGTCCTGTAGTGTCAGTTTGTTTTCCATTGCTCTGACATCTCACAATGCTAAGTGCTCAATGACAGCCGGTAGAGGTTTCACTGTAATCCACCTTTATCCATTAACAGACACTCAATCACTAAAGTGCTTACTAGACTAAACACATTTATCCAACCAAATCACACTTTACAATGCAAATCTGCCAATCAGACCCCAGCTATTAACAAGCAACTGCTTTAAGGGGATTTTGGTGTTTGTGCTGTGAAGAGCCTGCTTACCTCCAACAAACCACTAAACCAAATTAACATAGCTGTATCCTCATAAAAGAAACCAGATATCCTGTTGTGAAAATAGAGAGCTTGGTGGGACAGGCCTCCTTTGATGGCTAACAGTGTGGCAGACAAGGCTTCAGACTTCAAATCTGGCTACCACAAAGTCATTACAAACCTCCAGCATCAAGCTTTTGATAACTTTTTAAAAGCAAAATAAAAATGTAGCATTGGGTAACTCAGTAAGTCGTCAATTCGCTCAGTTACTATTGCAATAAGTGTTGTAATTGTTGGATAAGGCTCCTTAATTCTAATTGCTCCTTCAACCAAGATCATGTTGTAAAAGTGCTTGCATTAGCCAAAAATAAAATCCAAGAGACACAAATGTGGTAGTAATAATAATTCTTTTTATTGGCCTGGCAGAGAGGAAGAGAACAAAGCTTTAAAAACTTCAAAGTTCTGACCAGAAAAAAAAAAAAAATTCAGAATTGGAGAAACTCATATATTCTTGTGCCCCTTTATTAGACCAATACTTTCTAAGTGGTCATCACCCCAATTCGGGGGTTTGACAACACTTTTTTTCTTGCAGTCTACAGAAAAGTTACACCATCCATGTTGCAGTGCTAATTTAAGATTTCTGTCAAAACTACACAACACAGTCCTGTATATTCTCACTCAGGACCCTTAATCGCTTCAGACTTACTGGTATTATACCTCCTTTAAATACCAATATTTTAAGGTAGCTTTGACACTTGGTAGGGTTTGAGGTAATTTTTTTCCTCCACTTAGCTAGCAAAAGAAAAAAGGTAGAATTTACTTGGGGTTAAGCTACAGACACAAAGTAAATAGTAATTCGTGAAATAATAGGCCATTATGCTGTGTAGAAAAAGCATGCTACTGTATCTCAGCTCCACACTTCTGGTACTAAAATGAAATATGAATTTCCAGTCTTCACTGTTTATCAAAAATAATGAGCACTTTCTTATTTTAGTAGACTTTATAGGCACTTCTGGGGAAAATATTATGTGTGGCTAGAACAAGCTTTATTTTGGAGGTCACTCTTCACTCCAGAATAATTTCCAAAGTGAATAAACCACACGTGTGTGTTTTCCCAAAGATCAGCTGAGTCAAATCTTCAAGCCAACGTAGAAAACTGTCAGGCAGCAAAATGTCAGTAGTTTGTTAGAAATGTTTCGGGAACTTGGGTATATTGGAAGTAGGAATAATAAAATTCTTGCTTATGGATCTATTTAAGTTTCTCATCCTATCCTCATCTCTCATGGTATAGGAATGAGTTGAAAAAGAGTTACTCGATGAAATCTGAAATATTTGGGGGGGACAGATTTTTGCTCGTAAGTATGTGTAAAACTAACTTTATGGTCTATGTATTTTAAAATGAAATAAGAGCAATTATCAATGTTTTTGTACATGTGAAGATATGTAATTTTTTCAGCATTTGAATTAATAACATGAGGAAACCTATAGATAAGTATCCCATTAATGTCAATGAACACCAAATAATGTTCTTATAAAATTGCCCGCACTGTTCATTTAAAAAATTGAGACTGAGATCTGAAAATGATAATTATTATGTTTCATGGACAAGCATGGGATAGTGAAAATAGTAAAATCAGAATGGGTAACAATGTTGTCAGGTTTAGATTTTACTTTAAAACCCCTTTCTTCCTGATTAAGCTATTATAAAGGACTACATTCATAAATACAACTATAATGTTGGTATTTTTCCAAAGCTTGGGATCAAACCCAGGGCTTCACATATACTTGGCAAGCACTTTACCACTGACCTACATGCCCAGCCCCTAGGAAAGATTTTTAAATCATTTTTTTGGATGCGAATATTAACTGTTCACTATCCACTATGTTGGATTTTGAAACTGCATTTTCAAGCAACAGTGTGTATCATGTAGTAAAAATATGGACAATGTCGATAGTAAATAACATAGATATGAATTCCATATTGGAGAGATAGAAAAAGCAGGGAATGTTCTCCATTAGGGATGCTTGGGGTATAGAATCATAAAGACTTTCATAAAATATATATTTTTTAAATACACAAGTATAATATGTGGGAGAATAAAGGAAAGAGAGAAGAGATAAATGGCAGAAAATTCCCAGCACTGAACAATAAACACATCCTGAGATAGACTGTCATTTTCAATTCTTAATATCATTAGTGTCCTGCACTGTACAAGGAAGCACTCGATAAATTTTTGTTGATTGAATGAAGAATATATTTCCTGGAAGTGAGGTTGACAATGGATTTTTAAGGGAGAAAGACTCATGGAATGCAGAGGTAGATTATATGCTTGGAACACTGAAAGGGAAAAGCCAAGAGGGAGTAAGTAGAGAAGAGGCACATGAGTGAGGGGGTGTCATGTGACTACAACCTGTCTTCCAATGCTACCCAGGGAAGAAGGACAAAAAGCACATCCTTGAAAAAACAAAGTTAGACTATCCCTATTTGCTGATGACATGATTCTCTATTTAGAAGACCCTAAGAATTCCACCAGAAAACTTCTGGAACTCATTAATGAATTCAGTAAAGTAGCAGGATATAAAATTAATGCTCATAAATCTAATGCATTTTTATTCGTAAGTGATGCATCCTCTGAGAGAGAAATTAGGAAAACTACCCCATTCACATTAACCTCAAAAATAATAAAATACTTGGGAATCAATCTAACAAAAGATGTGAAAGACCTCTACACTGAGAACTATAGAACACTAAAGAAAGAAGTTAAAGAGCATCTGAGAAGATGGAAAGATCTCCCATGTTCTTGGATAGGCAGAATTAATATTGTCAAAATGGCCATACTTCCAAAAGCGCTATACAAATTCAATGCAATTCCAATTAAAATCGCAATGACGGACCTCAGAGAGCAAGCAATCATGAAATTCATTTGGAGGAATAAGAGACCCAGAATAGCTAAAGCAATCCTTAGCAAGAAGAGCAAAGCAGGGGGTATCACAATACCAGACCTTCAACTATACTACAGAGCAATAGTAACAAAAACAGCATGGTATTGGCACCAGAATAGACAGGTAGATCAATGGTACAGAATAGAGGACACAGAGACAAACCCACATAAATACAGGTATCTCATACTTGACACAGGAGCCAAAAACATACAATGGAGAAAAGACAACCTCTTCAACAAATGGTGCTGGGAAAACTGGAAATCCATATGCAGCAAAATGAAACTAAACCCATATCTCTCACCCTGTACAAAACTCAACTCAAAATGGATCAAGGACCTAGAAATTAGACCAGAGACCCTGCACCTAATAGAAGAGAAAATAGGTCCAAATCTTCATCACGTTGGCCTAGGACCAGATTTCCTTAACATGACTCCCAAAGCGCAAGAAATAAAAGCAGGAACCAATGATTGGGATAGAGTCAAACTAAACAGCTTTTTCTCAGCAAAGGAAACAATCAGCAATGTGAAGAGAGAGCCTTCAGAGTGGGAGAAAATCTTTGCCACACACACTTCAGATAGAGCCCTAATCTCCAGAATCTACAAAGTGCTCAAAAATCTTTACACCAAGAATACTAATAACCCAATCAATAAATGGGCCAAGGAAATGAACAGACACTTTACAGAGGAAGCTCTACAAGCAATCAAGAGATTTATGAAAAAATGTTCAACATCCCTCATTATAAGAGAAATGCAAATCAAAACCACCTTAAGATTTCATCTTACCCCAATTAGAACGTCTTTTATTAAGAATACAGGCAACAACAGGTGTTGGCGAGGATGTGGGGAAAAGGGTACACTCATACATTGCTGGTGGGAGTGCAAGTTGGTGCAGCCACTCTGGAAAGCAGTGTGGAGGTTCCTTAGAAAACTTGGAATGGATCCACCATTTGACCCTGATATTCCACTCCTTGGCCTATACCCAAAGGACTTAAAATCAGATTACTACAGTGATGCAGCCACATCAATGTTCATAGCTGCTCAATTTACAATAGCTAGATTGTGGAACCAACCTAGTGTCCTTCAATGGATGAATGGATAAAGAAACTGTGGTATATATACACACTGGAATATTACTCAGCCATAAAGAAGAATAAAATTATGTCATTTGTATGGAAATGGATGATGTTGGAGACTATTATGCTAAGTGAGATTAGTCAATCCCCAAAATCCAAAGGCCGAATGATGTCTCTGATAAGTGAATGATGATGCATAATGTGGGGTGGAAGTATGGTAAGAATGGAGGGAGGATAGATAGCATAGAGGGAAGGGAGGGGTGGGGTCAGGGTGGGGGGGTAAGAATAATAGAATGTGTGACAGACATCATTGCCCTGTGTACATGCATGAATGCACAGATGGTGTGACTCTACTTTGTGTACAACCAGAAAAACAATAGCTGTACTCCATTTGTGTTCAATGAATCAAAAAATTAAAAAAAAAAAAAAGGATCTGTTCTCCACTCTCAAAAAAAAAAAAAAAAAAAAGAAAGAAAAAAGACAAAACAAAGTTAGAATGGGTCACTTCTTTGAAAACATCAAAGATTCTTCACTGGTGTCCCTTTGTAGTGTAGAAAGCAATAGCACTTGCAGTCAGCCTTGGAAGAGATACGGTAACCAGAGCAGGAGTTTCTGCAGTATCCCTGATGTGGACCTGATGAGAACATGATGTGCTATTACAGAAGAATGTTAGATGTAAAGTCTTGCTTTATCATCTAATAATCTAGAAATCTTCTAATAATCACCTTGGAGGACCCTCAGGTTTCAGGATGGAGGTCAACTGAGAAAACTGACCACTGTGACCATTTGTATTGGCCTCATCTATAGTAGGTTTCTAAGTGCAGCATTACCAGTGGTCATTCTCCCCACACCCTACAGAGAAAAATTTTTGTATGTTTTATGATTGTTTTATTTTTTTCTTTCATTCTGGTAGTCCAGAAGTTTCTTTCCATCTCTACATTCCCTTTAGGTAAGGGAAAACTCAAATTGTTAGCCCATTTACTGCTGATAGTCTCTGAGATGTCACAGAACCAAAGTCTTGTTGACTCTAGTTTCCACAAGCCTAACGATAAGACAATGGAAATTCGAGAAAGAGTCAAGAAGTTTAAAGATTTGAGGAATGAGGGATTTTACTCCCAAACCAGAAAGCATTTCTCTGGATGGGAGAGTATGAGGAGACAAGGAGGAAAATATTTTTAAGAACAGACGTTGGTAGATCCTAGCAAGAGAAGTCCTGTGCCCAGATCTACTTAGATTCATAGAGATGGGCTTTGAATACACAGGGGACTCTGGAAGGTGACAGGACTACAGAGCAGGCAGGCTGTGCAATAGATTTGGTAGAAGCACACAGAGCCACCGATGGCTCTGTGGAGAGTCCCAAAGGTGAACTAGCGTGGTGGGACATGGTGAAGGGACCCAAGAGCTGAAGAAGCCACATGAACAAAGAATGAGGGCCACCTCAGCACCTAAGTGGACTGGTGAATCAGAATCAGCTGGGACAACAGACTTTCCGGGAATGTGCCTCAGTGGATAACTGACACCAAAAACCAGATGTCACCTTTTCCAGGCCTTGGCACTAGGTACTCCCCTAGGTTCTAACCCTGAAAAACAATGTGTGGTTGCTCCAATTGACTGAGGTTTGGTTTATGCTACACAGAGATAGAGCAGGAAGCAAAATACAAGTTGTGCTGAGTTATTGAATGGAAAGCATTTAGAGTGTTGCACTGCTTGTCAGCTGTGAATTGGTAGATTATATGTCATTAGTGTTTCTAAAACTATGAAGCCAGTACATTTGGAAAAACAAAAAAAATTCCACTCTTTGCCTCCTGCCAAAACCCCCAATCTTCGCAATGCACGAATGTGTGAAGCATAAAGTGGATGCCCTCCTGCCCCTTCTGCTCCTCCTGCCCCTTCTGCCCCTTCTGCTCCTCCTGCCCCTTCTGCCCCTTCTGCTCCTTCTGCCCCCAACAACTTACACATGAACACCAGCTCTGCTCCACTCAGATAAGAGCTGTGAATGAATCTTTTTACTCTTTCAGAGGCTATTAGATAAAAATAGGCATTCTCATTTGACATTAGAGAAACAGAAGGAAAGAAAATTTTACTTTCTCCAGGTTACTTTTCCTGGTAAGATTTTATCCCTGTTTCAAAGAAACTATGAAACCTGCCAAGTTCCCCCACCATGACCTGCCTTAATGATAACTAAACGTTCTTGCAGAACTTTGACCAGGAGGGAGGTGGATTGTTTGTTTTAATGTCACCCAAGCAGCTCCAATGATGTATGAAGTTATGGAAATCTCAGGGAAAGGAAAACCCTACTGATGCACAAATTATGTTAATTAAACAATGGGACATTTAATGTCGTTCAACCTCTGGGAAATTATGTTAATGTCAAATAAACCTTGGGCTTCAGTTCAAAAAACAGTCTCAAGCAAACTGAGATAGTTCCTCCCTGCTCTCTAGGTCTTACCTTTTCTTAGAAGAACTTAACATACCTTTAATCCTTGCATTGTGGTGGAGTTTGAAAATGAGGAGAAGATATCCTTTCGCTATTAACTGATTTGACTTAGAATAATGGCAAGTAAAGGATTTTCCATTTATTGACTTTCTCCAGTGTAAATATCTATTTTGAAGAAATTCTGTAACTACATGACAGAAATATTATCAATAATATTTTACAATTACTAATAATGGTGATTTGAGCCTATGAAATAGAAATTTTTATTGTTTCTTTTTAGTTACATATCATTAAGATACATTTTGACATAATCACAAAAACATGGAATACAATTTGTTCTCAGTCCCCACAACTTTCTTCCTCCCCTCCTTCCTCTGCCTGCTCCCTTCCCCTACCTTACTGATCTTTTTTTAAGTTATTTATAGTTTTTTAAAAATCAGTGAATTGTGAACATACTTGATGTTGGGATTCACTGTGCTATATATTTATATACATACATGTGAAAGTTTGGTCAGATTCGTTCCACTGTTCTTCCTTTTTCTCAGTCCCCTTTTTCTCTCCCTCAATTACTTTTTTCTATTCTACTGATCTTTCCTCTATTTTGATGAAATTCCCTCTCCCATTTTTTCATTTCTCTCTCTTTCTCCCCTCCCTCCCCCATTTTGGATTAGCTTCTGTATTATCAAAGAAAACATTGGACTTTTTGGGACTGGCTTATTTCACTTGACATGACATTCTTCAATTCCACCCATTTACTGGCAAATGCCATAATTTGATTCTTGTTTATGGCTGAGTAATACTCCATCGTGTATTTATACCACATTTTCTTTGACCATTCATCTGTTAAAGGGCAACTTGGGTCATTAAAAATGCCTGACTTTCTGCTTTCTTTTTATCTTCGGTTACCAGGCAAGGCATTCAAATTTGGTAAAATTGAAAATTTAATTTCTTAGTTGCTAGCCACATTTTAAGTTATTGGTTGGGTCATGCAGATATTAGACAATTTCATCATTACATAAGGTCCTATTGGAAAGCATTGTTCTACAGCTTTGGCTGTGTATCCATAAGGGTGAACATCTAAAATATTATTGAAACAATTTCATTCATTATCTACTGTGAAACAAAACTTTCCTATGAAGAGTGTGTGGCTATCATTCTACAGATTTTCCAGTTTTGACTGATTAGATGACCGAACAATAGGAGAAATTTTGTACTGATCTTAATGTAGGGAAAAAGGAACAACTGAAATAAAATAAAGGCTTATTCTACTGATTTAAGATTAATAACATTTTTCTTACTGGTAAGCATAAATGCTGATTACATAATTATTCTTAATTTAATCTTAGTGTGCAAATCCAAACCATATTTCTAAAGAAAAGAACACAATTCTGTACCAGATTATTTCCTCTCTCTTTTAACATTTATTCTCTGTGCTTAAAAAAACCTGTGAAGATATCGTCATAAGTATTTATCTATTCAGAGTGTTTAAAGTACCCTCTTACCCTCTTATCCATTTTGCAATTAAATAATCCCTATTTCCTAGTGTCATAACATAAGCAATTCTGGGTTCAAACTTATTTGGAGTTTTCACATCGAGTCGGATGAGAGAACCAGTTCATTTTAAAGACTAATCTTTATGTTCATTATCTCGACTTTTTCCTGTGTTTATTTTTAAAATCCAGCTTTACTGTAAGTTTGTAGAATAATGACTTATACTAAGGAAATGAGTCAGTGTCTCCAAGAAATAAGAGGACGGAGTTCTGAGAGGTGTTGTGCCTATTGAATTCTAACAGATTTGTGTGGCAGAGTGGAGAAACTGAGTGAGCTACTCTGGAGGAAATGTGTGGGTCCTGGGAATCCAAATACACCTTTAAATTCAAGATGACATTTTGGAGTTCGGTTAATAAAATAAGATTATATATTTCAAAATAGCTATTAGAGAGAATTTTGAATTTTCTCAACACAGGAAATGATGAATGTTTGAGGTGAGGGAGATGCCTACTACCCTGACCTGATTATTATGCATTGTACACTTGTGTTGAAATATTACACTCTATTCCATAAGTATATATGATTATTATATGTCAATGAAAAATAAGATGCAATGACATAAAAGAATTAATACTTAGGATGATTCCAATGCCACATTTCTCTATACATGCAAAGGCATTCTTATTTACAAAGATTTGTTGGGTCTAGTGATTTATTCCTAAGTTAGATATTTTGAAGATGAACTATTTTATTGCTATTTTCTCTGTACTCTTTAAACTTGTTGTATCATTGTTGCTCAAGTTATACAAGAGTCCAACCACATTGCCTTATGATACCCATTCTCTTTCAAAATACTTTTCTAGTGGTTGCTTTTCTCTTTTTTCTAAGACCAAGACGGTAAAATGAGGATTTGGCAAAAGTGAAATATGGTCAAAGTTTCCTCTCCAAGCATAGAATTTCATGGTAGTAAAGTAGAGCAGGAGTCACTGTAATTATGCTTTTGGCTTGGTGATTTTTAAGAGTGAAATGATTTTTTTTTTAGCCTTCAGAAACAGTTCCTTTTCATATTTCAGTTGTAATATATATTATAGTTGGTGATTACTTCATTCACATTTATTTTTCAAAAATTGTCTAGATTGACTACTCAAAAGTACCATGAGAAAATGACTCACTTTATATTTCCTTTTGTAATGCACTTTAAATTAAAAATAAAAACTTCTTAAGAAGAACTAATCCATTATTATATGGGATACTTCCTGGAAATTTTTAATGGCATTTTTAATGGTATACATAGAAAAATGTATATTCTTCATGAATATGTTTTATGATTTCTCCCCTAAGACAATGTTTTTATGCATATATATATTCTAATGATTAAAACATTATGTCTGAAATAATGCATTTAGGGAAGATAGAATGGTAAAAATGTATTTTGGACTATTGATTTATAAATTGGCATATTATTTTAATTATTTGGAGTTATTAATCTCTCTGTGTCTCATATTTAAGAATAAAATTAAATGTATATTTATCAAACAGTACATATATCAAGGTATCAAATGCTTTTCTAGATGATTCTACATATGTTATCTCATTTAAATCCCACATGAGCTCTCCTATTGTTAATGTATTTTATAGACAGGGAAACTGAGGGTAAAAGAGGTTCTGATTTGCCCAAGGGTACACTGATAAAAAGTGCCAATGTGAGAAACAAACCTGTTTAGAGCTTTCACTGCAAAGCACTGTGTAATTGAGGTCAATTATATCCACACTATGCAAGGGAAAAAAAGTGATTAGGAAAATAACTAATCCAAAATATCATAAATGAACCAGGGTTTCAACTGAGTCTGCTAATTTCGAATTCCAGTTTGTTTGGCCATACCTTGCCTGGATTATTAACTCAAATTTAGCAAAGAGCTATAGACCATCAGAAGTGCCACCAGAATGAAAACAGGGTAGGCAATGGCCTGCTGGAGTGCCTATGGCTGACTCTTAATTGCCGGTAAACTTGCCCCATAACTTAGAAGTTGTTCTGTGTCTATGGATCCTGTGTTTATAGTGATACTGATTCCAGGAGCAAGCATCTCCAATGCTCTTGCATAAGGCTTACATTTTCAGTCAAGTGGGAAGCTATGAGGTCCATAAGAATGTTTTGGTTTGCATTTTTCTAATTGCTGGAGATGTTGAACTTTTTTTTTCCATGTATTTGTTGATCAATTGTATATCTTCTTCTGTGAAGTGTCTGTTTAGTTCCTTAGCCCATTCATCAATTGGGTTATTTGTTTTTTTTGGTGTTAACTTTTTTGAGTTCTTTATATATCCGAGAGATTAATGTTTTATCCACATGTGTGTGGTAAAGATTTTCTCCCAATCTGTAGGCTCTCAATGTCGGTGAGGATGTGGGGAAAAAGGTACACTCATACATTGCTGGTGGGAATGCAAAATGGTGCAACCATTATGGAAAGCAGTATGGAAATTCCTCAGTAAACTTGGAATAGAACCACCATTTGACCCAGTTATCCCACTCCTTGGTTCATACTCAAAGGACTTAAAATCAGCAAACTATAGTGACTCAGTCACATCAATGTTTATAGTAGCTCAACTCATAACAGCTAAAATATGGAACAAATCTAGATGCCCTTCAGCAGATAAATGAATAAAGAAAATGTGGTATATATATATATGTGATGGAATATTACTCAGCTTTACAGATGAATGGAGTTAGAGAATATCATGCTAAGCAAAATAAGTCAAACCCAAAAAACCAAAGACTGAATGTTTTCTCTGATATGTGGATGCTCATTCACAATAAGGGGTGCAGATAAGGAAGGATAGAGTTCCTTTATATTAGGTAGAGGGGAGTGAAGGGATGGGAAAAAGTATGGGGTAGGAAGGATAGTATAGTGAAACAGACATTATTACCTCATGTACATATATGATTGTATGACCGATGTGCTCCTACAATATGTATAATCAGAAAAATGAGAAATTACACTCCATTTATGTATTATCTATCAAAATGTATAAATGTGTTCTTTTTACTGTCATTTACAACAAATTAGAAGAAAGAAAAAAAATTTTTTTTTAAAGTAAAAAGAATGTTTTGAGTCCTTTAGTAGCTGCTTGTGATGTTTACCTGGGTGAATTTGGGGTCTGGTCTTTTTTTTTTTTTGAACTGGGGATTGAACTCAGGGGCACTCAGTCACTGAGCCACACCCCCAGACCTATTTTGTATTTTATTTAGAGACAGGGTCTCACTGAGTTGCTTAGGGCCTCGCTAAGTTGCTGAGGCTGGCTTTGAACTTGCGATCCTCCTGCCTCAGCCTCCCAAGTCACTGGAATTACAGGCGCGCGCCACCATGCCCTGCTTCAGTCTGGTCTTTTATTTGTACAAGCAGTTTTCAGAGCTTCACTGGGAGGTACCCCTGAAGAGTTTAAAATGTCATTCCGGATGTCCGATGCCATCTTCATTCAGGAGCTTCTGCAAGAAACACAGAATTGTGTTTAAGAATTGTGTGATAATGAAAATGTATTTGAAAAGAGGATCATCTTTTTTTACTAGTGAATAAAAGAGAATGTGTACCTACCTGTGATTCACCAATCTGTTGGTCTTCTGCAGAAGACAACTTGAACTCCAGACTCATTGTTCAATAGTTAGAGATGAAAAGTGAAGCACAGCACATTCAGGGTTTCGTAGCAAGTGATGAGGAGCAGCACTTTGCTGATGAAGATGATTTGTCATGACCTTTTGACATGTTGTACAATGACTAACGATGTTGATTTCTGACTAGTAGGTTTTATAACAATTTGGATGGCTGTCTTCATATTTTTAATTCTTGATGGAGAAAGATTAAAGGAATGCAGAGGAGAAGGTTCTGCAGAGGGTAAAAAAGTATGGAGTAGTAGTAGAAAAAAGAAAAAAAAGGCCAAGTTTTATGGGCCATAAGAGATATAGACCCAATTCCAGGAAACATGAAAAGAAAGTTTGAATGTACCAGATACGACATGCACTGGTGGCTTTGCTAGCTTTTATTTTTCTTCAATAACAGAAAACTGAGTCATAGGAGAGCAGTTTCTGAAACTTAAATGTGGAGCTATTTCTACTTAAAAATAAATGTAATCTTTTACAAATACTTAAAAAGTTTTCAATGTTTTGGAGTTCTCTCATGAGGTTCTCACTGCAGGGAGAGTTAGGAAATTAAATGCTCACTTCATGAACAACAACGAACTGGTTCATTGGGGAGATAGTGAAGAAACATGATATATGGAGGTTTGCAAATTGATAGTGAGGTAAAACCATCAAATGTGAAATAAATGAGTAATGTGAGAGCACATTTTAAAAGGGATCCAACACAGGTGTAGAGGAAAGGGCAGGTACCCTGGAGGAAATGGAACTGAAGCTGGATCTTGATGGGTGGGGACTATGGAAGCTACCAGAGAATGGTTCAAGAACAAAAGGGGAGTCTCTTTTCATTGAACTTCCTTCAATGCTTCTTTTACCAAGAGGTGCTTAACTCTCTTACTATTTCACAATTCATGTTTAAAGGAAACATGTTATTTTGAAATTTTCATTTGCTTAAAAGGTTTTTCAGTGGGTTGACCATTTAGGATAGTCCCAGATTTTCCTTTTAGATTTTTCCTCCTTCTTATAGTTTATGTAAATATTGATTCACCCTCAAAATGAGTTATGGGCATGAGGGATAATTTTTTAACTATAGAACACAGCATTCCAGAAAAACCTCATTTCTGTTGATGAATGGCTATTAGCATACAGAAATCTGGCATGTGGTTGAGAAGAAGGGATACAGCTGACATGAGAGAAGCTTGACAAGGAAACCATAATCCCCCTTCAAAATTCACTGCTTATTAGAGGAGCTAAAATGATTAACCAGCTGGAGGTTTGGATGTACGGAGAAAGATTAAAAGAATTACATGTGTGTAGGTTGGCTGAAGAGCTAAGGAGTGTGTGCATGTGCATGGGGGTGGGGACCCGATAGTCATTTCCAGATAATTGAAGGTATAAGCCCTGAAGGAGAGGGATTGTGAAGGTGGTCTTTTGGGGATTATCGAAGGGTAATGAGTAAAACCAGGAAAAGAAAACAAACAGTGTTTCATCAGGAAGACTTTCACAATGGGTGATACTTAAGAGGCCATAAAATAATCTCCCATGAGAGGAGGTGAAATTCCCATTCCTTGAGTCATTTAGGGGAGGCCTATAAAGTTTTGGAAAGTATATGATGCTGCCCTCACAGGCAAACCGATTTGGGAACCAAGAGCATCCTTTGTCCTAATGTTTTACAGCTCAATTCCAAGATGAATCAATTGGTAAACCATAAATTTGGAAACTCCCCAGGAACAGGGTCTATCTTATCTCACTGATAATTTTCTTCAAGTAATAAGACATGTTCCCCACCTCTTCCTCTTCTGATCTTCACACACTGTCCTTGACATTATCATTTCTTCAGGAACATGAAGGTCCAGGGAGAAAAGACTTGCAAGATTAAAAGGATAAGCAGTATATAATTCAGCCGTTGGCAATATTAATGGCCTTTCCCTGCAAAACAATCTCTTTTCCAAACATGACTGCTATTAGATTATGAGGACTGTTGACAATGTGCTCTTCAAGGTCTCTGGGCACTAACCAGTGTTTGGACCATGACACTTGCAAACAGAATTGATCAAAGCTAGTCTTTCTCCATTACCATGACTAGGCAAAATTTCTTTCTTGTGATTTTTAATAATGAGGATAACAATGTATCTATGTTTATAATTTGCAAAAACTAAAAGAAGTGGGACCTTAGAATACTTTGATTTAATGCCAGTGGAATAATTAAGCAATCCCATGAACTTGTAGGGTCCTGTGCTTTGATCTCAGAGTTTCTTATGCTCTTCCCTGTGGGAGGAGTGATAATGATTCTCACGTAAGGATTTATGTACCTATTTTTCTTTGCAGTGCTACTCAAACAAATAAAGTGACTAAATATTCAATAGTAAAATAAAGTTGTGTCATGTCCTTTGGATAGATTGTCACAGATGCAAAATTCATGGTTTCCAAGAATATATAATAACATGAAAAAATGTTGGAAGAAGGAAGCAGGGCATTCAAATACAACAGCATCCGAAATGTACTTAAATAAAAAGAAAGATAAATGGATAGACATTTATCTTGCTTTTTGTCTTTGAATGATAATAATATGAGAAATATTAATTTTCTTCTTCATACCCATTTATATGTTCTGCAATTAGTATATATAACTAACATCCCTACTATTTAAGCAGATTTTATCTTTGATATTAAAAACATAGGCATTTGGATATATTTTTTTTTTAACCAAGCAATAGACAACATGCACAGAACTGAAAGTGAACTTATCTACCTAAAAAAACCAAATTAGTCAGAAACAAACACTTGTGGTGTGTCTGTACTATTTAAAAAGTGAGAAATCATTTTTTGGAATTTTTTTCTTCCAGAATGTCTTTATGAATTGAAACTAGAAAGTTGAAGATGGATATATATCAGCACTTCACAAACTGCTCCAAAATATTCTAGTATATCAAAATATTTTATGTTTACCTCAAAAAAGCTTTCATTAGCACATAATATCAGATATTTTAAACAGCCTTAACAAAGATAAACAGGTTAATAGTCTTCTCCTTCTTCTCCTTCTTTTTCAGTACTGGAAAATGAACCCAGGGCCTCTTGCACACTAGCCAAGCACTCTACCACTGAGCCACATCATAACCCTAGAGTCTTCTTGACCTTAACATGAATAGGTGTATTTCTGATTTCTCAGGAAAGGGGTATGACAACATCCCATTTGATAGTAAATCAATCGGGGGATTACTACGAAAATCAGGAGAAAGCCCCCAAATTTTCCATTATCACCTTTATGACTAAGTTTGCTCTTCTTCTCTTTATTATTTAGCATTATTGTAGAAGATTAGAATTATAAAAGGGAATAATTATAAGAATCAGAAGAAAAATCATCATATGAAAAACAGTTAGATGTATGAAAGAAATTCATGAAAATATCAGAAATAAAAAAATTCATTCATTTCATAAATATTGTGTTCCTGTCACTGAAGAGCTTTCATTATTCTAAACTTAAAATCTTATACAACATAATAAATTGCTGGATGTGCACACTAGATATTATAAAAGTAATCCTTACATGAAATCCTTACATAAAATCTAGTGTTTTTTCACTAGAATAGATACAATGACCCAGTACTGTGGGACACTCCTGTAATCCCAGCTGCTTGGGAGGCCGAGGCAGGAAGATCACTAGTTCACGGTCAGCCTGGATAATTTATTGAGAACTGTCTCAAGATAAAAAATAAAAAAGGCTGGGGATGTAGCTTAGTGGTAGAGCATGCCTGGGTTCAATCCCCAATATTTAAAAAAAGAAGCAATGAACTAAAAATACAAAGATTCCCAATATACTTATTAAAATGATCAAAATTGATTTTTTGTAATAATATAAGTGATTATCTTAGTGTTTTTATTGATTTTTCTTTCATTTTTACATTGGTTTAAGATGTCCTTTCAATCATATAAAAATATATGTACATGTGTGCATATTTTATTTTGTTAATCTGCCTCTTCCACTTTATATATGAAGAGGAAGAAGGACAGAATGAACAATTTCAATAATTAATAAAAGTTAATAACCAATTAATTATAATAAACATTTAAATAACAAGTTAATAAACTATTCAATGAACTAGAAAGCCAGGATTGAGACCAGTCTGGCTTCCAAGTGCCACCTCTATCTAACCCACCATCCTGTACCTGAATTTTCCCCTGCTTCCCTGACTTAAGAACATACATGTGGCAGACTTCTCTGAAATTTTAGTGCCACTGAAGGTAGGTAGGTACATTCAAGGCAGCAAAGCCAATGACTTGCAACTGAAGGAATTTCCTTACTGGTTAGTGATGAACTAGGTCCCTAGGAAGAAGGCCCCTTCCTTGTCTTCTTGCTTTTTCTTTTCTCCTTCCAGGTGCCCCTTTATGTCGGGTAGGAGTTTGGATTTCTTCTTCTTTATTCATACATTCTGCCCATAGTTTGGGGTCCTCATCCAGAAAAGCTCTCAATGCTTTTCTTTTTCCTTTATTTTCTTTTTAAACAACAGGCATTTTCTTCCCTAAAAATGGTTCTGAGGTTAGTAGTTAAACTAGTTAAATTATTCTTTCTTTTATTTTCCCATTGCATACTTCTGGATCTATGATGGATCCCTGCAAATGGTCAGACAAGTTCATCCTCCTTTCTCTTTTGCTTTTTCACTCACACCAGTTAACTGATCTTCCTTTATTTAAACTTTTGATGTTTCATTCATCAGAGGCTTTTGCGTTCATTTTCATATTTAAAAATGAGTGCATCGAAATATGATTTATCTTATTTCCTGTCTATTTTTGTTCCCCTGACTTTTGTAGCCAAGGCAAATAAGTGCCTCCCTTGTCTAACTCTCACCCTCGCCCGTCTCAAATTACAGAACGAGTTGTTGGGCAGCCCAAAAGAAGCAAAGCCACATCATAGGGCTTAGCAATTTTTTTCTAACAGATGAAATTTAAATAAATTTAAAAATTTTCCCCTCTTGGAGCTAGAATACTGTCCAATTTTTTTTTATCATTGTCAGATCATTTCAAGTTATTTCAGCTAGATAACAATTGGAGCATGGGCCATTTTTTAATTTATTTGTCCATGTGTTGGGGAACTAGCAGCACTTGTTGACCAACCTCTGTTCATTTTTTATGTCTTTATCAGTCGCAGTATATTAGAGAAATATTCTGGAATTTGGAAAGATCACTTAGTTCTGAAAAAAAAAATTCTAAATAATTTTGTGCAGAATCTATTTGTAAATCTCAAAATTACAAAACCCTGAACTTAGATTATTTTGTTTTCAGAAGTTACCCTATTTTATGTAAATATAAAAATACTTGCTCTTGAGAGATTATTGTAGAAGACTTTTTTACATGGCTTCAGCTGGGTTATTTAGTGTGGAGAAAGGTAGCGGAGGAGAACAATCGTGAATGATTTGGGGGACCATCCACTGCACTTGTCGTTTAAAAATTATAACTATTTACATATGATCTTTTGGATGTTAAAGGAGAATTGTTATGAAAATGTTGTAATTAAGTTTTGGAAGGTGTTAGGACACCATATTAAGTAAAATAAAAGTAGAATAGGAAGAATCTAGGCAGAGCTGAAGACCAGTTTGAGGTCCAAATGTGGAACACTTGGGGACTCAATTTTCTATATTTGAGTTATGTATTTAAACCAAGCAAAGGGAGATCTTTAATAGAAACAGGTTGAGACAAAATATTTGTGTTGACTCTCGGCACCTAGTAATTGCAGCTCATGAGATGACCAGGATGGCAGGCAGCCCAGTTTCCCTTAAGCAGTCCTTGGTTCACCTCCAAGTGACCACTGGTGAACAGGGTCTTCTCACTGTTATTAATTAACCCTGGCAGACCTTCAGTATTTTCATTTCCTTGGCAGAAAGCGGGCTTCTCCCCAGTGTTCTTTGCTGTCTCGGAGACTCTGCGTATCTCTGTGCCAGCACTCCACTGAAGTCATTAAAATCACCCCTAACTGCCGATGTTGCAACTGCCTTGGAAACAGAGAAGCTTCATCCAGGTGGCATTTGTTTTCTTAAAAAAATGTCACAGAGGGTTCACTGTCCCCCTTCTGTTTTGAAATAGCTATGGGAGTTTCTTGTTGCAGCTTTTAAACTTTGGGAATAGAAAAATCAAAAGAATAACATACCACGGTAGTTGCCCTATTAATTGCTTGTAGAAATTAGGTTTGTGGACTCTAATTAACACAGAGCTGAAGAATCTGAATCGCAGCATTCTGGCACTGGATGGTCTAACCTCCATATACACACATCATCTTTATAATATCCCCAGGCATCTTGTCATTCAACACCCGAATCCTTTTATTAACAGGGATCCTTTTCTATATCCTTTATTATAGCCAATTTCATGTTTAGGGAAGCAGTATGATTCAGACAAAACAGAAGCTTTAAATCATATAACTGCATCTAAAACTTGGAGTCGATACTCAGAAGCCATATTGTTTTGGGGCCAGGAACTTACTTTTCAAAACGCCAGCTCCTTATTTGAGAAATCAACTTTAAATATCTACTTCAAAGGGTTGTTATGATCATTCAATATTAGATAATAGCATACATTATGGGTAATTCCAGTCTAAGTTGCTAGACTGGGGTCACATTTCACTCTATGTCCAAGTGGCAGTAGTTTGCATTATGCTCCCCCTTGATGATAGGTGTTTGGTCTTTTATGGTGCAATTCCACCTTCTTGCCATGAAAGATTTGGGGAATGGAGTAGGCCTGGATGCTCCACAGCCCCAGTCAAGTGTGGTTTTCCAGGGTTTTGTATGCTCTGCTCTTCCCTGGGCCATTGCTGCTATTTCAAGGAGCCTCACTGGCTTTGTTCTGGCTCCTGTTGCTTTCCCACATGCCGCATCACGAGAATCATGAGATATAGAGCTTACTCTCAGTCCTACAACTTTTAATAAAATATTATTGGAGATTTGGGGTCATGGGTGGAAATTCCATCAGTAAAAGCTGAAACTACCTACTAAAAAATGGTTTCTCTCAGGTGCACAAGACCGATCCCACCACAGTCCCACTGGAGACCCTTCACCAGGTCCTGTGCTTACCTCTCTGTGGCAGACCTTAAGTCCTGCCTTTGCTCCTGGTCTGGTCATGTTTCAGGGGCCACCTTATCAGCTCCAGGAGGACAGGCCTAGAGTTATCTTGCCCATTACTAATTCAGTCCTTAACTCCTTGTGACCCTGAGATGGGAAGATGTTTTTGTTCTATCCCACCTCCAAGTCCTCAATTCTGCTCCCAAATTTAACTACACTCTGGAAGATAGGCCAAGGGAATTCCCACTACACCCAAGAAAAGTTTTATTATGTCTTTTACAGTATGGAGTATAGTCTAAACATAAGATTTCTAACAGAATGCATTAAAACTGTGTCAGTATTTCCTGTCAAATCAGTCATGATCTGGTCAACTCTTTTAATATCTTAGTGACTTACTTTATGACTCCCCTTTAAAAAGACCAGCTGTGCACTGTGCATGTACTTGTGTGCATGGGTGAGTACACGTGAGTGTGTGTCTGTGTGATGTAGACAGGGAATCCAAAAGGACTCGCCTTCACTTTATTGCCTTTCTTAGAGTAGACCCACGGTACACTGCCAAATCATAGAACAATTGCGAATTATGAGGGAAAGCAAATATAGGAGATATTATTTTCATTATTTAAAATAATTTCCACAAGTTAGACTTAATAGATGAATAGGGACAAATTTAAAAAAATAATGGAAGTCTACATGAAAAATGCAGACATATCTTTTTGTTTAAAAAGTCAACTATACAGATGGTAACAGGACAATATGGTGGGACAGCAGAACATACAAAAGAGATTTCAGAACTTTTGTTTACTGTTTTCAATTCTATAGTGAGTCTTTAATACCTTGTATCAATTTAGTCTGTATTCCTAGAGATGTTACTATCTGGGGAAAAAGAGGTTTTAGTATGCTTTTATATCCTACCCAGATTGGACCTGGCTCACTGTGCTCCCCTCTGGGGAGATTACTGTGCTGAGGTATTGACAAACAAGATATCCAGAGCAGACTGACTAGGTTAGTACAATCGTAGAAACACTAGCATAGAAGACTCAATGAAAGGATGGGAAGCATTTAGCTGGTAAAAAAGATTTATAGGCAAATTATCATGATTTTTAAATATATAGAAGGTTGTTGTTTAATATAGCAATAAGGTGAAAATCCTAGCTTTTTCAAATTGGATTTGGAACACAGCTTTGTATTACTAATATTATTATTACTATTATTAGTTAGTATTATAATTATGACCATTATTTAATAATTATTTAGTCTCTATAAACCCTTTTGTTATCTAGAAAATATGGAGACAATGAAAGCTAACCATTCCTCAGGTCAGTTATGATGATTAAATGCAGAAATCTAGACAAAATTCCAAATGCCAGGCTTAGTTCTTCATAAAGCCTTGATAAATGTTAATGATTGTTCCTGTGGTTGCTTTTGTTAATATTTCCAGATGGTAGAAATAATATCAAAGCATGGAAATTATAAGATTGGCCTTAATAAATAAAAAATGCAAAAATAAATTTAAAACATGAATATAAGAAAGAAGTTTCTCAAAAATTGAGTTCATAATAAATAGGAAGTTCTTCAATGCAGGAGTATGGAAGCCAAGATTAGGTAACTATTTATCCAATGCTAAGTGATAATTGAACTATATGAACTTCTTGGAGCTTTCCAGATGGGTTTCTACAAACTTCTTAGAATGTTTAGAAGTAAAATAAATTATGATTTGTACACAATAATAAGAATTAACTTCCTAAATAATATTCTTCAGTAAAAAAATCACTTAAAATTATTTTCTAATCCAAACTGAATTTGGCTTGAACATATTCAGAACACATGGCTTCATCAAACTCTTACTTAATTCGTATGTACTTTTTGTTGTTTTTATTTGCAATGGTATTCAGAAAATATTTAGGGTGCTTTGGAATAAGGCTTTTGGCTGAAGAAAATCTAAATTTGGAAACGTTACACATTTTTCAAAACAAGCTGTGTTCTATCAAGCAAATCTTTTTGGATATCCAGAAAGAACAAAAATCAATTTTGTTGATTTCAGGCTTTTGCTGGCACAAGCGAGGACATACCAGAAGCATGCAGATATTGACAATGACAGCAGAAGCGATGTTTCATTAGTGTCTAAAGATATAAACACATAGCTGTTGATAATCACAAAGAAGGATATAATGAAATTATGGCAACAACAATATATGAAATCAAGTTGAAGTGGTGGGGGGTGAGAGAAGAATGGAGGATCTTTAGATTACAAAGAGGGAAATGAGAGGGGGAGGGAGAGGGACTATGAAAAATGGTGGAATGAGACAGACATCATTACCCTATGTACATGTATGATTAACATAAATGGTATGAATGTACTTCATGCACAACCATAGAAATGAAAGTTTATACCCCATTTTTGTATAATTAATCAAAATGAAGTCTGTAAAAATTAAAAAAAAATTTAAAAATGATGCATGTCTTATACTTGGTGGGGTGAAACATTATTAGCTACAAGAGTAATTTTTTTAATAAAATGTGTTACCTGTGCAATAGGCAATTAATCAAAAAATAATTTGTATGTGTCTTTTTACTCATTCATTTACTCATCTTAGAAACAGAAGAGTTTCCATTAAGACTTGTTGAGTATGAACCACATTTTCATATCATGGCATCACAGAAACTGTGCCATGGGTGTGTGAAGCAGGTTTTAGAAATCTGCCCTTGCTAGTGTGCCTTCAGGTACCTTTGAAGCTTCTGGCTTTCTTTCTTTCTTTCTTTCTGTATTTCTTTTTTTTTTTCTTTCTTTCTTTCTTTCTTTCTTTCTTTCTTTCTTTCTTTCTTTCATTTATTCTACAACCTTTCAGAACCCAATGAGATGAACAGAGAATACAATTTACTTAGTTACTATAATTACCAAATATTGATGTATAATCTAGAGCAAATTTCAAAAGTCTTCTGGGAAACACTAAAATTATTAACAAAATGCCAAGTAAAATGTCAATTGCATTCCTTCTTCATGAATAAGTGAGACACATGTCTTTAAAATCATCCACAAGGAAGAGAGATTGTAAGAGTAAGGAGGTAGGTGTAGAAAACATTTTTTTTCTTTTTCTATATTAGAAGATCTGTTTTTTAGGCATATTTGGTTATTTTCCCACACTCTCTTCTGGTATCAAACAAAGAAACACATTTAAAGAAGCCATTTGGATTTTGTGATTAGATAGAAACTTTTCCTGAAGCGTTGCTCCTGGAGAAAAACAGCCTCAACGATAGCTTGTGGTTCGTCTTAGCTGTACGCTTTCTTCCATCAGCCCTCATCTCTAGAGATCTCCATAAGTTAGAGCAGAGCCTAAATGAACTTTCAGATACACTGCAACTAGAACTTTCACTCATACTCCTTTTACCTCAACAAGAAAATAAAAGAAATGAGGACTTTGAATTTCCTGCTTCACTTTGGTCTTCAGGACAAAGGGAGTCTTAAATTCATATTTTCATATGTATGCATACAGTGAACAAGTTTAAAGACATACTTTTGATATATTGTTGATCTTACTTAAACATAAGGTCCAGTTACTTCACATATCACGTTTGCTATTTTTACTGATCTGAACTCTTCTTAAAATAATTTTAAACTGTCTTGGATATATATCCCCCTAAATTCATTAGTGTTATATCATGTTAGAGATAACATTATTAAAAATTAAGTCAGTATTTACATACTAGTATAAGTTTCTTTGTTAGTTTTCTTGGACTCTAGCATTAAACTTAAAAGCACAAATTAAATATCATACTCTTGTATTTATAAAATTAACTTGTTTATTTATTTATTTTAATTTATTTTTTATTCACACAGTTCATATAATCTTACATTTACATAGGGTAGTACTGTCTGTCTCAGTCTACTATTTTTCCTCCGTCCCATTTTCCTCCACACCATCCATACTTCCTCCATTCTTTCCTATCCTCCCCATAACCACTTGTTTATTTTTAAAAGTTTAAAATTATTAATAAGTGAAAGCTTTTAAATTAATACTCAACCACAAAGACTCTCACTAGATCAGGTTAATTACACACACATTTATAAAAACTTAATTGCATCATTCCCTCAAAATATTTAGCCACTAAAATATAAGAGTTTAGGTAAAAACTTCCAGACTTTTTCACAACAGATTTCACAACTCCTTATCTTTTTTTTCATTTTAATGCAACTATTGATTTATTTAAATGTTTTATTTTATAGTAGTTTTAGTATTTCAAATAAGTTTTACAAAATTTGTAAAGATAGAACAGAGTTCCACATACCACACATCCAGTTTTCCTTATTATTAGCATCTTATATTATTATATTTGTGATAATTAGTAATCAATATTGATACATTATTATTAATTAAATTCTACCTTAGAAGATGGAAAGATCTCCCATGTTCATGGATAGGCAGAATAGATATCATCAAAATGGCCATACTACCAAAAGCGCTATACAAATTCAATGCAATTCAAATTAAAATCCCAATGACGTTCCCCACAGAAATAGAGCAAGCAATCATGAAATTCATTTGGAAGAACAAGAGACCTAGAATATCTAAAGCAAATCTTAGCAGAAAGAGTGAAGCAGGAGGTATCACAATACCAGAACTTCAACTATACTACAGAGCAATAGTAACAAAAGCAGCATGATATTGGCACCAAAATAGACAGGTAGACTAATGGTACAGAATAGAGGACACAGAGACAAACCCACATAAATGGTTTTCTCATACTACACAAAGGTGCCAAAAACATACAATGGAGAAAAGATAGCCTCTTCAACAAATGGTGCTGGGAAAACTGGAAATCCATATGCAGCAAAATGAAAGCAAACCCCTATCTCTCACCCTGCACAAAACTCTACTCAAAATGAATCAAGGAACCTAGGAATTAGACCAGAGACCCTGCACCTTATAGAAGAAAAGGTAGGTCCAAATCTACATCATATTGGCTTAGGACCAGACTTCCTTAACATGACTCCCAAAGCCCAATAAATAAAAGCAGGAATCAATAATTGGGATAGATTCAAACTAAAAAGCTTTTTCTCAGCAAAGGAAATAATTGACAATGTGAAGAGAGCCTACAGAGTGGGAGAAAAATCTTTGCCACACACACCTCAGAGAGAGCACTAATATCCTTATCTTGATTAGAATTCAAAGTGTTGAGTTTCACAACAGGAATCATAGACTCATAGAATATTACATAAAGACTAAGCCTGATTTAGCAATTTCCCTCCTAATGACATACCAAGACATGAAAATTGTATGTCCATCAGAAGACATGTAAATTTTATTCAAAATAGAGAAAAATCTGGAAAAAAAGAGAACCCTTAATATTTATCAATAGTGAAATGGGTAATAATTGTGACAGATTAATTAGACAAAAAATGAAACATCAATTAAAAATAATGATCTGCTGTTTCAAGTAGCAGCATGCATAAATTTCACCAGACATAGTGATGAATTAAAAAAACAGAAATAAAGGAGTACACATTAAAAACGAAATCACATGAGGAATTAGAAAATACTTTGATATAAATGAAAAACAAACCCCATAATAGGTTAAACTTTAGAATATGCAGATAAAACTGCACTTATAGGGAAACATATAGCTCTAAATGCCTATATTTAAAAAGGAAAATTCTTAAATCAATTATGGAAATTTTCATCTTGCCAGGCAAGGTGGTACACACCTTTAATCCCAGCAATTCAGGAGGCTGAGGCAGGAGGATAGTGAGTTCAAAGCCAGCCTCAGCAATGGCAAGGTGCTAAGCAACTCAGTGAGATCCTGTCTCTAAATAAAATACAAAATAGGACTGGGGATGTGGCTCAGTGGTTGAGTGCACCTGAGTTCAATACACAGTATCAAAAAAAAAAAATTCATCTTAAGGAAGTTGAAAAAGAAGAGAAAACTAAACCCTAAGGAAGCACAATACATACTAAAGAGTGATATAGAAACAAATGAAAGAGAGAATGGAAAAGCAATAGAGAAAAATCAGTGAAACGAAAAGTTGATTTTCAGTCTTCAATAAAATGAAATAATTCTGTTTAATTGCAATTGATCCCAGAAACATATAAAAAGAAATATATACCCCGAGCAAGTGGGATTTATCTCAAGAATGCAAAGTTGGCTCAATATATGAAAATCAAAGAATGTAATATACCACATTAATAAAGAGCAAAATCACATAATCTTACTATGCAGAAAAATCATTTGACCAAATTCAACATTATTTCATGATAAGAAGTACTCAGCAAATGAGGAGTAAAACTTGATAAAGGCCATCTATGAAAATCTCACAACTAACTGTATTTAGCAGATTGGGTCTTTTCCCCTAAAATCAGGACCCAGCACAGAATGTCTGCTTTAATCACTTCTATTCAATACTGTACTGGAAATTTGGTCAGATAAGAAAAAAAAATGAAAGGCATCTAGATGGAAAGAAAATGCAACAGTATCTCTATTGTGGAAGACATGATCTCGAGTGTAGAAAATCCTAAAGAACTGATTTAAAAAACCTACTAGAACTAATACATCAGCTTACCAAATTTGCAGAATTCAAGATCAACATATAAAACTCAGTTGTATATCTATAAATCATCTATAAACAGTCCAAAACTGAAGTTAAGAAAATATTTCAATTCACAATAGTATAAAATGACACAATTTTAAGAATATTTTTAATAAAAGAAATTAAAAGCTTGTGTTCTGAAACAGAGCATGAGTGAAAGAAATTAATTAAAGACCTGAATACAGATGCTTCTCAACTTACAATGGGGATATGTCTTCATAAACCTATCATAAGTTGAATTTTTGTAGGTGAAAATTCATTTAATACTCCTGACCTCCTGCATATCCTAAGCTTGGCAACGTAGTCCACCATGGAGTGTCGATTGTTTATCCTCTTGACTGCATGGTTGAGTGGGAGATGCAGCTTGCTGCTGCTGTTCAGCATGGAGAAGAAAACATGTTGTCACATCTTGTTAGTCTAGGGGAAAAATATCAACATTCAAAATTTGAAAAGTGGTTTCTACAGAATTATCATTTCCCCATCATTAGAAAGTAAAAAACTAATCATGAGTTAACTATCACTAAGTCAAGGGCCTTCTGTAAACAGAAAGCTTTCATGTTCATGGATTGAACCATAATATTGTTAAGATGGCAATGCTCCCAGAATTGACATACAGATTCAATACAATCCCTATTAAAATCTCAGCTCCTTCCTTCCTTCCTTCCTTCCTTCCTTCCTTCCTTCCTTCCTTCCTTCCTCCTTCTGCCTTTTACTTCTTGCAAAATGGACATGATTTCATATGTATATGCAAAGGACCAAAATTTTCAAAAACAATCTTGAAAGAAAAACAAATTTGGGGAATTTCTACACTTACTGATTTCAAAATTCACTACAAATTTACACTAATCTAACATAGCAATAGATGTTGAGGTCAACAAAAAAGATTTGAGAGTTCAGAAATTTACTCCTTTGTTTACAAAGGAAGTTAAAAAACTAAGGGTGGGGGATTGAATAATCAAAAAATGATTCTGGGACAACCAGTCTATACATAAAAAATAATGAAATTGGATCCCTGCCTTGTATCATGTATAAGAGTTTACTTTAAATTGGTCATTGATTAAAATGTAAGAACTAAAGTCATGAAACTCTTGGAGGAAAACACCAGGAGTAACTCTTAATGACTTTGGGTTAGGCAAATAAAAATGAATCTAATGAATCTATATCTAAGGAACAGTCGTATGTTCTGATATACTTAAACGGTGCGCAAAATCACTAGGTATGAGGAAGATGAAAATCAAAGTCATAATGAAAGACCACTTCACACCTACTAGATGGCTATCCAAAAAAAAAAAGCAATTACAGATGTAGATGAGAATGGGAGGAAACTGAGACCGTTACATATTGCTGCTGGGAATAAAAGATGGAGCACCACTTTGGAAAATAGTTTGGCACTTCCTGAAAAAGTAAACAGAGACTTACCATATGATTTGACAATTCTGCTCTTAGGTATTCTACCCAAGAAAGAATTGAAAACATATGTCTTTATAAAAGCACGAACACAAATGAATATTTAGCAGCATTTTTCATAAGAGTTCAAAGTATAAATAATTTAAATATTCATTAACAGTTGAATAGATAAAATATAGTTTATCCATGCAATGGAATACTATTCAGACATTTAAAAAAAGAAGCACTGAACTATGTTACAATATGGATGAACCTTGTAAACATGTGCAAACTTTAAAGCAGCCAGACGTGAAAGGAATTTGCATGAAATGTCGTGAATAGGTAAAGCCATATAGAGAGAAGATAAATTAGGGGTTTCCTGGACCTGAGGGAGAAGAGAATGGGAATGACTACTAAGGGGTATGGAGCTCTTCTGGGTGTGATGTAAATGTTCTGGAATTAGATGGTGGTGATTGTGTCACAAATTTATGAATATGTTAAAACCACTGAAATGTGGTTATGTATTTACAAATTTACAATGAACTAAAATCAGAAGACTACTTACTATACAATTTCATTTACATGAAGTACAATAAGAAGCAAAACTACCCAGGGGTTTTAGAAATCAAAATAATGGTTATCTGGGGATTACTGACATTGGTAGGTTATGGGGTGTTGAAAGTGATCTCTTTCTTTATCTGAGTAATGGTAACAAAATATATCCATATAATATCACCATTTATATCTAATATACATAAGATATTTATATATAAATAATTATGTTGTACACTTAAGATTTATGTTATAATGAAATATTTTAAATGATTCAAAGGTTTCATGTTGACAGATAAATGCTACATTTATTTATAAGGGCCATGGTTTTTGATCTTAGAAAAAATAAAGTACAAGTGTATATAAAAAGTTAAATTTTATTATGTGATTCATAATTTAATTTGCCAACAGACATTTTTGTCTCTGATACATAGTGAATGCTTAATTTCAGACAGTCTCCTCTGCTTCTCTTATTTTCTCCTCTCATATTTATTTATTTTTATACTGGGGAACAATTTGATAATATATGTCTATTAATACTATAAATAAATAAATTACCTTTCTAACTGTGAATTCTTTTCACATATGACAAAGTATGATCATTTAACATCACTACCCAATGTTTAAAAAAGTAGAAAGTGAATATAAAAGAAAAGTACAAATAATAACCTCATAAATAATGAAATGTGCCAGTTTCTACATATTTAACAGCATCTGGAAAGTACAAACTGTTTCTGCTTATCACAAGAACTACTTATAAAATGTTATATTTATAAAAAGAGCAATAAAGCTTGCCAATTACTATAAGTGAGTAATCTTTGTAGGATTAAAATAGCCTTTAATTGTTTATAAAGACAAAATTTCTATGATTGATTATAGTTTAATTATCATTAAACATTCTTTTTAAATTAACATTTGGCTTTGGTTTTTCCATGATTCAACTCAGAGACTATTAATATTGGTTAATTTTGATTGAAATGTGCCAAGAAACTTCATGTTCTTCTTAATAGCCATGATAATAGAGAGAAATTTCATGGTTTTTTTCCCTAATTTTTGTGTTTTGGCTTGACTCAAAGTATAAATAGATATCATATTTGGCTTAAGGATAATTTCAACATGTGTTATAAAACAAAAGTAAAAATCAAAACCCCAAAATATATAAAATTTCAATTTAGCCTTGATAATTTTAAAAGGATGATATCCTAAAAAAAATGGAGTTCTGTAATAACTCATTTGAAGACAATTTTTCTACTGAACCAAAAAAAAAATACTTTGATATTACATATGCAGACATAGAATACTAATTTGATTCATACACAGTGATGGTTAATTTTAATGTGTCAACTTGACTGGGCTAAAGAGTGCCCAGATAGCTGGCAAAATAATGTTTCTGATGTGCCTTGGAGGGCGTTTCCAGAAGAGATTAGCATTTAACTTGTGAACAGGGTAAAGCAGGTAGCCTTTCCAGTGTGTGTGGAAATCATATAATCTTTGGGAGACCATATGACAAAAAGGTGGAGGAAGGGCACATTTGCCTTCTGATTGAACTGGGCATCCATCTTTTCCTGTCCTCTGATATTGACATTGGTTCTCTTGGTTCTGGGCCTGTGAGCAAAAATATTCTACCCACTTTCCTGGACCTTCTCAGCCTCTATAATCTCATGAGCCAACCCGTATGAACAAACCTCTTTAGTTTGTTGGTTCTATTTCTCTGGAGAGCTCTAAAATACACTCTCTCATTTAAATATGTCAAACTTTAAAATTTTTAGTAGTAAAAAAGATTTTCCAGTCAACTCTAGTTAAGACTTCAGAGAGCATTAAGCTTACAGCATTGAAGAACCAAATTTAGCATTGACTTTTTGAACTTCTTTTTTTGGACAGGATTATACTATTATGGTCTAAAATAGCAGATGTCCAAATGAAAAATCTTTTGAAGTTTCTTTTCAAGGAATTTGGGATTTTATTTACACATTACCTTTTCTTTGTCCACATGTATAAATGTTAAGGGAAAAAGGGTGTTAAATATATGTATGCATAATGATGTCATTGTAGCCTGTAGAGAGTATATTTTTAATATATAATAAAAGAGTCAAATGCATGGAATTATAATTGATCATATATAAATATAGAAAGTTATAAGCTCTTCTCTTTGCCTTTCTGAGGCAATGTCTACACCTAGAAGGCTAGCATTTGAGAATCTTCCTTCCTCCCTCCCTCCTTCCCTCCTTTCCTTCCTTCCTTCCTTCCTTCCTTCTTTCCTTCCTTCTTTTCCCTCCCATCCCTTTCTTTTCTTTTTTTTCTTTCTCTCTCCTCTGGTCCCACCCTCTCCATTGCTGCTTGTAACTTGATATGTATGGCTGTGCACTAGATTTAATTTGTAGATTTAGAGTCCCAAACACTACTATTATTTTCAATTTGATTTTCTTCTATCAATGAAAATAAAGTCTTTTTCCTATGTAGAAATCAAGACTTAAACCTACAAACTCTACTTGAGTATCCACTTTATTTTCTTTTTCCAGTGACTATTAAAAAAACCATTTATTGCTAGTGAAGTTCTTTGAGATTCATGTGTAAAAATGTAACTGACCCTTTACCAATTACAAAAATATTCTAGCCTGTAGTTTTGTTTTGTTTTTTAGAATGAAAATGCAAAGTTAAAAAGAGATTAGGCAGTTAAATTTAGATACTGTTATCAATGTGGGCCAATGACCTGAATTCTTCTGGGATTCAAGGGCGGGGCGGTGGGGGGGGGTTTCCATTTTGGCTACTGTGCAATTACCAGATTGCCATTTCCCATGCTGCTCACAAAGCGAAGCACGTGGATTTGAACAAATTTCTACTTTCCTCAGGAATCCTTCAGACTTTTTATTTTAATAACATTTAAAAACCACAAGTTCATTTAATTATTTAAGGACAGATTTCAGGATTTAGTAACATTACTAAGAAAGATTTATTAATTTTTCCAATAATTGAAATAACTTTAATTTAAATCAAAATCATCTAGGTTAAGTAGGGAGATTTTTTTTTCTATGTGAAAAAATAACAAGACCTCGTAGGTCTTATTAAGCCTGTACTAAGCCATTGTAAAGGTTTTCCTTGGCTTCGAATGTGAAATACTATGTGGTCTACAAAAAAGTGGCAAGGATTTCCTCAAGTTTTCTACTTGTTAAGTGGTCCTGCTTATAGTTTCTGTGTGCCCACTTCAAAGCCGGTGTTCTGAGTACTAAGTAATAAAACTAGTTTTGTTAAACTTTTTTTTTTTTTAATTCTGAGGTTAAAATAGAAAAGCCATATTCAATATTAATTCTTCTCTTTTGCAAAACAATGCATTTGTGTTGGAGTGCTTGTCTTGTTTCTGTAACTTCAGGGAAATCACAAGCTGGGGTTTCAGAAGTTCTGAGGCTATATTTTGATATTTTAATAGGCCTATTGCCAGCTATGATTAGACACTCAATAAATAATCGAATTGAATTGTTTGGGTACTTTCATCGAGGAGAACATAATATAGATTTCTTTTTGTTTTTACTTTAGAAAATTCCTGGAAAGTCTTCATTAAGTAGAAAACAAAACAAACCATAAGACCCACAAGGAATAAATAACAAAATTGACTTTGGGGCTATGGAGTTTGACTTAGCAGCTTGTACTCTATCCTTTATAACAAAACCTCTTTGCTAATGTGAAGCAGCTGTGGCAATTTCACAAAATGGCCTAAACTGTTGAAAAGCCATTAAGAGTCTGATGTACGTAGAATAAAAAGGTTCATTCAGCTTTTTAAAAGGTTTCCCAATATGGAGTGTTATTTTATTTTATAACCAAGTCTTAGTCATATTAAGTTTAAATGCCACAGAAAATTTTAATGACCATGTGGCTGGTCTTTTTTTTTTTTTTTTTTTTTTTTTTTGCAAGAATTCTTCAACATACCTAAAATTCTTTTAGGAAAAATTAGTACAAATCTCTAAGGCACTCTGTGCAAGTTCCCACTGTTAAATGCAAAGTTAAATGCAAAACTAGAAAATTTTGCATCACATATGAATTGCCATTTATGTTTGTAGTTGAGCCTAAGTAAATTAAAGTCTATTTCTATACACAGAGTCTCTGGAAATAACGAAAATCACTTGCTTTCCCAACCCTTTCATAGATCTAAACCTCAATTTTAGCTGTATATTTCTGAGCTTAGTTTTCATAAATTATATGATTTTTCAAAATGTTTGAATCTTAAGGATGTATGATGGATTTATACCTGCATTTCCCATTCCCTTTTCTCCTCTGGAAATGATAGCTAGATGATGCTTTTTATGCATTTGTATGTTTTACTTGTCATCTTGATTTTTAGAAAGTCTTTCTGTGTTCCTTGTAAATTATTTCTAATGGAGATGAAATATTAGCTTATTAATGCAATCTGCATTCTACATGATATGCCTGAGATAGGTCTAAAATGATTTTCAGCAGATTTATAATTGCAGAGCTCCAAGAGGTATAAATGCGTTCCTTAAAATTGGGTTTGAATTTTCTTGTGTTGTTCTGATGTACACACCTGTTGGGGCTCAGAAAATGATGCCCCAAAGTACATCACTTTGCCATGCTGAGCATTTTGAACTCTAGGAGAATCAAGGTCTCTCTGACCTTTGCAGCCACCTCTGTCTCTTGCCATCTCTCCCTCCTGAATTGCAGAGAGGGTTCTCTGAAGTTCCTGTATCTGACTAAGGAAAGGATTTTCCAGAAGGAATGCAACTGTCAAAAACCCACCCTCTAAAATTTCATCAAACTGAAGATTAATTTCCAGGAAAGGGGGGGAACTGCCACCTGAGAGACTTCATCTGTATAGTAAGATAAACTTTGTTCATCATACATTTCTTCCCCTCACACTCCCATAGCATGCGACCAACACTTCTCCAATAGAAGCTCCCATTTCTCTCTGTTGCTCAAAATGCTATTTAAGCTTTAACCACCTGGATCTTCTTTTAGTTTCATATTTTGTAGGAAATATGAATTAATTTGAACAGTTTTTCTCCTATTAATCTTTGTATTGTTAGTTTGTTTCATAGACTCAAATTATTGAATCTTCAGAGAGTAAAGAGAGAAAGTCCCTTTGTAGGACTTACTGTGGTTCGGATGTGAGTTGTCCCCTAAAAGTGCCATGTTAATGCAGGAATGTTCAGAGGTGAAGTGACTGAATTGTGAGGGGGGTAACCTGATTAATCCATCCTAGTTTGAAAGACTGGGTGGTAACTGTAGGTAGGTGGGGCATGGCTGAAGGGTCACTGTGGGTATGCCCTGGAAAAGAGCAACTTCCATGTAGCCCCTTCCCTACTCCCTCAATCAGCTTCCTGACCCCATTATGAGCAGAGCAGTTTTCCTCTGTTGGGCCCTTCTACCCCAATGTGCCACCTCACTTTAAGGCTCAGAGCAATGGACCAGACATTTATGGACTGAGACCTCTGAAACTGTTAGCCCCAAACAAACTTCCTCCTCTAGGCTGTTGTTGTTGGGTGTTTTAATCACAGTGATGAAAAAGCTAACTGTAACACGTAGCTTAGCCAGCTTTTAATTGCTGTGCCCCCCAAACCTGACAAGAACAGTTTAGACGAGGAACGTTTTATTTTGGTTCATGGTTTCAGAGGTTCAGTCCATGGTCAGTCAATTTCATTGCTCTGGGCCCAAGATGAGGCACAGCATCATGAAGGAAAAGCATGGCAGAGGAAAGCAGCTCAAGACATGGCAGCCAGAAAGTGGAAAGAGAGAGAGAGAGAGAGAGAGAGAGAGAGAGGAAGAAGCTGCAGGGAAGATGAACTCTTCTAGGGCAACAAGTGCTATAGGATTACTGGGTAAGATTAGTAAGAAGAAGGGCTGCAGAAGTCAATGGAAGCCAGATTTTACTTGTTACATTCTACACTTTTTATATATGGTCATTGGCTAACACCAAGAACAATCTAGATGACCTACAAAATCATAGTTTTCAAAACTTACCAGAGTTTTGAATAAATAATAATAAATCTGAAATTAACTAAATGCTAGAAATTCATGAGACTTTCCTAAGAGAGAAGAAACCCAAATTTTTACCCCTGGGTCACTGCAAATCAGAGGCAAATATATCAGAGATTGAAGTAAGTAAAAGCCAGCTCAGCTTGTAATAATTTTCAATTGCCATCTGTAGAATAGAGTGAAGGGACTTCTTCCTTAGTGAGTCTATGCTCACTTGTCATTTCTTTCCCACAGGACTTTAAATGAGCCCACACATTAGAACAGGGCAGGAGGCTTAAGGAGGCAACCCTAGGTCCCCACTTGGTGCATCAAACTTTCTACAGTGCACTGAACATAGCAACGACTCACTGAAAGCTGAAGGCAGGGCATCAGGATGGAAATTAACCTCATGTAGTTTGGAAAGTCAAGGATTAGATGTAAAGCAAGGCCAAGTCTCAACATCTCACTGGTGCATGCCTGCCATGTCCTGCTGAAGTGAAGACACCATGGTGAACTGGATTTAACTCAAGCTGCAACAAAGCCCAAAACCATCTGAATTAAGGTCTGGATGGTCCATCGCCCACTCCCTTACCCTCCACTGTCCACAGTAGGTAGAGAACTGACAAAGAAAGGACAAGCCCTTTTCTGAGGGTAAAGGCTATTTTTTTTAAAAAAATTCAGTCTCCTTTTTTTCCCTTTATACAGAAATCTGTCATACAAGAAAACATTATATGACATTTGAAGAAACAGAATACATGACCCATAATCAAGAGAAAAAAATAGCAACAGAAACCAACCCATGGGTGGCCCACATATTGGAATCAGCACACAGGCTGTTAATAGCTATACTAAATATACTAAAGGGTCTGGTGAGAAAGTACAAAATGACCTGATAGGATGATCTGCAGGAAGGATGTTATTTGCTAACTTGTAAGAAATAATTATAATTAGGTTTGGTGAAGAAACTGAGACTTGGAAAACTTGAAAAAAACTTGCTCATGTCTCTTACATCGAGATAGGATCTGAGACTGTTTAATTCCACCATTTTGCTATACTTTTAACTCTTTTGAACATTTTTGGACGTATGCTCTCCTTTTTTTAATTATTATTTTAAATTCAACTAATACTAAGAAAAATATAAATTAGACTTGAAAAACAAGGTTAGTGCTGCTGACAATTTTTCTTCCCACAAGCGATTTTGTGATAAGACTAGTGAAATCATGTATGTCTACCAATTGCAGTTAGTAGACATAATTCTAATTATTTTATTGGAACTAATACATTTCAATTAATCTCTAGTTCATGTTGTTTTCAATAGAAATTCATCTTCAATAATTATTTGGTTTTATCTTGACCCCAAATGCAGCTGTATTGAAATTTATATTTATCAGATTAAAGATAATTTTTTTTAACTGAATAAGGAAAAAAAGTTTAGAATGCAGCTAGAGGTTTTCTTTTGGGGTTTAATAGGCCACTACATCCTAATTAGAGTGGAGTGAGGAGACTGCTTAAGTTCTTAGGTTATTCATAGAGTTGGCCAGGTTGGAAGTGATACAGTTTTGACTATCATAATTGATGTGTGAATGAAAGCAAGGGAGATATCTGTAGGGAAAAAAAGATAAGAGATGGGACTAGACAACCGAAATGGGTCTAAATGGGGGAAGAGTCAAAGAAAAGACTAAGGAGATTTGGAAATAACAGAATAATAGTAACAAATGAGGTCAATGAACAATGATCACAGTGGAGAAACTGAGGCAAACTCAACTTTGACACACAATGCACAGGAGGAATATGTCTTTGCCGGAAAATGTCAGAGAATCTCACAATTCAATGGATTTTTTTTTAAATGAAATGAAAAAGTCAGCACAAGTCATGCTGATGGGAAAAGAGTGTAACCAAAATTCACATAATGTGTCATAGGTTAACTTGGTCTTTTCCCTGTTATATCCTATTTTTTTGAAAAAAATGTTGATTTAAAAAAAAAAAGAAAATTAAGATGAAATAGCTTTGGTTTGTACCACACTGTTTTTTACTTGCTTTAGTGCTTTTTATTTTATTTTTTCCAGAACTTTTCACACTTAATCACAAACTAATTGAAATAGGGAATATTTTATAATCCTTTTCATTCTATAATATCCAGAAGTATTGCCCTGGGCAGTGGGCACATGGTAAAATCACATTAATTAATTCAAGTCATTCAATTATTCACATTCTTATTTCTTGTTGCTATGGAAATCACAAAGATGAATAAGACACTGCACTGCCCTCAGGTTGTTCATGGTCTACTGGTTGATTGATTGATGTTGCAGTTTGGAGTGTCTCTCAAAGGCCCATGTGCTAAACGCTTGGTTCCCAGGGTGGTACTATTGGGAGAGTGTAAACTATCAGAGGTGGGGCCTGCTGGGAGGCCCTTAGATCAAGGGAGCTCTGCCCTTGGTGGGGAATGGGGAACCCTGGACTTCTCCTCACTCTCTCTTGGCTTCTTGGCCATGAAGTGAATGGTTTTCCTCTGCTGCATGCTAAGCACTGCCATAATGTGCTGTGTCTCCAACCAGAGGTCCACCCAAACGTGGGCCAGAACTTCCAAAACCCATGAGTGAAAATAACCTGTTTATATATATTTTGTTGGAGTGATGGAAACCTAACACAACTGACATTAATGACAGGCAAAAAACAGACATAACTTTTTTTTTTTTTTTTTTTTTTTTTTAATTTTCTTGTTTTTGTCTTTTTAAGTCCAGGGTAACTTTACTCTGATTGAATTCAGTAAGGTAATATATGTGAAATAGTTTAACACAGTGATTGGCATGTAAGTAATCTTTGAATAATGGTTAGTTATTTTATTTTTGTTATCTGTTGTTATAAAAACAAAGCAGAGATGTGATCTGAAGTTCTTTTTCTTTGATAAGTATTAGTACATTTTCATTTGCACCATACTCTAAAATGTTATCTTTGAAAAGTACAGGAAAAGCATTCCAAAGAACTTTAATAGTATTTTCAAAACTAACTTGGTAAGTCTGAAGCATAATTACCATGGGTAAGCCAACTGTTAAATTGACTGCTGGGAGTTTTCCTTCGGAAGTCACACACTAGTTCTCACTGTCTTTCAAAAACTTTAGAGCTTGCTTCATGTACTTGCCCCGTGAGCGCTGAAGTCTAGCTCTCCATCATTAGCTACACCTTGTATGTACACATACGTATTTGTGAAGCCCAGGGCTTACACTATTTTGAAATCTCTCTTTAAGAATAAGGGCTTGAAAAGAACCCACAGCATGTGAGGAGCCTTGACACTTAAGCTTCTTAGCTTCATGATTAAATTGCCTTCTTCTCTATTAGTATTTAAAAATGGCTTTATAAATAGGACTTATCAAAATTATTTTGCTCCATCTCCAGTTTACCCCTGTTTCAATGTCATATTTTGCTTTTTGTTCAATCAGTCCATCTTATTTGGCAATGAGAAATGCAGCTTCTGTTGGTTATGTATGTATAGGCCCATGGAAACAAAAGATGAATAAAAGAAATAGAGAATAACATACATTAAATTTCTTTGGGGATAGCTATGTAATTTCTATGGTTCTACTTTTAGGTCTACCAGTTCTCCTTTCAATCTTTTTGTTGTGAATGCTAGACAAGGGCTTGACCACTGAGCTACTTTCTCAGCCATTTTTATTTTTTATTTTGAGACAGGGCCTTGATAATTTTCCCAGACTGGCCTTAAGTTTGTGATCCTCCTGCCTCAGTCTCCCAAGTAGCTTCAATTACAGGTGTATGCCATGTGCCCAGCTTCAGTTCACAATCTTTTAAAAAATTCTGTTGATAGGATCACTGGCCTGTTTTCTCAGTTACCTCTTAAGAAAGTCTTAGAAAAATTCTATGGATTTAAACCATTCTATACATATATTGAACAATTGTTAAATACCTGATTGTCCTATGAGCACTCAAGTCTAGCCTTCCATCATTAGCTACAATGTCAGTAATTTATCTATCACTCCTTTCTGTTCTACTTTATATTACTCCTCTTTCACTCTCTTTCCTGCCACCTTCTGTTTGTCTTGAACGTGGTCTACCATGGACTCTGGTAACAAGAGTTTTTCTTCTACGATACCATAGTTTCTAGGTGGTATGTTGAGCACTGTATTCTTAAACATCTAAGAATAGCTTCAGTAGATTTAACCACTTGACTTTAAGCCACAGTTCAATTTTCAACTGATATGATGGCACCTTTTATAAGGAAAGAAAATATGAGACCTTTAAGTCAATTGGGAGATAGGGTAAGTGTTCCTATCTGACGTCTTGATTAATATGACTATGTCAGGCTTATTTAGAAGTTCACAAGTTCATGTCAGCAATGATAACAGCAGCCATTAGTGATGACACTGAGACTCCGAGACTTTAATTAGAATTTCCTTTGAAGTTCAGGGGATCTAACCACCAAAGTTCAGCTCTGAGGTAGGATGGGAAATGGAAACAGGAAAACATTAAAACATCAATGGATATGATTTACTTCTTCACCATAATGCTTTTGAAAGCACTCGGGTCATTTCCATTAGTTATGGAGTTTTGATATAAAATGAATATTAAATAGAAGTGACAATTTTATTTTCAGAAAAGAGATCATAGTACATCTTGAGAAGATAGTTCTTTGTAGAGGGGAAATGTACCATTCATTTTTCTCCTTGAACCGACTACATAACAATTTCCATATGGCTGCTTTGTCCAGCTTGCCAATGATCATGGAATGACCACATGGGGAAATTATTAGACATGAATGTGTCCAGGACATAGCAGAGTTTCTCATGTAGTAGTCCTGAATCACCTGCATAAGGATCACCTGGAATAATTATTAAAAATTCCCATTTCTGGACCTCACCCAAAATTCTACTATATCAGAATCCCTGGAGATGGGGTCTAGAATTCTGCATTTAATATTGGCTCTCCAGCTATTCATTATACTTACTAAAGTCTGTGGACCAGTGCCTTCTGAGTGTTTAGTTTTAAATACTGTGAAGGGATTTATGAAATCTACTTTCTCTCTACTTTGAATTCAGGGAAAAACTGGTATTTTTATCTTTGAACAAAGATGATATTAATGAAGGTCAAACTCTGGTAGACACAGCCCTTCCAGTGAAATGTTTCCCATGGCTATGGTGATACTCAGTCATAGGAAAGTTCTCCCAAAGCTCAGTCAATTATGAGAATATTCTGAGGATTGCTTAAAGCATAACATAATTGAGGTAATTGGACCTGCCATTCTGAACTCTGAAGCCCCATAATGCTCACAAAGAGAGCAGGTTTGTGGGCAAATTGCAACATTAGAAGCCCATTTAGAATATAATAAACCTCTCTTTGGATACATCCCTAGGTATAAGCTCTTTGACTTGCCAGTCCAATGCAAAATGTGTCCAAACAGGAATGGAACTAAGTGGGCCTTGTCATAGCTTAGTCAAAAGATATGCTCTGTGCTACTGAGAGAATCAGAAAGTGACTGAATCTGGAATTTGGTAAAATTCAACTTGAATCAATGTCCCTGTTTTTATAATCTCCATTTAAATTCCTCAAGATTATTCTCAGTTGTTCTATATGTTTGCACATCTATTTCTGTCTCATGTGATCTTGGAGGTAATTCTCCTGTGAAACCAGAGTTTCATTCCATACTCAGATGTCTCCTTAGTCCAGTTGCTTTCTCAGAGATCCTGTCCCAGTGTTCTTCCAGAGGAAGCAGAGATCTCCAGTGTGGGATTGACGGCATAAGAAACTGGTTCCTATTTCTGCCCCAGAACCAGTCATTCAGTTTGGATCTTTGTCTTGTCAAGGTCTGAGGCTCAGATTAGCTGTTACTAGTATTTCTTTATCTTTTTCCCAGAACTATTGGAGATGGTAGAGATTCATATTGGAATTTGGCAAGTTTTTAACTCTGATGCTCTGTAATGCTCACAAAGAGAGCAGGTTTGTGGGGATTCTCATTGACTGTTTTTGAGGATATTTGATAATAATCTGAGAATATTTAAATAAGAACAAGAGAATGGGAACTAAGGGTGCCACTACCCACTCAGTTTTCCTCTTGTAAGTCTTGATGTTTATTTTTGAAAACAAACTTTTAAAATGCCAGTAATTTAAGATGAACAGAATCAAGACAATTATTAATTGAAGGTGAATAAAAATGTTATACATAAAAAATAATCACACTAAACTACCTGGTGTAGCTCATGCATAATGTTCATATACTCAAAATAATGTGTAAAGTGAATACTGATGTTACTAAGAATAAAGCTGTAACTAAATCAGGAAGATGAAGAAATTTATGGGTAGGGAAGCAGAGGGCATATAAGCTAAAACCTCATGTCCACACGAGGAAGTCAATAGGTACCTAAGATTCAAAAGTCAAGAAATAGAATTATAGACATGTTATTTAGGAATATGAAGTAAACATCAAAATAAAAGGGTAAGTGAGTTGAAGTTCATTGCCTCTGGGGAACGGAAATGGGGAGGTGGAAGGGAGTGAGGTGGAGGGGCAATGCTATTTTTTATATAGCTTTAAGGAAACTTTTGACCTTGTATGTTGTACAACCTGAATTAAAATTAAATTATAAATGTTATATAAGATCTCCTTTAATACAGCCCTTTCTCTCACTTTTTCTACTGACAAGCAGGTTTTGATCAAGGATAACATGTATCTTTCTAACTGATTTAATTGGTGTACATGAAAATCTGGCAAAAGATACCAGTTTTTACAGTTTTTACAATTCAGTTTCTTTCTTTTCTTTTTTACCGTCTGGGGGTTGAACCCAGGGCCTTGTACATGCCAGGTAAATGCTCTACCACTGAGCTACATCTCCAGCCTTCTTTTATTTTATTTTGTGTCAGGATCTCTCTAAATTGCCAAAGCTGGCCTTGAACTTGTGACCCTCCTGCCTCAGCCTCCAAAGTAGCTGGGATTACAAGTGTGCACCACCACAAGAGTTATTACCAGTTTCTTTTGGATCAATTTCTAAAAATAGCGTGAGAAACTATTTAATTCAATGACTCTCATACTTTGATGGCCAAGGACAACATTATACTTCTACTCCCCCAAAACCTCCCCCTTTTTGGGGGAAGGGTACTGGGGATTGAACCTAACAGTAGTGCTCTATCACTGAACTACATCATCCAGCCCTTTGTTTTTATTTTATTTTGAGACAGGGTCTTACTAGGTTGCAGAGGGCCTTGCTGAGTTGTTGAGGGTGGCCTTGGGCTTATGATCCTCCAACCTCAGCCTCCCAAGTTGCTGGGATTATAGGCATGCATCACCATGCTCAGCTACTTCCAATCCCTTTGGAACAGATTTTGAAATATTTTGTATCTTTTATTAATATTTTATTTTTCCATTTTATTTGTTTAACTGCTTGAAGGTCACAAATGAGAACTGCTTTTAATAGAGTTGTAATTGTCATTAAAATGAGTTGATTCAACACTCCTCCAAAGCAACGCAAAGTAATGGTGTTATAACTCCATTACTCCAATGGTGTAATAACTCCAGGATAGGACAATTTCCAACAAACAAATAAATGAGCTTGATAACGTCAGAGAGCAGAAGGTGTTTTGTAAGGTGCTGTAAGGGTGGTCTAGTAATAGGGGTTCCACTAGATTGGGATGATTAATTAAAGGTGGCTTTTAAACACATTTTACATTGGACGGAATCAGAAGGACAAGGAACGATCAGTCACCTGAAGTTCAGAATAAAAGGTTCCAATCAGAGGGCTCTTCCACTGCAAAGGAGCTTGTCTAGTTTGAAGGACAATGAGAAGTCAGTGTGATTGGAGTGAAGCCACCACAGGAGAGAGTCATGATGTGAAGCTTGGGGTGTAGGCAGGGACCAGGTCATGAGTCTGGGTAAATGATCTGCATTGGGAAGCCAATGAAAAGTTTTAAGAGTTTAGGTCATGCATTTTTGTCAGGAATATTTTATACCTTGATATAGCATAAGATGTTTCTTTTCTTTTCTTTTCTTTTCTTTTCTTTTCTTTTCTTTTCTTTTCTTTT
>JAJEJO010000465.1:297362-377523 GCA_020662805.1 Glaucomys volans | reverse complement strand
ACTCTTAAATTTGGTCTTTTCATGATGTCCCATATTTCTTGGAGGGTTCGTTCATGATTCCTAACCATCTTCTCTGTTTGTTCGACTTTGTTTTCAAGATTAAATATTTTGTCTTCATTGTCTGAGGTTCTGTCTTCCAAGTGATCTATTCTGTTAATTATGCTTTCTATTGAGTTTTTAACTTGGTTTATTGTTTCCTTCATTTCCTTGTTTCCTTCAAGAATTTCTGTTTGTTTTTTCCTCAGAATTTCTATCTCTTTATTGAAGTAATTTTTTGCTTCCTGCAATTGCTCTATTAACTGATTATTCATAGCCTGAATCTGCTCTCTCGTCACATCATTCTCTTCTCAGATCACTTTAATTATGAACATTCTGAACTCCATTTCTGTCATTCCTTCTACCATGCTGTCTTTGGGTTCTCTTGATATGTCATCTAGGTTTAATTGGGACACTTTCTTCCCGTGTTTTCTCATGGTGCTCGTGTATCTTCCCCTCTGTTGCTTGAGGGGTGTTTGATCAAGCGGTGACCCAAGAAAGGTGCTGTCCCACTACCTCCAGGTTGGGAATGATCAATGCTTCTGGGCAGAGGCAGCCTAGTGTTGATAGACAATTAGATACAGCAAGGTGGTAGACTCCGGGCCTGGTGTGGGCCTGGGCACTAGTTCAAGTTGGGGTGGTGTCACAGAACTGTGCTCAGTGATGGAGACACTGGGCTTGAGAGCCCAGGCTGACCTGAACTCCTCGCTGGGGGTTCAGGCAGTGGCAGGTGGTTGCTCTCTCCTGGGGACACTGTAAGCTATTGCCAAAGGCCCAAAGCTCCCTGCCCGATCACTCCAGACAGTGCTGACACTGCTGGCGGCCCCAGGAAGCTGGAAATGGACCCCCTTTGCCAGGGAAGCCACCAAACTCAGAGCAGTTCCACCTCCCCGCCGGGGTCAGCGATTCCAGGGGCTTCGGGCCAACCTCTCCAGGTGCCGCTAGAGGGCCTGGGAAGCCCGAGATGGGCACTCTCTGCCAGGGAAGCTGGGGGAGTGGCGCAGAGTAGTTTCCACTCCCTGCCAGAGACTGCGTTCTCAGAGTTTCCCGGCTGGAGCTCCCCCTGACGCAGCTGGCGTCCCCAGGAAGCTGGAAATGGACCCCCACTGCCAGGGAAGCCGCCAAACTCAGAGCAGTTCCACCTCCCCGCCGGGGTCAGCCATTCCAGGGGCTTCGGGCCAACCTCTCCAGGTGTGGCTAGAGGGCCTGGGAAGCCCAAGTTGGGCGCTCTCTGCCAGGGAAGCTGGGGGGAGTGGCACAGAATAGTTCCCACTTCCCGCCAGAGACTGCGTTCCCAGAGTTTCCCGGTTGAAGCTCCCCTGACGCAGCCGAAGGCCCCAGGAAGCTGGTAATGAGCCTTCTCCGCCAGTTAAGCCGCCAAAATGGCGTGGGGTAGTTCCATCTCCCCACCAGAGTCCGCGATCTCAGAGTTTCCCGGACGCCTCTGAATGCCCAGGTAGCCTGAGATGCTCGGTCTCTGCCTGGGAGGCCGCCGGCTGGTGCTGGAGCCACGGCCGGTGACTCCAAAGCGCTACTGGGGACCCGCACTCACTTGTTGGCTGGCGCAGACCCAGGTCGGTGGCTCCGACGCAGCTGCAGGGTCGGGCGCTCCCGGATCGTAGCTGTCCGGCTCCCGGATCGTAGCTGCCCGCGGCGGGCCGAGCCCAGCCCGGCTGAGTTGGTTCTGGAGCGGCACCTGGGGACCCCTTATATGTGCTTTGAATATAAAATCTCGTTGAGAGTCATATTCCTGCTGTTTGAATCCCGAGCAAGTAGGAATCCACGGAGCAAGTAGGAATGCAGCCTTCCTCTAATCCGCCATCTTGGATCTCTCTCTCTGGTATACTTTAAGTCATTTTGAAATTACCTGCATTACCTAATACAATGTAAGTGCTATGTAAATAGCTGCTATGCTATATTCTGTAGGGAATTATGACAAGAAAGATATGCATGTTTAGTACTTATGCAATTGTTTTCACACACACACACACACACACACACACACACACACACATATATATTTCCATGCTAGAGATTTAACCCAGGGGCACTCTGCCACTGAGCTGCATCCCCATTTCTTTTTAATTTATTTTTAAATTTTTAGACAGGGTCTTGCTAAGTTGCTGAAGTTGGTCTGAAACTTGAAATCCTCCTACCTCAACCTCCTAAATTGCTGGGGTTACAGGCATGCGCCTCTATGCACAGCTTAAATATTTTTGATCTATGATTGGTTGAATTTGAGGATGCAGAACCCAAGGATATGGGGGTTGACTCTATATGAAATATGGTGGCTAGGAGAACAAGTTAAATGATACCACCAGGAAACAGTTAAATTTAGTATGACATAGAACCTTCTACATAAGTACAAATTGATCTTGTCTCTTCAAGGTTTATGAAAAACAAACAAACAAAACAAATAAACAGAAGGATGTGGGGGAGAGTTTTAGGCTAAAAGACACAAAATAGATATTGTGACAAATGCATTTCATAGACTCTAGATCATTTTTCTGAAAAAAGCTGCTTTTAAAAACTTTTGTGAACATGGACAATATAGTAGATGCCATAAGGACATTATAATTTGGTCTAATTGGTTATACATGACAGTAGAATGCACTTTGACATATTGTACACAAATGGAGCATAACTTCTCATTCCTCTGGCTGTACATGGTGCTGAGTCACACCAGTGGTGTAATCATACATGTATATAATATATAGGGTAATAATGTCTGTCTCATTCTACTGTCCTTCCCTTCCCCACCTCCCTCCCCTTCCTTCACTCCCCTCTGCATAATACAAAGTTCCTTCATTCTTTCCTACCCACTCCCCACTAGGAATCAGTATCCACCTATCAGAGAAAATATTTGGCCTTTGGTTTTGGGGGATTGGCTTATTTCACTTAGCATGATATTCTCTAGTTCCATCCATTTACCTGCAAATGCCATAATTTCATTCTTTAAGGTTGAGTAATATTCCATTGTGCATATATACCACAATTTCTTTATCCATTCATCTGCTGAAGGACGTCTAGTTTGGTGCCATAGTTTAGCTATTGTGAATATGACAATATAATTTTCTTATGTAGCATGATGGCATTGGGATTATATAAGGAAATGTTCTTATTCTTGGGAAATGCATATTGAACTATTCAGGGATGTGACATTAGGATATTTGTCATTTTCAGAAGGTTCAACTTATAGGTAGATGAATAGATAAAGTAAATAAGGTCAAATTTTAACAACTCTTTTCTTTTTTTTTTTTGGAACCGGGGATTGAACTCAGGGGCACTTGACCACTGAGCCACATCCCCAGGCCTATTTTGTATTTTATTTAGAGACAGGGTCTCACTGAGTTGCTTAGGGCCTCGCTCATTTGCTGAGGCTGGCTTTGAACTCACGATCCTCCTGCCTCAGCCTCCCAAGTGCTGGGATTACAGGCATATGCCACCACACCCGGTTTATGTTTATTATTTTGAGACAGGGTCTCACTGAGTTGCTAAGTGCTTCACTTAGTTGCTAAGACTGGCTTTGAATTCAAGATTCTCCTGCCTCAGCCTCCCAAGTCACTGGGATTACAGGCGTGCGCCACCGCACCTGGCAACAACTCTTAAATTCAGTTGGTAAATATATATGTACACATTATACCATTCTTCCCAATTTTTTGTATGTTTGCAAATTTCCTAAGTAAAAATTTTGGCCAAAGATTTCTTCATGTAGGAGTACATCTTGTCTTCAGATTTGCAGTTAGGCCAATCATTTTGTCAACTGGTTTTCACTTAGATACCTGTGGTAGATGGAATTCTAAAAATGGCTCTCTGAAGAGTCTATACCTTAATCCCAGATCCTGTGAATATGATATTATTCTTCTAAAGTATGTTACCTAACAGTTGACCTTAAAATAGGGAGATTATCCCAAGGGAGCCCAATCTAATCGCATGAACCTCTTTAAAAGCAGAATTTTTATGATTTGCGGCAAAAAAGGAATTCAGATTCAAAGCACGAATATAATTTGATATCTTGATGCTTGTTTGAGGACAAGAGAAAAGGGGCTACCAGCTGAGAAATATGGATGGTCTATAGGGGCAGAAATTAGCCCCCAGATGAAAGCCAGTGAAGAAGCAGTGACTCCAGTCCTACAACACAAGGAACTGAATTCTGCCAACGATTTCAGTGGTCTTGGAAGAGGAATCTTCTCCAGAATTTCTAAAGAGAAATGCACTGACTGACACCTTAAAAATTTCCATGTAGTGAGGCCTAGAACAGAAAAAGTTCCTGGGTCTGCTTAGACTTCTGACATCCAGAACTATAGGTGAATAAATGGGGTTGCTTTAAGCCACTAGGGTTGTGCCATTTGTTATGGCAGTAACAGAAAACTAAAATAGCATCTTAGGAAGATTGCTAGGTGCTAGGAGGAAAATGTTCAGGGATTCTGGAGTTTGATGACATTAACTTGTTGAATTCTGTCAAGTATGGAATTAAAATCTGGGTTGCTTTGCTCTACTGCTGCAAACTTCACCTTGTCTTTCTGAATTATATCAATTTTTTTTTTTTTGGTACTGGGTATTGAACTCACAGTTACTTTACCACTGAGCTACATCCCCAGTCCTTTTTATTTTTTATTTTGAGACAAGGTCTCATTTATTTGCTTAGTGCCTCACTTTTGCTGAGGCTGGCCTTGACCTGGCAATCCTCCTGCCTCAGCCTCTCAAGTTGCTGGGATTACAGGCATGCACCACCACTTCCAGCTCAAATTTATTCTTTTCCCCCCTATTTTTGTGTATCTCCTAAATGTGCCTGCCTGTTAAGCACTTTTTCTTTTTACTTTTCCAGTACAGAAAAACACATACAAACACTTTTAATTTCATAAAAAATAAACATGTGACAGATTTCTCTTCATCATAAAAGGAGATTTGAAAAAGTGATATCAGTAGGAATGATGGAATAAGAACCTCTAAAAATCTGCTTCTACATAAGAACAATGAAAACACTGACAAAAATTTTAAAAATTATTTTATCAGAACTCTGGAAAGTAACCAAAGGTTTGCAACAATCTAAGAAATGTCATTTTTTAAAAAAACAGTTAAATATCAATAAGAATGGAGTCTTACAAAATGCTTTGACTTCCTCATAACATCTTCCTTTCCCCAGTTCCATGGAAGCCTTAAAATTCAATAGTCACACACCAAAAGTAGCTGTGAAAACCAGCAACCTAGCAACCACTGGGGTCAGAAAAGGATTGGAGCACCCCAAAAGTTCCATCTCAAGAGAAGTACCATTATCTGACCTTTTCTAGCAGTTTCCTAGAAACACGCCAATAAAAGGACAGAGACTGGCAGAATGGAAGAAAAGGTGACCCAACTCTACAGAGACGTGCTTTAGTTTTAAAGTCACACATATCACTGAAAATCAAAGGATGGAAAAATATATACCATACAAACAATAACCAAAAGAGCCAGAGTGGCTATAGTGCTATCAAACAAAATACACTTTAGGACAAACATTTTTATTAGCAACGAAGAAGTCATTTTCCCATAATAAAAAATCAATCCATCAAGAAGACATAACAATTATAAATATGTTTGAAACTAACAACAGAGCTCTAAAACATGTGAAGAAAAACTGGTACTTTTGAAGGAAATGAAGTAGAGAATGGAAAAACATAGGGAAAAGCAATAAAACCAAAAGTAGGTCTTTTGAAAAGATGAACAAATTGAAAAACTTTAGCTAGGCTGACTAAGAAAGAAAAAAGAAGATCCAAATTACTACAATCAGGAACAAAAGAGAACATCACTATAAATCTTGTAGAAATAAAAATAATTATAAGGGAATACTATGAGCAATTGTATGCCACCGAGCTAGATACCCTGGATGAAATGAAAAAATTCTTAGAAAAATATAAACTACCAAAATTACCGTGAGGGGAAATAGAAAATCTGAATAGACCTGTAAAACAATTGAATTAGTAATAAAAAAATATTCCACAAAGAAGATCCCAGTCCTGAGTGACTTCATAGGTCAATGTCCACCAAACATTTAAAGAAGAATTAATACCAATATTTCACAAACACTCAAAAAATAGAAGTGGTAGAAACTCTTTCTTTCTTTCTTTTTTTTTTTTGTGTGTGTGTTACTGGGGTTTGAACCCAGGGCTTTGTGCTTATGAGGCAAGCACTCTACTAACTGAGCTATATCCCCAGCCCCACTGAAATCCTTTCTAACATATTCCATGAGCCCAGAATTTTTCTGATACCGAAGCCATACAAAGACATCGCAAGAAAATTACAGATCCATATTTCTTATAAGTATAGATTCATGAATCCTCATCAAAAAATACCCATAGGGCTGGGGATATAGCTCAGTTGGTAAAGTGCTTGCCTCGTAAGCACAAGGCCCTAGGTTCAATCCTGAGCACCTCAAAAAACAAAACAAAACAAAACAAAAATACCCACAAACCAAATCCAGTAATACACAAAGATGACCAAATACGATCCATCCCAGACTGCAAGATTAGTTCAACACATGAAAATCAATGTTTCAAAAATCTAAATGTGAGAGCTGATACTATAAAACTGGTGAGAAAATCTCATGTATATCTTCATGACCTTGGATTATGTAATAGTTTCCTAAATATATCACACACACACGTGTGAGAAAAAAAAAGATAAATTATTCTATATCTGTGCTTCAAAGGACACCATCAAGAAAGTAAAAAGATAATCCACAGAATATGAAAAATATATGCAAATAACACATGATAGTGATGTATATCCAGAATACACAAAAATTTTAAACCTAGCAATAAAATCAACTCAAAGAATAAAATAGGAAAGAATTTTAGTAGATTTTTTTCAAGTAAGATATACAAATGGCGGCTGGGGATATAGCTCAGTTGGTAGAGTGCCTGGCTCGCATGCACAAGGCCCTGGGTTCAATCCCCAGCACTGCAAAATAAATAAATAAATAAATAAATAAATAAATAAATAAAAAATAAAGGTATTGTGTCCACCTACAACTAAAAATATTAAAAAAAAAGATATACAAATGGCAAAGAAGGACCTGAAAAGATGGTCAAAATCATTAGTCATTATGGAAATGAAAATCAAAATCATGAGATATCGCTTTATACCTACTAAAGTGACTATAATTAAAAAAGACAGACAAAACAAGTGTTGGCAAGGATGGGGGAAAATTAGAACCTTCATACATTGCTGGTGAGAATGACAAAATGGTGCAGCCACTTTGGAAGAGAGTTTGTCAGTTCCTCAAAAAGTTAAACATAGAGTTACCAGGTGACTCAGCAATTCTTTTCTAGGTATATACTCAAGAGAGATGAAAATATGTCCACACAACAATTTGTGCACAAATATTGATAGCAGCATTCTTTATAGTAGTTAAAAAAAGCGGAAAAAACCTAAATAGCTTTTATGTTATGAAGGAATAAACAAAATGTGGTATATCTATGTTTTGAGAACCACCAGCTAAATTGGGGTTCCAATGCTGCCCTAATTGAAAATGAAGGGGAGCTAGATGTGAGTGTTTACAACATGACTTCAAGGGACACTTCTTTTTCTTGGAAGTTGGTCTAATGCCTAAGTGTCTGTCCCATGACCAGGGGGTACCATGTGGGAAGCTTGTTCATAGTGGGTGATGCCCTTGTGAATCTTGTCTGACCCATGTCCAGTTTATGCCAGCCTGACCATCAGTCTGGTGCTGGGAGCTCACTGACATCCCAGGGAAAACCCAGTCTGGGGGAGCTCTTAGTTCAGATGGAAGGCTCGAATCCAGTATATTAGCATAATGGAAAACAAGTTCAAAGATGTATAGTTACAGATCCTGGGCAGGGAGGGTGTCATGAGTTGGGAGGTCAGGTCTACCTATGGTCTGGTTAGGCAGAGAGACAGAGACAGAAAGGCAACTAGCAGTATATACAAGGGAATGAGGTGTGGGTCTTTTAATGTTTAAGGGCAAATGCCCAAATAGCCCATTTAAAGGAAGCAGTAGGGGCTGGGGGGGGTGTAGCTCAGTTGGCAGAGTGCTTGCTATACATGCACAAGGCCCTGAGTTCGATCCCCAGCACTGCAAAAAAAAAAGGGAAAGTGGGGAACCCAATCTGCTAGACAGGAGAGATTCCTATAAGTTCTTTCTTTTCTTTTCTTTCTTTTCAGATACTAGAGATTGAACTCAGGACCTCTTGCATGCTAGGCAAGTGTTCTATCCTTGAGCTATAACCCTATCCCTAAATCCTTATTCTGGTCACTGACTTGAGCCATTTGGGTATGGTGTAGAACTGGAGACTATGTCAGGAGTGATTGAGCCCCACTTGCTGGTATGAGGAAGTATTCTAAATAGATGCTAAGGCAACATGAAGTTATAAGAATTCAGTACACCACACAGTGGAATGTCATTCCACTGTACAAAAAAAAAAGTACTGGCATATGCGACAATGTATCTGAACTACAAAAACACTGCAGAAGTGAATAAACTCAGACACAATAGGCTACATACCTTATGATTCCATGTATATATAATGTCCAGAATAGGCAAATCTACGCAGACAGAAATTGGATTAGTGGTTACCAGAAGCTGGGGAAGGGAGAACTGGAAGTGACTGCCAATGGGAAAGGGGGTTTTGTTGAGATGATGAAAATGTTCTGAAATTAAACAATGGGAATAGTTGCTTGGCTTTGTGAGAACGCTAAAAATCACTAAATTGTATACTAAAAGGGCAGATTTGGGGGTATGTAAGTTACTTCTCAATTAAAAAAAGAATTATTTCCAGGTATGGTGGTAGACGCCTGTAATCCCAGCAGCTTGGGAGGTTGAGACAGGAGGATCACAAATTCAATCCAGCCTCTGCAATTTAGCAATACCCTGTCTCAAAATAAAAAAATAAAATGGGTTGAGGAATATGGCCTTGTGGTTAAACGCCCCTGGGTTCAATACCCAATACAAAAAAAAAAAAAAGATTTCTCAAAACCCAAGAAGAAAATAAACAATCCAATAACAAATGGTTAAGAATTAGGCCAGTAGTTGTGGCACATGCCTATAATCCCAGCAGCCCAGGAGGCTGAGGCAGGAGGATTGTGCATTCAAAGCTACTCTCAGCAACTTAACGAGGCCCTAAGCAACTCAGTGCGACCCTGTCTCTAAATAAAATATAAAAAAGGTCTGGGGATGGGGCTCAGTGGTTAAGCACCCCTGGTACGAAAGGGAGAAAAAAGAATTAGAATAGATACTTCATGGCCGGGCGTGGTGGCGCAGCCTGTAATCCAAGCGACTTGGGAGGCTGAGTCAGGAGGATCTCGAGTTCAAAGCAGCCTCAGCAACTTAGCGAGGCCCTAAGCAACTCAGTGAGACCCTGTCTCTAAATAAAATACAAAATAGGGCTGGGGATGTGGCTCAGTGGCCGAGTGTCCCTGAGTTCAATCCCTGGTTCAAAAAAAAAAATTAAAAAAAAAAAGAATAGATACTTCATTAAAGAAGACACTGATGGCAAAGAAACATGTGAAAGAAGTTCAGCATCATAAATTATTGGAGAAATTTATATGAAACCCATAATGAATCACTACATTCTTATTACAATGAATAACCTTTTAAAAAATAATTACAATGACAAGTGTTGATGAGGATGAAGAGCAACTGAAACTCTCATAATATGGTGATGGGAATGCAAAATGATATAGCCACCCTGGAATATGGTTTGGCAATTTCTCATAAGACTGAACAGGTATTTGCCAAGTAACAATAAAAGTTGGTGAGGATGTGGGGAGAAAGGTTCACTCATACATTGCTACTGGGACTGCAAATTGGTGCAACCACTGTGGAAAGCAGTATGGAGGTTCCTAAGAAAACTTAGAGTGGAACCACCATTTGACCCAGTTATCCCACTCATCGGTTTATACCCAAAGCACTTAAAATCAGCATACTGAAGTGATGCAGCCACATCAATGTTTAGAGCAGCTCAATTCACAATAGCCATGAAAAAAGCTATGGAACCAACCCTAGGTGCCCTTCAATACATGAATAGATTTTTAAAAAGTGGCATATATACACAATGGAATGCTACTCAGTCATAAAGAGAAATGCAACTATGGCATGTGCTGGCAAATGGATGAAACTGGATCCACTGTACATGGATCATGCTAAGTGAAATCAGCCAATCCCCCCAAAAAAAAGAAAGAAAGAAAGAAAGAAAGAAAGAAAGAAAGAAAGAAAACCCCAAACGCCAAATGTTCTCTCTGATATGCAGATGCTAACTCACAATAAGGGGGGGTGCGGCTAGGGAAGAATAGAAGTACTTTGGATCAGACAAAGGGGAATGAAGGGAAGGGAAGGGAATGGGAATAGGAAAGAGTAGAATGCATTGGACATAACTTTCCTATGTGCATATATGATTAAATGACCAATGTAATTCTATATCATGTACAACCAGAAGAATGAGAAGTTATACTCCATATATGTATAGTAAAATACATTCTACTGTCATGTATAACTAATAAGAACAAATTTTAAAAAAAGCTTAGACAGGAATTTCCCATGTGACCCAACAATATGCTTTCTGGATATTAAATATTGTTAGGTTACTTCTTTATGATGAAATTTTTTGCTCAGTCCAAAACCTTTTCATTAATGGACCTAGACTTTACTCATAATTGTTAACAACTACAAGCAACCCAAAGGTCCCTCAATGAGTGAATGTTTTTACTAACTGAGGTACATCAATATAATAGAACGCTATTCAGTAATTAAAAAGAACTACAAATACTTGCAAAAATTCTGGAGCAATCTCAAATGCATCATGCTGAATGGAGGAACCAAGATACAAATATTTACATAATTTTTGATTCTATTTATATGACAATATGCAAGAGACAAAAATATTGGGATGGTTGCTGGGCGTGGTGGCACATGCCTGTAATCCCAGCACTTGGGAGGCTGAGGCAGGAGGATCAGGAGTTCAAAGCCAGCCTCAGCAAATGAGTGAGGCCCTAAGCAACTCAGTGAGACCCTGTCTCTAAATAAAATACAAAATAGGGCTGGGGATGTGGGTCAGTGGTGGAGTGTCCCTGGGTTCAATCCCCAGTACCAAAAAAAAAAAAAAAAAAAAAATTGGGATGGTAAACATATTAGTTGTTGTCAAGGGCTAGGCATATGGAGAGAGGCTGACTATAATAGGGTCCTAGGTATCTTTGGGGTCTTAGAACTCTCCTATGTTTCAATTATATAGTAGTAACTTTATGACTACGCATTATCAAAATCACATAACTGTACATAACTATACACTAAAACAGTGAATTTGCTACATGTAAATTATACCTTTAAAATGGAAAAAACACCAGAATATAAGTAATACTAAAAATTGAAAGAATATTTGAAACATGACTTCTAGTCCTTGCCTCTTCTTGTCTACCGATGCAAATCTACTTCATTCACACACAAGACAGCAATGTCACATGGCAGATGGTATGACCTACATCAGATAGATGCTGGGAAAGGAGGAAGTTTTTAGAAAATTCTGCCCATCTTATTTGTTCATCTTAAAATGACCAGGCAAATATAGGCCAGGAGAAAGAACACTCAGTAGAGAAAAAATCATGAAAGATCAGATGAGTACTTGTTAAAAAGTGATGAGGAAGTGTATTAGGCATGAGAAGGGAGGCTCAACAAATCAGTCACCTGGCAAGATCCAGACCTTGGCTGCTAGATATGTGTTATAGTTTGGATATGAAGTGTTCCCACAAAGTTCATGTGTTAGGCAATGCAGAAATGTTCAGAGGTGAAATGATTAAATGTCAGTTGTAACCTAATCAGTGTATTAATCCATTTGAATGGATTACTGGGTGGTAACTATAGGCCGGTGGGATGTGGTTGGAGGACATAGATCACTGGAGGGTACATCCCTGGGGATTATATCTTATCCCTAGATCCATAATGCTCTCTCTCTCTGCTTACTTGGTGCCATGAACTGAGCAGTTTTCCTCTGCCATACCTTTCCACCATGATGCGCCATTTCACCTCAGGCCCAGAGTTATGGAGTCAGCTGACCATGGACTGAACCTCTGAAATGGTGAGCCAAAATAAACTTTTCCTTCTCTTAGTTGTTCTTGTCAGTTATTTTGGTTAAAGCAACAAAAAGTTGACTAACACAGTATGTCAGAATCAGATCCCATAAGTAGTGGAGAAGCAGGAAGATGATGGTCACAGGACTGGAAATTGTCCCCATGAAGATCGGAGATGAAGGCCTTGTCCACATCTCTCATTCTAATCACAGGGCTAGGTGAGGAAAAAGTATTAATTATCTCCAAGGAACAGTTTTTAAAAAATCTTTGCCTTCGTTCTCATACACAAAGAGATTTTGTTCATCAGACAATGATGAAGAGCACAGTTGGCATGTGTCCCTCAAAAAGACAACTTTAGGGCAGTGGACAGAGCAAACAGTTGCTGGGAAAATACTGTATGGATTCCTTCCATGTCCTCTGGGATGACTTTGTTGTGATTTACCTTCCTCTCAAGCTGAAGAATAACCAATATCCATATGGTTAAAACTGCTCCTTAGTCAAGGCCTCACCCTGACTTCCTTTAATTTTTGGCTGTCCTGGGGAATCAAACCCAAGGCCTCGCACGTGCTAGGGAAGCACTCTACCACTGAGCAACAACCCCAGCCCTCACTCTGACTTCTGAGTGAGGAGTATTTCTCATATGTCTCCCAATAACACTAGAGAGTAGAACATTTTTACTGTTTTGTTATGTCCTTAGAGTAACCCATTTCACGTGTGCACAGGATGCCAATAGAAGACTTTAATGAAACAAAACCTGTCCAGGAATTGTAGCAAGTTTGGAGAATATGCAAGCATCCTTTATTTGGCAGGGTAAGAAGAAAATGGTCTTTAATATGAGAATTTTAAAAGTTAAGAACTCTTAATTTTTGAAATTCCAAGAATCTGTTATTATATTTCAAGATTATGTTTCACAAAGAAAAGTATTTTTGTTTTATTTAATGTTAGTTTTGCAACAAGAACATCAAAATATGCAATTGATCCTTACTGATTTTATGGTATATTACAACGTAGATAATTAACGGTAGCCTACAAATATTTTCATTTCTTTCCCTTTTTTTCTTGGTACTGGGAATTGAACCCAGGGGAACTTTACCACTGAGTCACATCCCCAGCCCTTTTTAATTTTTATTCTTATTTTTTTATTTTGAGATAAGGTCTTACTAAGTTGCTTAGGGCCTCGCCAAGTTGCTGAGGCTGACCTTGAACTTTGGAACCTCCTACCTCAGCCTCCCAAGCTGCAGGGATTACAGGCATGCACCACCATGCCCAGCTTATTTTTCTTTTCTTTTCTTTTCTTTTCTTTTCTTTTCTTTTCTTTTCTTTTCTTTTCTTTTCTTTTTGTGGTGGGGAGTACCAGGGATTGAACTCGGGCACTTGGTCACTGAGCCATATCCCCAGCTCTATTTTGTATTTTATTTAGACACAGGGTCTCACTATGTTGCTTAGTGCCTCTCTGTTGCTGAGGCTGGCTTTGAACTTGTGATCCTCCTGCCTCAGCTTCATGTTTCAACAGTTGTTGTATCATGAAATATGCTATAGTAGGAAATATAAACCAAATTAGTAGGCATGTGTTGGTAGGTTCTGTTCATTTGCATGATGCATTTACTTTGAGATTTTTGCAAGGCAGTATAAGCCTATTTTCAAATATCTCTTTCAATGATAAGGTCAAAATTTCCTTTACATAAAGTATTTATCTCAGACTGGGTGTGGGGTGCACACCCATCATCCCAGCAATTTGGGAGGCTAAGGCAGAAGAATTGCCAGCCTTAGCAATTTAGCAAAGCCCTAAGCAACTTAGTAAGAGCCTGTCTCAAAACAAAACATGAAAAGGGCTGGGGATGTTGCTCAGTGGTTAAGTGCCCCTGGTTTTAATCCCTAGTACCAAAAAAATGTATGTGTATGTATATGTGTATATACATAGAAATATATATAGATATATCTATATATATGTAGAGATATATCTATATCTATATCTATCTATATCTTTATCTATATCTATATCTATATCTATCTATCTATATATCTATATATATATCTCCCCCTATTTCCAGAATGGAGGACTGGAAACATCTGTGTAAAGGCACAAGAGAGCTAACTAGATCTACCTGCCCAGGATCTAGGAGAGGAAGGCAACCCACAAAACTGCTTTCCCCCTGGGCTCTTATACTAATTCCAGTAAGGATGCTGAAGGGCAAGTGGCACTTTTCACAGCCTTGCCAAACTAAGGAACTGTAGAGAAAATAAGGGAATTTGGGGACTTTATCCTAAAGGACTATGTCATATACCCAGAAATAGACTCTCCCAAGAGCTACAGTAGCTCAGTCTGGAATCATCTCAATCACGGAACTTAGGTTAAGTAAATCTAGTGTGCTAATGCTGCTTTGCGTTCCAAACTGCTGGCATGCCCAGACACCATACTGAAGCAAACATAAATCTCTGGAGAAAGAGGACACCCACGCATCAAATTATTTCTGCAAACAACTTTACAAATATAATGTCTAGCATTCAATGAAAAATAAGGAGACACATAAGATGGAAAGGTGCTATAAATGAAAAACAAAGCAGAAATTTCAGAAAATAAAAACTGACTGACACTGGCTACATCCCTTAGAATTATGAGATGCAGACTTTAAAATAAATAGCCTTCTTATGTCCAAGGAGATAAAAGAATTAAAAAATTGGGCAGAAAACTGGCAACTCTTCAAAAGAACCAAATAAAAATTTTATAACTTGAAGACTACAATAACCAAAATTAAGAATGCAGTGGCTGAATTTAAGAGTAGATTAGATAATATGTATGGAGAATCAGTTAGCTGGAACACAGATCAGTAAACTAAAACCTATAAAATAATCTAGCTCATGGTGTGTTTTTAATGACCCATGAGCTAATGGTTCTCACCTTTTTAGAGTAAAAATAAAAGAATATATGACAGAGACTATATTTGGTTGCTAAAATCTAAAATTTTTACTAACTTGCACTTTGAAGAAAAAGTTTGAACTAGAAGACAAGTCAGCAGAACATGTAGAAGCATGCAAATAGAAAGGCTAAGAAGTCTGAGAAGGCAGCCCCAGCCAGGATTGTGCCCAACTTGTGAGACTGTTACACTGACCATCCAGCTAAGCTCTCACAGGAGGGTCTTAACCATTCATTTTATTCATTCAGTCAGGTATTCAATAATAAGGTATTAAATACATAGTCAATCGATTCCTATCTCAGGGTGTAAGAGCATGACTTTATGGTTAGATCTGGACTTAAATCCTTACTTAGCCTCCTTATATAGAGAAGGGAGATAACAACAGGGCCTGGAGGCCTGGTAGTCAGAAGGACCCAAAGAGGTCATGCATCTATGGCACTCAGCCCAGTAACTATATATAGCAAGAACTCGCTCATGTCAGGTTCTACTCTTAGCAAGAAGTGTGCTCAGGCATGGTGACTGTGTTAGTCAGCTTTTTCATTGCTCTGACCAAAAAATCCTGATGAGAACAATTTTGAGAAGGAAAAGTTTGTTTTGGCTCATGGTTTCAGAAGTTCAGTTGATGGTTGGCCAACTCCACAGCTCTGGGTCTAAGGTGAGGCAGAACATCAAAGCGAAAAGGCATGGTGGAGGAAAGCAGTTCAGGACATGGCAACAAGGAAGCAGAGAGAGCGAGCTCTGCCTCACCAGGGACAAAATATAAACCCCAAAGTCATGCCTCCAGTGACCTGCCTCTTCCAGCCATACCCTACCTGCTTATACTTACCACCCAGTTAATCTGTATCAGTGGATTCATCCTCTGATTAGGTTAAGGCTCACATAACCCAATCATTCCACCTCTAAACTTTCTTGTATTGTCTCACACATGAGCTTTCAGGCGATACCTCAGATCTAAACCATAACAGTGACAATGACCCAAGTTGGCTCTAAGTCCCAGAAGTATGTCTTGGTGGCTATGGTGGAGGCGAGGTGGGATGGATGAATATAGGGCAGGGACATAAAGGAGAACAGGATGATCATGAGCCCGAGAGGTGAAGGCCCAGTGCAAGCTTTCTATTGTTCTTTCCACAGATATTTGCCTACAAGTTAAATATAGTTAAAAGTGAATATCGTCAGCAAAGCTTATTTGTAAAGCTTACAGAGTGGGAATAACTGAAATCCCTAGCATTTGAGGAGTGGTCAAGTGGAATTAGTTATGATATGTTAGATACAAAAAATATACTGTAAAACTATGAAAAGTATGTTAAAGCATAATTTAAAAAAAATTTAAATCAAAACTTATGAATATAGAATAAACATGTATCAAAGATTTCTTTGATTTATTAGTAAGGGCACGAGAGGGCTGGTATGGCTAGTTCAAAAAGTATTTATTGAACTGGATATTTATAGACATTAATAAAAAGAATGTTAGAATAGGAGCTATGTAAGATACAAAACTGATTAATGAGTCATAGAGAAATAAAACCATAATCTTTGAAGTTATCTTTTCTACCAGAGAGAAATAATCTACAAGTTAATATGTAACTTCACAGTGTCTAGGCTCTAATCATATAGTAAATAACCAAGTCAAACACAGATAACTTCTAGAGAATTCAATAATTCTGTTATACAATACTCCCAATGTGACATTGAAAGAACATGCCTTCTCTTTGCGTTATTTTCAATGTTTTGCATGTTTTCTCAACAAATGCTACCAAGTATATAAAACATGTTGCATGTCAAGGTATTGGTTAATATCCTATTAGAAAATTTATGTTATTACCAAAGGATTCACTAAGAAGCATTTAATAATCATCACTTCGAAAGTGTGGATAGGGTTAAAGAGATCCAAAAAGAGATGTTGAGTTCTTCAGAGACTAGTAAGAGAAAAAGTTACCATCCCTAGGCCTGAAGGGACAAGGAGGGGCAGAAATGGAGCAAATAAATATCAAATCTCTCTTTCCTTCTGCCTTCTAATCTTTGGTCAGTGCTTTATATTGGCTCAACCCAACTGGACGCCAGAGGAAGAGAGGCCATTGGTGTCATCCATTGAGGTCAGCATCTCTGGGCATAGAGAAAAGCTGAGAGATAGGAACTGAGAGACAAACAGCACAATCAGCTCAGGCAATACGGCAGGTATTATTATGAACTGAATTGTGTCCTACACAAAATGTATACTGGCATCCTAATGCTAGAAGCAAAGAATGTCACCTTCTTTGGACATAGGGTCTTTATGAAGATAATAGATTAAAATGAGATCATTAGGGTGGATCATGAACCAATACAACTTGTGTCATTATAAAAAGGGGAAATTTGGATAGAGAGATATATATGCACAGTGGCAAAATAATGTGATGAGACACGCACAGGGAGGTCACCATCTGCAAGTCAAGGAGAGAAGCATGGAACAGATCCCTCTCCCATCATCCCCCAAAGGAACTATCTCTACTATCTCCTTGATTTTAGACTTCCAGTCTCAAAAGAGACAATAAATTTCTTTTGGTTTCAGCCAACCAGTTTGTAGAATTTTATTTCTGCAAACCTAGCAAACTAACACAGGTATGTAAAAAATACACACCAAAGAAAACCTACACCAAAATATTGAGTGCCACCTCTGTGAGAGGTATTATGGTTGATTTCTATTTTGCATTTCTCTTTATTTCTGAGTTTGTGTACTTTCATAGCAGAACAAATGAACAAATAAGTTTGTTAAAATGAACCTTAAAGTAATAATAGGAAGGACTGGGGATATAGCTCAGTTGATAGAGTGTTTGCCTTGCAAGCACAAGGCCATGGGTTCAATTCCCAGCACTGCCAAAAAAAAAGTAATAGTAGGAAGAGGCTACTCTTGAGCAGCCTGAAGTGTGTATATGGTAGGGAGAGGCAAGCTCCTTGATACAATGGAGGGTCAGTAGGTAAATTATTTGTATTCCAAAGGCAAATTTCTTTGCACCAGACTGAATTCCAGTCTTTCCAATCACTTCATGGGATCAGGCCTGGTTTTTGTCCTCTCACCAAAGATGCTGTTCCACTGGTAGGTTCCTTAGTGCTTTATTCCTCATATTAACCCCCTAAAATTGAACAGGAAGTACAAGTTTGGCACATAAGATTAATTTAGTTAAGAGTGTGTTATTGAGGGCTGGGATTATGGCTCAATGGTAGAGTGTTTGCCTAGCATGCATGAGGCACTGGGTTTGATTCTCAGCACCATATATAAATACATGAATAAAATAAAGGTCTATCAACATCTAAAAATATTTTTTACAAAAGAGTGTGTTATTGAGCTTGGCACAGTCATGTATTCCTGTAATCCCAGTGGCTCTGGGGGTTGAGGCAGGAGGATTGCAAGTTCAAAAGCCAGCCTCAGCAACTTAGGGAGGCCCTGTCTCTAAATAAAATATAAAAAAGGGCTGGGGATGTGGCTCAGTGGTTGAGTTCCCCAGGGTTCAATCCCTAGTACCAAGAAAAAAATATATATAGTATATGTAAATGAATGAATTCATATGTATATAAATATACATATATGTATATATATAATTAATATGTATATAAATATACATATATATGTATATATTTGCCAAATGAACAGATGGTGTAAGGCTGTGGGCAGGCCCAAGATGGCTATTGTCAGGCTCCATGGCTGAGGCTTCAGCAGGTTATGTTTTTAGTATGTAGTTAAGTTCATGAACACCCTAATTCAGTGTATGTGCTCAAGGTCATAAACATTTGCTTGTGAGCATGTGCCCATTTATGTAACCTGTTGGCACTGTGCCTTTTTTGTCTGACCTGCACATAGAAAAGACCTATGGAAAAACTCGGGAGGCTGAGGGCTAGAACTGGGGGCTGGCTAGCAACTCTTGCAGTCGCTGAATAAAGCATGTCTACTATCCCAACTGTGGTTCGCATCTTCTTTCAACTCCTGGGGCCCCTAAATTTGCTTTCTGTGTCTGAGTCTCCATCTGGAAAAGGTTTAAGGGATCTTATATAAAGTTAGGGTACTTGCTATGGCTAGAATGTGTTGCCCCCAAAAAGAATGTGTTGGAAACTTAATCCTCAGTGGAATAGTATTCAGGAATGAGCCTAATGAGAGGTGATCAGGCCACGTGGGCTCCGCCCTCATGAATGTATTAGTGCCATTATTGCAGTAGTGGGTCCCTTATAAAAGAATGAATTCAGTCCCCTTGTGTCCCTTTCTTTTGACCTCACTTTATATTTATGCCATGGGATAATGCAGCAAGAAGTTCCTTGCCAGATGCCAGCCACTCAATCTTGGACTTTCTACTCTCCAAAATTGTGATCCAATAATAAATTGCCTTTCACTATAAATCACCCAGTTTGTGGTATTGTTATAGAAGTACAAAATGGACTAAGACTGCCTAATGCAGTCTGAAGTGAGTCTGACTCACTTCTTAGAAAAATAACTGAAAACCCAACTGGACTACTTTTATTTCTGAGAGTGAAATTTTCCAACCCCCTCCCCTCTTTTCTTATTTCAGTCTAATTTACTCTTTGTCTTAGGTAAATTCCAGCAGATCCTTTCAGACCATCTCTCTGTCCTCCACTGGCCTGTGTCCATTTTGCTTCATTGCCCTCTCTCTGAGATTGTGACTTCCTTAAAGGGAGGGGACATGCCTTGTCCCCACTTGTCTGACACTAGTGGATAATAACCAGATGTTTATTCAATCCTGAAATATGACTTGGGTAACCTTGGAAAATGGGGATAGGCAGGGAGATAAGAGTTGTATCTCTGGAAATTGAGCAATAACCCTCCCCCCTTTTTAATGAGATGAAAGGAAATGAAATACTCCATCTTGTCAGCAAAAGGATCCCATGTCTTTTAACAAAAGGAGAAAACAGTTGAAATGAAATACCTCTTGTTTTAGTCAACATTTTTGCTGCTGTGACCAAAAGACCTGAAAAGAACAATTAGAGGAGGAAAGGTTTATTTTGGGGCTCATGATCTCAGAAGTGTTAGTCTATAGACGGCTGACTCCATTCTTTGGGGCCCTGAGCGAGGCAGAACATCATGGTGGAAGAGTGTGGTGGAGAAAAGTAGCTCAGGACACTGCAACAGGAAGAAGAAGGAGAAGGAAAAGAAGAGAGAGATTTGCTTTCACCAAGGACAAAATATATACCCCAAGGCACACCTCAGATGACTCACCTCCTCCAACCACACCCTACCTGTCTACAATTACCACCCAGTTAATCCCTAATAGGAGATTAATCCACTGATTAGGTGAACACTCATAACCTAATCATTTCATCTCTAAACCCTCTTGCATTGTCACACACATGAGCTTTTGGGGGTTACCTTACATCCAAGCCATAACACCGCTTGTCTACAAACGGTGTATCACCTTATCCTTTCCTACTACTTGAACCTGGTGCCTCCTGTTTTTTCAGCAACCAGAAGAGAATAAAAGTTGAATAAAGGTCATTTTTTTTTTACCATATTGGTCTCTATGGTGATTATTTTTTTCTTTCCAGAGATTGAAGGTATCGTTTCCTTACCTCAGTGATTTTTTATTTTGTTTTTCAAGTTGAAGTTTTTTCATTTTGTATTCTTTTCCATAGGCCTTGTCCAGAACACTTGCCTATTGGAGGGGGTGCAAGGTGTTAGGGGGACTAAGTTCTAATTGAAAAAAATCAGACTCATGCATATGCTAAAGATTTTATTCAACTCATTCATTAATATGGGAAATGGAAGGATATTAAGACTGGTTTGAAGAGCAAGTAAGGAGCAAGGTATAGACAGGCAATTTCATAAAGGAATGTTAGGAGGAAATGGCTGGCCTAGATACAAAACTTTTCTACAGGAAAACAGACAAACAACACCTCCCCAAAAAGTATAACTTTTAGGGCTATCTTTTCTTTCTTTTTCTTTTATTTTTGATGGGGGGTAGGAGTGTATGGGGGATTGAACTCAGGGGCACTCCACCACTGAGCCACATCCCCAGCCCTATTTTATATTTTATTTGGAGACAGGGTCTCACTGAGTTGTTTAGGGCCTTGCTAAATTGCTGAGGTTGGCTTTGAACTTGTGATCCTCCTGCCTCAGTCTCCTGAGCCACCTGGTTTACAGGCGTGTGCCACTGCACCTGGCTAAGGTTATCTTTTCCACTGGACAGAAACTATTTGTATCTCTACTGGAGAAAATTCTTTTTCATGTAACTTCTGATGAACCTATGATGAAGTGAATGAAGAAGTCTTGTTGCCCTAGTCAACCCTTGGGTGAGCCTTCTTCTCCATCCAATATCGAAAGGATATACACCTTTTTTCTTTATCTACAAGTTTTATATAATTTTTCTTAACAGTGACCGGATGGCAGATGTATATCATCCTGAGAGGCTACATAAACTAAGACTTTAAAAAAAGATGCAAGGTTTGCACTAAGACTGGCTCTGAAAAAAAATCCTTAAGTACATCTGACACCCGTGGAATTAACTGAATGGCAACTATATGATGAAGAAAATAAAGATCCTTTCAAAAAAACTAACTCATTAATTAATGTGGGAGCCAAAAGGAAATTAAGACTGGTTTGAAAAGCAAGTAAGGAGTAAGGTAAAGACAGGCAATTTCATAAAGGAATGTTAGGAGGAAATGGCTGGCTTAGATACAAAACTTAGTTTGATTGAACCATGGCCCTGTCAAAGAATAAGGGAATTATGATGAGTGCTAATATAACAGAAGGATATAATTGCATTGCAAACTTGGAGGATGTTGGAAGTTAATAAAGCATGTTTGCAGACAATAATAAAATATTTTGTGTATGAGATAAAGATTTTATGGAACAAAATGAAATAGAGATAAACAATGGCTGAACTAGCTGAATCAAGCAAAATAACATTTAAAATCATTGGAAAAGCTGAAAATATGTATGTTTTTTATATCTACTTAAGCTAGTTTCAAAAATCAGGTGTTTGGGAAACATCAAAGCAAGATGTACTGTTCATTTCACATTAAAAAGCCCTTTAAGCTTTTTTGGAAGCCCTGTAATAATGAAGAACCTGTAATAAGCTCACAAAAGACTCTTCTAATGAATTAGTCATTTTTAATACTTTTCAGAATTCCCCATAAGAACATCGTTCTATCTTTTTTCCTGCAAAGCTTAGTTCTCTCCCCTCTTGACAACCTCTCCAAGATATTTTAGATTTCTTTTACGAAAGAAAATTTCTTTTATTAAAGACAGAGTTGTGCTAAATTAAAATCAATCAGTACCATAATTTTCTCTGCCTTAATGCATACTGGCTGCTTCAAAGATGATCATGTAACCCAGCTTCCATTTTTTCTTATGAAAAATAGCCTGTATCATCAATGTGGTGATTTGGGTTTGGAGGTTCATTTTTATCCTGCAGTTTAGGTGCCATTAAAGTACATCTTATCTTAAATCTTTTAAGACTAGAATAGTAACCAAATTGCATATTTTGATTTCAAACTTCTATCACTTCTTTTCTCTTCCATAAAACCCCTACTATCATAACCATTAGGACTTTAATAGATTTTATCTAGAAATTGACTTATTTGGCCAGCAAGATACAAATGAGCAAGAGACTTCTGCCTGAGTGCTATATCTATATATATCCCGCAGTAGTTGAATGTATTTGTGCAAATGGCAATAGTCTATTTTTGTCTCTTCTACAAATATTTATCAAGCACTGAATTTGTGACAGGCACAGTTCTGGGGATGGAATGGTCAGCAAGACAAATTTACTTACCAGGTCCAGTAGAAAAAAATGGATGATAAATAAGCAAAAAAATGAATATCCTGTGTATAAAGCAATGCTTATAAATAAGTGGATAGAGCATACATTTTTTCATAGTTATATTTGATACTTTAGTACTGCCAACTTAAGAATGAGAAACAGGGATGGGGGTGTGGAGGCCCAAGTTTTCATTCCCAGCACCATAAAGCAAAGAAAAAGAAAATTGTCAGACATACTCCTTCCTGTTTAGGACCAAGTGAATGGAAAGATCACAACTTGCCTATCTTTCAGCAAGGATTTTGCTATACAGAAGGCCATCTTGAGACCTGGAATCTTTGTCCAAACCCAGACTGATATGTGAACAGCTTGCTTGCTCAGGCTTTCTTTGGTGTGCTGCCTAATGTAGATTTATGATGTCATGAGCTCTGCTTAATCCCAGTCAATACCCTGTGTTGCAAGAGTCCTCTTAAAATTACCCACCCCATGCCTCAAAACTCTCTTAGTATCCTCTACTCATTTCCCATTTTGAGACTCAATGAACAATATAAAAATGCTGTTCTTCCTCCCTGTAGTGAGTCAATTTAGCATTGCTTAATCACCTTATGGTATTTATGGTGGTTGTAGTGGGTTGAATAGCAGTCTCCAAAAGATACAGTTGAGTCCTCTGAATGTGACCTTATTTGGAAATAATCTTTGTAGATGTATTTAAATTAAGGATCTCAACATGAGATTATTCTGAATTTAGGGTGAGCTCTGAATCTAACAACAGGTATCCTTATAAAAGAAAGGCAGAGAGAGATTAAAGACATAGAGGAAAAGATAATAAGAAGACACAGGCCCAGATTAGAGTAATGCCTGTCCAAGCCAAGGCACCCCAAGGATCATGGGCAACCACAAGAAGTTAGGGGAGAGGCATGGAATATATTATCCTTTAAAGCCTCCAGAAGGAACCAACCCAGTTGACATTTTGATTCTGACTTCTGGCCTCCAGAGCCCTGAAAGAATACATGTCTGTTGTTTTAAGTCACCCAGTTGTGTTATTTTGTGATGGCAGCCCTAGGGAATTAACACAATGGTCTTCTAGGGAGTTGATAGATTCAAGTATATATTGAATAAGCATTTGCAAGAGAGACCAGAAGCTTGTGTTCAATGCGTCTTTGGCATGATGAATGTGGTGATGATAGTGCTGAGGATGAAGATGAGGATGCTTGTGACTATGATGATAATCAAGAAATAGCCAGATAAGCTGGATGTGGTGGCACATGCCTGCAATCCCAGCGGCTTGGGAGACTGAGACATGAGGATCACAAGTTCAAAGCCAGTGTCAGCAATTTAGCGAGGCCCTAAGCAACTCAATGAGCCCCTGTCTCTAAATAAAAAAGGCTGGGGATGTGGCTCAGTTGTTAAGTGCCCCTGGGTTCAATCCCTGGTACCAAAAAAAAAAAAAAAAAAAAAAAAAAAGAAAAGAAAGAAATAGCCAGCTAAATCCTGCTAAGTCCAACTTTCAGCTTTCCCCTGCCATTACAATTTCTGTGTGCATTTCCACTCATTTCTATCAGGAAGCTAAGAACTTCTCGGGTCTAAGGGAAGACAACAGCAAGGTGAACTCCAGAACAGTGCTTCTCAGATTTTCACTCACAAAAGCATCCCTTGGGGGATCTTGTTAAGATGCAGATTTTGATTCAGTAGATCATGATGAGGTCTGAGATTCTGCAGATCTAACAAGGTCCAAGATGGTACCAGTTCTGCTGGTCTGAAGACCCACAATTTGAGCCAGGTGCAATGGCACATGGCTATAATCCCAGCAGCTAGGGAGGCTGAAGCATGAGGATTACAAGTTCAAAGCCAGCTTTGGCAATTTAGCAAGGCCCTAAACAACTTAGTAATTTTAAAAAGCACTGGGGATGTGGCTTGGTGATTGCACATCCCTGGGTTCAAACCCCATTACCAAATGAATAAATAAACAAACAAACCAACCAATCCACAATTTGAATGGCAAGGATCCAGATCAGGATTTGGCCAAATTTATGTGGAAAGGGCCAGATAGTTTATATTTTAGGCTTTGAGGACATAATAGTTTCCTATTGTTGCTATAACAAATAACTACAAACATAGTGGCTTAAAGCAATAATCATTCTAACCTCATGCTTCTTTGGTCAGAAATTCATCTCTTTGGGGCTCAGCTGGCTAGTGCATCAAAAAGCCAAACTCAAGATGTTGGCAGGGCCTTGTTCCTGGAGGCTCTGGGAAGAGAATCTGCTTCCAAGATAATTCAGCTTGCTGGCAGAATCCACTTTAATGTGGCTGGAAGCTTTCATTTCCTTATTGGCTATCATCTTCTCTCCTCTCCTTAAGGCAGCCTGTGTTCCTTGCCACGTTGCCCCCTCCATCTTCAAACCAGCAATAACACATCAAATCTTTCTCATGCTTTGGATCTCTCTGACTTTCCTTTTTGTCATCCTGATGTTAGCTGAAGGAAGTTCTCTGCTTTTAATAGCTCATATGATTAATTTGTTTTACTTGGATAATCCAGAATACTTTTCCTATTTTAGGGTCTATAACCTTAACTGTACCTGAAAAGTCCCTTTTGCTGCCAGGCATGGTGTTGCATACCTGTCATCCCTGCAGCTCTGGAGACTGAGGCAGAAGGATAGCAAGTTCAAAGCCAGCCTCAGCAACTCAGTGAGACCCTGTCTCTAAATAAAATATTTTAAAAAGGGCTGGGGATGTGGCTCAGTGGTTGAGCACCCCTGGATTCACTCCCCAGTACCAAAAAATAAAAAATAAAAGGTCCCTTTTATGGCTAACCCTTAATCTGCCTACCACCGAGGGCCATGCTGTTTCTGTTGCTACTACTCAATGGGGGCCTTTGCAGCATGAAAGCAGTGGTAGAAAATATATAAACAAATGAGTGAGGCTGTGTTCCAATAAAACTTTATTTATGGGCACTGAAATTTGAATTTCACATAATTTTGACATGTCAAAAATATTCTTTTCATTTTTAAAAAATAATTTAAAATGTAAAAATTATTCTTAGCTCACAGGACAGTACAAAAACAGTCAGTGGGCTCGATTTGGCTTCTAGGCTGCAATTTGAAGACCCTCTATTTTAGATCTTAATCCTTTCTGTCTCAAACTACAAGTCTAAAAAGGGCATGAATGTTCTCTCCCATTTTTGCTGCATTGTGGATGCTTCTGAAATGACCAAACATTTGACCAAAGTCCTTACCTATAGGAAGATTCCAGATCCTAAGGTGATGTTTATGGAGAAGGCGGAAACCGAAAAGTTTTCTCTGGAAGCCTGTTTCTTTTTAAGATCAAAAGTCAGTTATATTTAAGAAAATAAACTTTTATAGGGGAGAAATGCAAATATGCAATTCCTAAATCAGCTGCGTTCTGCTTTGAGCTTTAATGACATCCTTAGGTAGGCAGGCAAAACTAATGATAGGGATAATTTGGTGTCATGTTTCAGAAGGCTAGTGGATAACCCCAAATAATATTAGAGTTTTTTCTTTTGTTACCTCTATACTTGGTCTACCTAAAACATTGTTGATTTCATTTATGCTCTTTTAAAATATTGGACCCTAGGGAAAGGACTTCTATGTTAACTAGATTGCTTATATGATTAGATGTGTAGCAAAGCCCATTTGCTCGTAGGCATGAGGAACTAAAATTATTATGCACCATAAAAAATTGCATAATGAGGTATAATCTGGAGGATATGCAATGTATCAAAGGTGGGGTTGGAACTTATAATGATATCCCACTTTCTCAAATCTATCTCTTAGGAAAAATCAAATTTTTGTTTCATGTTAAAGTCATCTCAAATCTGATAAACTATGTCTTTGCTTGTGTTCTCCAGAAAGGGATTCTGAGACCTGGATCATACACAAGTGATTTGTTAAGGAAGCACCCTGGGAGAAACCGGTTAGGTAGCGAGAGAGGTAGGGCATGGAAAGGGCAGAAGCAAACTAAGGGTGCAATTTCAAGCAAAGTCCCAGCCTCAGCTGGATGCTGTGGAGAGTTCTGGAATGTAAATTACACCTCCAAGTTTATTCAGAACAGAGGCAAGGAGCTAGGATGTCACACCCTTGCACTAGTTAGTTATTGGCTAAAGCTACCCCGGGGGGAAGCAAATGCTCAGACATTTCTTGCTCTCTAAGTAGACAAAGTAGCTCTAAGAGCCTGTGGGCTCCATAGAGTAAGCCACTATAAGTAAAGTACACAGAAATTGGGGGGTGAGGGATCACAAAAAATATAAAAGGGAACCAAGGGAATTTGTGTAAACCATCTGCAGAAAAAATTAGCGCGCTCTCTCTCTCTCTCTCTCCTGAAAATGAGAATGTCTTTTGATAACCTGTGACTCATGTTATCACATTTAAAAGAGAAAGACTCCTTAATGCTAGTTGCTTCTAGAGTTCACAAATCCAGGTAGACAGAAAGAAAAACAGATTCTTTTTAGTTTGGATTTGTTTTACCATTTTCTTTTCATTCTGTGTATTTATTATGTGAGCTGGTTACTAGATACAGTACTTATTTTTAAAAATTTAGTTTTTGAATAGGTTGTATATTCATATGATTCAAAAACTATAAAGCACAATAGGATATGTAGTTAAAAGCCTCTTGCTAATTCTTGTCCCCATCTGCCAAGACATCGCCCTTACAACTTGTCTTAGCTTATATGTGGACATACAGGAAAATGTGAAGCCGGAAGTAGTATCATGCACCTATTTTCCCAGCTACTCAGGAGGCTGAGGCAGGAGGATTGCGAGTTTGAGGCCAGCCTGGACAACTTAGCAAGACCTTGTCTCAAAATAGAAAGGATTGGGGATGTAGCTCAGAGTAGGGCAGTTCAGTGCTTAATCCCCATTACCACAAAAACAAAACGAAACAGCAACAAAATGCATGTGGTAGTCCTACCACTTTTATATCAAGGGTAGAATATTATAAAATCTGTTCTGCATATAAAAGTTATTGCATTTTTTCCACTTAATATATTTTAGAGCTCTTTCTAAATCTAGAGCACTAAAGAGCTCTCCTTCCTTCTTTTTTATCATCTGCATGGTATTTCATTGGGTAGATATATGAACATTTATAATATCAGTTCCCTATGATGGACATTTGCATTGTTTTTAGTCTTTTGCAGTTATAAATAGTGCTGCATTGAGTAATCTTTTACTTATATCATTTTACACATGTGCAAAAGTATTATTCTGTTTTCTGTTGCTAATAACACAGTACCACAGTCTGGGTGAGTTATAAAGAAAAGAGGTTGATTTAGCTCACAGGTCTGGAAGTCCAAGGTCATGGCCTTCTGGCTGGCAGAATTCGGAGGCTGCACAGAGTATCACATGGCAAGAGACAGGGAGTACATGTTATGTATGTATGTGCCTTTCTGGTATCTCCCTCTTCACATAAAACCACCAGTATTCAATCATGGGGGCTCCACCCTAATGACCTTATCTAAGTCTATTTACCTCCCAAAGGCCCCACCTCTAAAAAGCACAGAATAAGTTTCCATCCTCTTAATACCTCTCATTGTGAATTTAATTTCAACACATGAAGACTTTGGGGAGGGGGAACCTTGAACCATAATTGAACCATAGCAGCAAGTATATCTGTAGAATAAATTCTTTAAAATTTAATTGCTGATTTAAGGGTAAATAAAATTTAAATATTTTGATAGCTATTGTTAAATTACCTTACAAAGAGGTCTTATACCAGTTTGCATGCCCATAGATCAGACACAAGAAGGTCTCTTTTTGCATATCCTCACCAACAGAGCTTGTCATTTAAACTTTTAGATTTTTGCCAATCTCCTGGGTATCCAACAGTCTTAATTTACATTGAATTTACATTTTCAGTGAAATTAGGCATCTTTTCAGATTACATGTAGACTCTTAATATACTAAAAAATTTCCTGTTGATTCAGAGTGATATCCTGGCCTGCACTTAGAAAGCTGGAACGATCCCAGATATCAACCTTTCTGGAACACAGATCTCAGTTAGAAAGTACCTTAGAAGTCATCTGGAGTCCAGTCCTTGTCTTGTGTCTAGGTGACTTTCCTGTCTTCCCCCAGCAGAAATGTTCAGAGTTAGGGAGTTCAAAACACCCAAGACATCTTTTTTTGTGACTCTTAAATTTAGATAGGTTTTACGTTGAGCCAAAATATTCCTGTAATTATTGGATGACAGTAATTACAGTATGCTCTTGTTAAAGTATACTATTCTTTTGATCACAATGAATACACCATACAGAAATAATATTGGCTTCAAATATAGGTAGCATAGCGAACTTCTCCCTCCTTCAAAAAGTAATTCTTCACCTGATAGAGTCCTTAAATAGCATTACATATTGTCTTCATCACCCTTAGAGAATTTAAAGTGTAAATGCCATCCATGTGGTATTCTTCCTGAAAATGAATAACCTGAAGAATAACTTGAGGAAAACTTCAGATATTACTAAATTGAAAGACATTCTGTCCTGAACTATTTAAAAAGTTGATGTACTGAACAACAAAGGAAGGTCAGAGAGCTGTACTAAGTTAAGGGAGACCAAAGAGATGTGCTGATTAATTGCTATCTAATCTTGAATTGAATTTTGGATCAAAGAAGGGAGAAAATATTATAAAGATTATTATTGGGAAACTGGCAAAATTTGGATACAGATTTATATCAGATAATAGCATTACATCAATATTAAATTTTCTGATTTTAATAATTGAGTTGTGATCTTGTAAGAAATTGTGTTGCGTCTTAGAAGATGCATATTGAAGAGTTAAACGGCAAGGGAGAATGATGCCTGTAATTTATTCTCAAATGGTTCAGAAAAAATAGAGAAAAAAGAGAGACAATGATAGCCTAAATGTATGTTATAGTTTGAATGTGGTTTGTCCCCCAAGGGTTCCTGTATTGGAAGCTTGGTCCTTAGTGTGGCAATGTTAAGATGTGGTAGGAGCTTTAACAGGTGGGACCTCTAGGGAGGTGGTCAAGTCATAGGAACATCACCTCCACAAGGATTTAACGCTGATCTTGCACAATGAGTTATTATAAAACAGTAAGTCTGACCCCTGAAACTCTATGGCCTCCTATTTCACTATGTGTTTTATCTCTCTCATATGCATTCTCACAGTGAGGCCATCCACCATGTTGTGATGTAGCCAAGGTGGGGTTAACTAGGGCTGTACAGATAGGCCCACCTGATCTTGGATTTTAAGTCTCCAAAACTATAAGCAAAATAAATATCTTTTCTTTGTAAACTACACAGGATCAGGTATTTTGTTATAGCAACAGAAAACAGACACATATGTGGCAAAATGTTAATTATTGAATGTGGGTGAAGAGTGTTTGGAATTTCATTCTACTATTTTTGCAACTGAGTGTGTTTGAAATTATTTCAATATAAATTCTTTTGAAAGAGTGACTTAAACATAATATCATTTTAGAAGAGTGACTTAAATTTCCACCAACATGTAAGTAATCACTATGGGCACATTTACTGAAAAGGGACAGGTGGTGATAGATTAAATTCAGATTAGTTGGAAATCACATATGGTTCCTTAGAATTACTATATTTCTTCATAAGAGAATTGGTGAGTTTTTGGATTTTGAAAACTGGCCTTTGTGATTTCTTCCTGAACATACTTATTTGGACCATTTTAATCATTAAGATCATACTGTGCCTAAGAATAGAGGAAAATGGTGATTGGTTCCAATCACCTATGTTTAAAGATTTAGTTTTTTTTTTTCTAGATGAATTTGTGAATATACTGCTGGGCAAAATCTTTTGGTCCCACAGAAAATAAACTGTTCTTAGTTGCCAGCATTGTCCTCTCTACCAAGCCAATTCATACAAGAGGGAGCACAGCATTAAGGGAGGGCAGTGTAATTATTTATAACTTATTTATTTAGGTACCGGGGATTGAGCCTAGGGGCACTCACCCACTGAGCCCCATCCGTATGTATATATATACTTGACATCCCTATATATGTACTTGACATATAGGTAGAGCAGTTAGTTGGTCCTCCCTATTTGCAGGCTCTACATCTGCAGTTTCAACCAAATAGTAATCAAAATATTTGAACCGAAAATTCCATTTGTACTGACTTTGCATAGACTTTTTTTCATTCTCATTCCCTCAACAATATAGTATAGCAACTATTTACATAGCATTTACATTGTGTTGGGTAGTATAAATTATCTAGAGATGATTTGCAGCATTTGGGAGGATGTGCATAGGTTGTATGCAAATACTATACCATTTTTATATATGGAACTTGAGCATTGGAAAACTTTGGTATCTGCAGGGACCAATCCTTTGAGGATACAGAGGAATGGGGGGATTATGTAAGTGGTTGCTATTATTATTACTCTTAATAATTCTCGGAACCCACTGCTCTAAAGCCAAGTTGTAGTTACACTACCCTCAACATGGCCCTGCTGGAAGTATTTAAGTATTGGCTTATTTTGAGTCTTGCTTGCCAAAAACTCTAGCAGTTTTCATTCAGGCAGCCCATGGGCCAATAAAAAGAAGATTCTGTTTGAATTTTACCAGATTACAGGAATCAACTCAATTAATAGACCTCATTGATTTCTAATTCTTAATTCATTTACACTAATATGTTCATCCTATGGCTGGATAGTTCCCCTAGTTATATTCATGGTTTAAATTTTATTACAGGTTTCATTATTTTCTTAATGCCTTTCTTTGGCCCTGTTTCCTTAGGATATATTTTTAGATTTTATAGTTGAAAAACATAGCATTGGATGATGCATGACATGGGGGGCCTGCCAAAGAACTCAGAAGAAACATGATGAGCCCTCATTAATCTGGATTCCATTGACTGAATTTGTGATACACAGGATAAATGTGAAGCTCTTGGTGCTATTATTGGAGAAAGGAACTGTGATTAAAATTTGTCAGGTTAGATTTAACATTATAGTCTTATATCTGAAATGAAGAGATGGGAAAGAAGGCTAGAAAGGGCAGAAAAGTTCTAGATCTTTGAGGAAGAGTTGGCCCAATTTTAAACTTAGACATGCACATAGCAGGTAGAATTTGGAAATAAAAAAAAAAATAAACCGCTCAGAATAAAGCAAAGTGACTAAGTTTAAAAACTAAGAATGACAATGTTTATTACCCACTTGGCCTCATGGAGAGACAGCAGGTTGGAAATTTGCAGACCAGTTCTGCCTCAGACAGCTGGGCTCTCTTGGGCATGTTGTTTAGCTTCTCAGGTCTTGTTTCCTTATCAGTAAAATGGGGATAATTTTTACCCTGCAGAACTATTGAATGGATTTATTAGAGTAATCTGTGTAAAATCCGTGGCACTGTTGGTGAGAAGCTAGAGGCTTATTTCAATAAGGTTGTCACTACTCAAATTTTTTGAAACTCATTTTGTAAAGTGCCTTTAGATTTATCCTGGAAAGAAAAGTCTCATTGCCCTAGGGTAGTATATCATTTTTGACATTAAAAAAATACTCTCCAGATAGATCTTGTTTGACTTATTTGTCAAACATGGGTGACTATTTCTAAAATTTTAATCACTATTAGAGGATAATAATATATTGACATTTGGGATATTTTAAGAATCACACATCGTGGTTTTGGAGGCAAACAACAATATGAGCCTGAAAAATGTTTGAACAATGATTTGAATCAATATTGGCATTACTGCAAGACTTCATAAAAGAGATTACCTGGAAAGTGCTAGAACTTCTTGGAAGTGTACATTTTAATGGGCTTGTTTAAAAAACAGACATATAATTTTATAGTCTCATTCCACTTAAAAAATAAACTCTCAGCTTATATTGGAAACATTGGATTTTCAGTTTAAAAAGATGATGTCATTTCCCTGATATCACATTTGGTAAGAAACCAACTTCTATTTCCAAGCATAAGGAGGAACTTATAACAGCACAGTTATTTCCTTTTTATCATTTGCTGCAGAAAAGAAATCAAACTTAAGATAGTTATTGAGAAAATTCCAGAAGTGCCTAGAATTAAAGTATGTGACCCAGGGAAATTATGGCGGAAAATACATGACATAAAATAATAATTGCATGACTATAAGATGGAGAACAAAACTGTCAGGAGGGGGAAAAAGTCAAATCAAGAAGCTTTTTAAAAATTTTACTGAGTAGATTTTTATTTTTTGATTTCTCAGCAATAAAGCATCATTTGCCTAATGTGTTATATTAGATTTATCCAATGATATGTATAAAACACATACTGTTTCTATCATGTAGGAACTTAACAGGAATATAAAAATAAACACTACTCATGAACAAAATATGCATGTATTGATATAAAATGTATATCTTGGTTAAAAAAAAAAAAAAGCAATTTTACACAATACTATTTACCAAAGACTTTTTTTAGTACCAGCGTTTGAACCCAGGGGTGCTTAACCACTGAGCTGCATCCCCAGCCCTTTTTATTTTCTTAGTTTTAGACAGGGTCCCATTAAGTTACTTAGGGTCTCACTAAGTTGCTGAGGCTGACTTTGAACTTGAGATTTTCCTGCCTCAGCTTCCTGAGTTGCTGGGATTGCAGGAGTGCACCACCATGCCCAGCTCCCCCCAATCTTTTTAGCCCTCCAGTTAGGGTCAGTGGTCCAATCTAGACCAGATAGTCCTAGTATTCAGGCCACTGCTCAGGTGACCCATGCTCAGTGAGCAATTCTGCACTTGGAGCCATGCCCATAGGTTATTTTATTAAGAGTGAATTTCTCTGTATCAGAGGACCAAAATGTTATCCCAAAGGCAAGTCTTCCGAGAGGCAAATGTTTGAATTGGCTACAAATTAGGGATGGAGTAAAAGGCATCAAAATGCTGTTTATATAGCCCAAGAAGGAGTTACTGTGATAGGGCCTTGGCACCAAGTATGGCATAAGTTTTTATAAATCCTTTTATGGTAAGCCCAACCTCCTTATCCAGGTTGCCGTCTCTGGATTTAGGATATGTTCTACAAGGTCTGAGTCCAGTAAACAGAACAGTTCTGAGAAATGTTGACTATACCATAAGAATTTTTGCAAAACAATGACTACTTTTTGTACCTACTTCACACAATTGTACATAATGCCCCTCAACAGGAAAATCCTTGCAGAGACACTGTCATAAAGAATCAAGGGCGTAGTGGTGCATGCCTGTAATCCTGCACTTGGGAGGCTGAGGCAGGAGGATCCGGAGTTGGAGGCCAGCCTCAGCAACTTAGCGGAGGCCCTAAGCAACTCAGTGAGACCCTGTCTCTAAATAAAATACAAAATAGGGCTGGGGATGTGGCTCAGTGGCCAAGTGCCCCTGAGTTCAATCCCCAGTTCCAAAAAAAAAATAAAACTATATATATATACTTGAGAATAAAGTCAAATCACTTAAAAAAAAAAAAAAAAGAATCAAGGGATGAATGTATGTCCTAAAATTCCATCCACTTGACACCTGGATCAAAAGGTCTCATCCCAATGAAACTTGAACATCAAAACCTGTACCTTGCCTGATAATCAGAAAAATAAAATAAATTGATATCATGAAACCCATTGTCACCACTATTAATATCTCAATATTAATATCTAACTAGTAAAATATCCTTTAAAGGCACTGGTGTCCTCACATAAAGAAGATGAGGCATAATTTACCTTGGTTTTATCTTAATAAAAGAAAAGCATGTTATGAAAGTATTACACAAAAATTAAGATGCTATCTTCCTGCTTCCCCTGAAATTAGGGAAAAAACATTTTCTACATCAGTGTTACTCAAACTGTGTTGTCATGGTTTCAAAGACACAGATCAACTCTAAAGCACCAATTAAAAAAACACTAAATAAATAAAAGGAAGGCCAATAGAGGAAGGGAAACAGGGGGATGGAGGAGGGGAGGGAAAGAGGAAGTACTGGGGACTAAAGTGGAGCAAATTGTATTCTATGCATGTATAATTGTGTCAAAATGAACCCCATTATTATGTATAACTATAATGCACTATTAAAAAAAAAGAGAGACCAACAGTGGAGGATTTTCTTATTAAAGTTATGCAAGGCCTTAATTTTGACACAATTTTTTGTGGGGGTCTTTTGTGAAGGTCTGGGGCCATGAACATTTGAACTAGAAGAATGTGGACAAACTGGGACCAAATAAAGACCCCATTTTCCTTTTTTTTTTTTTCTTGGTACTGGGAATTGAAACCAGAGGCACTCCACCACTGAGCCATATCCCGGCCCTATTTTGTATTTTATTTAGAGACAGGGTCTCACTGAGTTGCTTAGGGCCTCGCTAAGTTGCTGAGGCTGGCTTTGAACTCGCAATCCTCCTGTCTGACCCTCCCAAACTGCTGGGATTACAGGCCTAGTTCCAAGGCACAAGCACAGGGTACACGTCCATGTGCTCCCCTATGAGCCCTCTACACCATCCTCTGGCCTCTTTGTAGGAAACCTCAACCTGGGACTTCCACCTTTGGCAATCGGTTAGTTTGTGATTAAGTTTGGCCACCACTGCCTGCCAGTGCCATGGGCCTTATTTCCCACTCTGTGGCTTCCCACCACTCAGGGCCTGCTAGGAAGACCCACCTCTGTGGCCCTTACCCCTCTTCCTACATGTGGAAGAGACTTTCTTGAGTTTCTTATTTATATTCAAGTCGTAGGGAAGTAACACTTCTTCTCCCTGCCGGTTTTCTCCCTGTTGGCCAATTGTTCTCCACCATTGGAAGGTCTGACCACATTGCTTCGGGGTGGTAGAGCTTTTTGCAACACCCACATTCCTGCGGCCCTGCCTGACTTCTGGCTGATGAACTGAGCTCTGACCAGATTCCCTTCCTCAAGGCTTGACAAAGAGAGTCCTTGCTTTGGAAATCCAAGGTCGATTTGCCCTCCACAGGGAAAGCCAGAGGCAGCAATGGAGGAGCAGCAGGTAGAGGGACAGCCTACAGGCTGTTTTCCTGTGGCTCTTTTTGTAGGGATTGCATATCTTTGTTCTCTTGGGGCTGGGGTGCTCTGTCAGTATCCTGTTTTGGAGAGGCAGCTGAGATGGACTGCTTTCTTTAAGGGACCTCCCAGTCCCCGTGGTGGGACACCATGCATATTCTTGAGAGGCTGCCTTGGCATTTTGGGGCAGATGCTTGCTTTGGAGTTACAAGGCAGTACCTGGCTAGCAGTTGTCTAGTGGGGACAACCTCATGCTCTCCAGTTGTTCTGCCTTTGATTCTTTTTTTAATTGTTCTATTTAGTTACACGTGACAGCAGAATGCATTTTGATTCACGTACACAAATGGAGTACAACTTTTCATCTCTCTGGTTGTACACAATGTAGAGTCACACCATTTGCGTAATCATACATGTACATAGAGGAATGATATTTGTCTCATTCCACTATCTTTCATACTCCCTGCCTTTGATCGTTTTGAGGATTGTTTCTGTGGAGAGAATGCCCTATTGTCCAGAGAGGATATTTCACCAGAAGGTAAATACACCCGTTTCAAATTCTTAAGATTCACACCATTGCCATTGTTAGATGTCTCCAGCGGCCCTGACACACATGCTCCCATTCCACAGATGCTCTTACCTGGGATCAGCGTTCATTTTGGTTCTGGGTTTGAAGGGTGTGTTGTTTTCTGTACCAGGCTCAGAATGTAGTCATCCATTTTCTTACTGAATGGAGGATAGGAAGCAGACCATAGCCTGCTTGGAGATGTATCATGAGTGAGCTATGCCATTAACATAGACTAAAATTGTTTGTGTCTTTCAACAATGTCAGAATTTATTGACTAACAGGCCACACCATTTTCATTGGAGGCAGTTCACAGAATACTTGTGCGTCACATGATAGTTAATAAGCCAGGTAAACACAAGTTCTTTTATTCCAATCTTAATTTCTAATATCTATCACATTCAAGTCACACATCATACTTCACATAATAGGTCACAGAAAGACTAAGAAAGAGTTAAAGCTGGATCTGTGCCAAGAGCACAGGCAGAGATAGATATGAATTCAGAGTTAACTTGTAGGTGGTCAGATAAGGGTTTTAATCAACCAGTTCTGCAGAGTTGTCAAAGCAGGGGGTTCGAGCAGATGGCAGTTTCGGAGTGTCATCTTGGTGTGGGCTGTGCATGGTTGTCAACAGACAGGAGAAATCAGACTCTGCCGAAACCCAATGGGACAGTAAATTGGAGGTTGGTCACTGTGGCGATTTTCCTGGGCAAGGCTCTTGATGATTGATCAGGTGACCAGGTCAGGTCTTGAAGTATTCCTCCTTATAAAAGGGTCTTAGGTGAAGGGGTTGTGTCTGGTGAGGTTGACAAACTCCCATGTCTGGTGTTCCTGATATAATTTGGGATACCCAAATGCCCAGGTACTAAGTTGGCACTTAGGAGTTATTCTTTCATTTGTGCCTTATGTTGTGGTTGGTAGATGATGATTTATTTATACAAACAAGGTTTAGAGTCATTCTACCTTGGCACATGTACTCAAAATGGAGTGGTTCATGACAAACTACTGCTTTACAAAATGGAGTAACTCAGGTTGGGGCACAGCCTGCTCTCCATAAGATGGTAAGGAACTTTTGGTGGCATCTAGTTCAGATCCAACATTGGTGTGGTTCCCAAGCCTCTCTTCCCTCAGCAGGTTGCCCATCAGACAAAGGAGAAACATTAGGCTCTACCCAGCCACAACATGAAGTGGACCAGGGTGGTGATATACATCATTTCCATTTTCAGATATCAAATCACATTGGTACTTGGGATTTTCATTTGCAATGACATCAAGGGAATTAAATTGTGGTACGAGGTTGGAAGTATAGCTCACTGCTAGAGAATTTGCCTAGCATACCCAAATCCCTAGGTTCTATCCCAGGCACCACACACACATACACACACACACACACACACACACACAAAATAGAATAAATTGTGGTATGGAGGAAGTAATGGTAAATTGCTCCTGAAGCCTGGTATTCTTTCTATTTCAACCATCTTTTGAGATCTGTAGATTTGGGGCAACCATTTGAGACAGTCAAGGTTGCTGCCAATGGGCTGTTAATGCTGGTGCTGGAATGACAACTGGATAAATACTGAACACTGGGTTAGAGGAATCAGGAAGGGATCCTGAAGCCCCATCACTCAGCTCATAAAACCCTGAGCTAGGCCAGCTGTCTGTCTCCAGTTGCTCTTCTGATATCTTTTCTACATCCAGTCTGAGGTCACTTATTTGCTTGTGGAGTTCTTGCAATTGGTTCAACAAGCCAGCATTTCTTCTTCTCAGACAGTTCTTGCCAAGCTGGCTGCTGTGGCTGCAGCTGCTGCAAAAAGGGAGGGAAATCTGATTCTACTGTGCAACTGGTGTCCCTTTATGCATCATGCTGTACCATACACCTTTCCTTCGGGTCATTATGTGTTCGATTTTTAAAAGTTTTATTGAGATACAATTCTCATAATGCACCATTTGCCCATTTCAAATGTGCAAGACAATAATTCTTAGTATATTCACACTGTGCAACCATTGCCACTATGCAATTTTAGAATATTTTCATCACTCCCCAAAGAAGCCTTTCAACAGACACTCCCCATTCTACCCAACTCTCCCTACCTCTTGGCCTCTGGCAGCCACTCATCTACTTTCTGTCTCTGTGATTTGCCTTTTCTGGACATTTCATAGAAATGGAATCATACACGTCACTCCCCATTCTACCCAACTCCCCCTGCCCCTCAGCCCCTGGCAACTACTAATCTGCTTTCCAACTGTATACAGTTACCTATTCTGGACCTTTTATATAAATGATATCATATGTGGTCTTTTACAACCGACTTCTTTCATTTAACATGCTATCAAGGTTTATCCCTGTTGTAGCATACCTCAGTACTCTTCCTTCTTATGGTCGAATAATATTCCTTCATATAGCCATATCATATCATTTTCTTTATTCATTCACCATTTGATGGACATTTGGGTTTTGTCTGCTTTCTGGCTACTGTGACTGTGAATAATTCTGTATGAACATTGAAGCATAAGTTTTTATGTGGACATATGTTTTCACTTCTCCTAAGTATATACTTAGGATTGGAAGTGCTGGGTCATAGGGTAACACTGTATTTAATATTTTGACAAACTGCCAAATCATTTTCCATAGCTACTGCACTATTTTACCACCAGTAATATATGAGGGTTCTGATTTCTGCCCATCTGCTTGATTTTGTTTTAAATCAAACTTTCAAGACTGCCTACAGTGAATCTAGATGAAGAAAGAATTAGAAAGAGATATAGCAGCTGAGTATAGTAGCACATACCTATAATCTCAGCTACTTGGGAGGTTGATGTGACAGGAAGGCAAATTTAAGGCCAGCCTTAGCAACTTAGTGAGACGCTGTTTCAAAATATAAAAATAAAAAGGGCTGGGGCCGAGAGAGGTGGCACATGCCTATAATCCCAGTGGCTCTGGAGGCTGAGGCAGGAGGATCTTGAGTTCAAAGCCAGCCTCAGCAAAAGTGAGGCCCTAAGCAACTCAGTGAGACCCTGTCTCTAAACAAAATACTAAACAGGGCTGGTGATGCGACTCAGTGGTAGAGTGCCTTTGGGTTCAACCCTCCAGAATTGAAGAGATAGAAAGAGAGAGTGTGCAAATAGCAAATATATTCAAGTGTTTGGGGGCTGCTGACAGTAAAGTGAGCCAGTTGGATGAAGAAGAGTCTGGAAAAAATCCAATGTAAAGTAAAATAGCATATTTTAAACATTATCATCATCATCAACTAAGATCTTGTCACCACCTGTTCTTTTGTACTTATTGCAAAAGCAAGACCAACTGTGTGTCTCTGTCCTGGGCAGCATGAATATTCATATTTAGAGACTTAAAACTAAAGACAAATTAAATGATTGTAGATGATTATATTTGAAGGAGAAAAAGAAAAACTATAATATTATTTCAATTTGTTGTATTATCCAACTAAATTTCTAACCTTGCCTTTCCTGTCCCCTCACTGAATACTTTTATAGTCAGTCCTATGACTCTGTTGGCCCATTTGCCCCTGATTCTTTGTCTTCTCCTGCCTCTGAATACAGTTAAGCTGCTCAGATTATTCACTTGGCATTTTATGACATATACTGTTGTCTGTTGTAGTTATTTAACTTTTAATGCAAACATGCTTTGCATTCCTTCATCACTGTCTGAACACAGTCAGGGTAATAAACTTGTATTAAACTTTACAATTCGACAAACACAGTTATGGCTTAGGATGTGAGAATTTCTTAAATGCACTCAATTTATCATTGATGAATAATTTAATTCTGGAGCATTACATATAAATTTCAGTGATTTCACAAGATGACAAGGCACAAATTTTTCTTTTCACTTTCTGGACCCTGAAAATAGGCACCCCCCCCCAAATTACCTATTTTAAAAACTAATGGGGGAGCAGCTGGAGTCGCTAAGGGAGCGGCTGGAGTCACTGGCTCCGGCGGGGAGTTTGGACCCCTTGGCGCCATTTTGCAGCTTCCCTGGAGGAGAGCAACCATCTGCGACTGCCTGAGTCCTCAGAGCTGAGCTTCCCTGGTGGAGAGAGACCATCTGAGACAGCCTGAGTCCTCGGAGCTGAGGTACAGTATTCCGAGCCACTGCGCAGCGGGGAGGTCTGGCCTGGAGTGGCTGGGGTTGCTGGCTCCGGTGGGGAGTTTAGCTCCCCGCGAGGAGCTCAGGCCTGCCTGGGCTCTCAAGCTCAGTGTCTCCATCACTGAGCACAGTTCTGTGCCCCCACACCAACTTGGTCTAGTGCCCAGGTCCACACCCTGGCCCGGGGTCTAGCACCTTGCTGTATCTGATTGTCTATCAACACCAGGCTGCCTCTGCCCAGAAGCATTGATCATTCCCAACCTGGAGGAAGTGGGACAGCAGCTTTCTTGGGTCACCGCTTGATCAAGCACCTCTCAAACATCAGGTGAGTTACTGGAAATCTGCAGGGACACTTTAAGTCTTCACAGGGAAATTGCAATTCCTCAGATTCACACTACTAGAGGGGAAGATACACGAGCAACATGAGAAAACACGGGAAGAAAGTGTCCCAAACAAACCAGGATGATATATCAAGAGAACCCAAAGACAGCATGGTAGAAGGAATGACAGAAAGGGAGTTCAGAATGTTCATAATTAAAATGATCTGAGAAGAGAATGATGTGACGAGAGAGCAAATTCAGGCTATGAATAATCAGCTAATAGAGCAATTGCAGGAAGCAAAAAATCATTTCAATAAAGAGATAGAAGTTTTGAGAAAAAAAACAAACAGAAATCCTCAAAAGAAACAAGGAAATGAAGGAAACAATAAACTAAGTGAAAAACTCAATAGAAAGCATAATTAACAGAATAGATCACTTGGAAGACAGAACCTCAGACAATGAAGACAAAATATTTAATCTTGCAAACAAAGTCGAACAAACAGAGAAGATGGTTAGGAATCATGAACGAAACCTCCAAGAAATATGGGACATCATGAAAAGACCAAATTTAAGAGTTATTGGGATTGAGGAAGGCACAGAGATACAAACCAAGGGTATGAATAATCTGTTCAGGGAAATATTATCAGAAAATTTCCCAAATATGATGAATGAGATGGAAAATCAATTACAAGAAGCTTACACGACACCAAACGCACAGAATTACAACAGATCCACACCAAGGCATATTATAATGAAAATACCTAACATACAAAACAAAGATAGAGTTTTAAAGGCTGCGAGAGAAAAGCAGCAGATTACCTACAGGGGGAAACCAATACGGATATCAGCAGATTTCTCAGCCCAGACCCTAAAAGCAAGAAGGGCCTGGAAAAACATATTTCAAGTTCTGAAAGAAAACGGATGCCAACCAAGAATCTTATATCCAGCAAAACTTACCTTCAGATTTGATGACAAAATAAAATCCTTCCATGATAAACAAAAGCTTAAAGAATTCACAAAGAGAATGCCTGCCCTACAGAACATTCTCAACAAAATATTCGAAGAGGAAGAAACGAAAAATAACAATCTCAGTCATCATGGGGAGGAATTACCCTAAAGAAAGAGTCAAAAAAAGGAGAAATAAAGTTAAGCTAAAAACCCCCCAAAAGCTAAAATGACAGGAAACACAAGTCATATCTCAATAATAACCCTGAATGTAAATGGCCTAAACTCATCAATCAAAAGACATAGACTGGCAGACTGGATTAAAAAGAAAGACCCAACGATATGCTGCCTTCAAGAGACTCATCTCATAGAAAAACATGCCCACAGACTAAAGGTGAAGGGTTGGGAAAAAACATACCATGCACATGGACTGAGTAAAAAAGCAGGGGTTTCCATCCTCATTTCAGATAAAGCAGACATCAAGCCAAAGTTAGTCAGAAGGGATAAAGAAGGACATTTCATACTGCTTAAAGGAAGCATAAATCAGCAAGACATAACAATCATAAATATTTATGCACCGAACAGTGGTGCATCCATGTACGTTGATCAGATCCTTCTCAACTTCAGGAGCCAAATAGACCAAAACACAATAATACTGGGGGACTTTAACTCTCCTCTCTCACCGTTGGACAGATCTTCCAAGCAAAAATTGAACAAAGAAACCATAGGACTCAATGACACAATCGCTAATTTAGACTTAACACACATATATAGAATATTCCATCCATCAAAAAGAGAATACACTTTCTTCTCAGCAGGTCATGGTTCCTTCTCTAAAATAGACCATATGTTATGCCACAAAGCTACTCTTAGCAAATACAAAAACATAGAGATACTATCTTGTATACTATCGGAATGAAAGTAGATATCAACGATAAAGTTAAAAACAGAAACTACTCCAAGACCTGTAGATTAAATAATGTGCTATTGAATGATACATGGATAACAGAAGACATTAGGGGGGAAATTAAAAGATTCTTAGAGGTCAACAAGAACAAAGATACAACATATCAAAATCTCTGAGAAACTATGAAAGCAGTGCTAAGAGGAAAATTCATTGCATGGAGTGCATTTAATAAAAGAATGAAAAGTCAACAAATCAATGACCTCACACTACAGCTCAAAGCCCTAGAAAAAGAGGAACAGATCATCACCAAAAGTAGCAGAAGACAGGAAATAATCAAAATCAGAGCTGAAATCAATGACATTGAAACAAAAGAAACAATTCAAAAAATTGACAAAACAAAAAGTTGGTTCTTTGAAAAAATAAACAAAATTGATAAACCCTTAGCCACGCTAATGAAGAGAAGGAGAGAGAAACTCCAAATTACTAAAATTCGTGATGGAAATGGAAATATTACAACAGACACATTGAAATACAAAACATAATAAGAAGTTACTTTGAAAATTTATACTCCAACAAAATAGAAAACCTGGAAGACATCAACAGGTTCCTAGAGGCATATGAGCCACCCAAACTGAATCTGGAGGACATACACAACTTAAATAGATCAATTTCAAGCAATGAAATAGAGGAAGTCATCAAAAGCCTACCAACAAAGAAAAGTCCAGGACCGGAGGGATTCCCAGCCGAGTTCTACAAGACCTTCAAAGAAGAGCTCATTCCAATACTCCTCAAAGTATTTCATGAAATAGAGGAGGAGGGAACCCTTCCAAACTCATTCTATGAAGCTAATATCACCCTGATACCAAAACCAGAGAAGGACACATCAAGGAAAGAAAATTTCAGACCCATATCTCTAATGAACATAGATGCAAAAATTCTTAACAAAATTTTAGCGAATCGCATACAAAAGCATATTAAAAAGATAGTGCACCATGATCAAGTGGATTTCATCCCGGGGATGCAAGGTTGGTTCAACATCTGGAAATCAATAAATGTAATTCACCACATCAACAGACTTAAAGTCAAGAACCACATGATTATTTCAATAGATGCAGAGAAAGCATTTGATAAAATACAGCACCCCTTCATGCTCAAAACACTAGAAAAAATAGGGATAGTGGGGACATTCCTTAACATTGTAAGGCTATTTATGCTAAGCCCACAGCTAACATCATTCTAAATGGAGAAAAATTGAATGTATTCCCCCTGAGAACTGGAACAAGGCAGGGATGCCCTCTTTCGCCACTACTATTCAACATTACTCTTGAAACTCTAGCCAGAGCAATTAGACAGACCAAAGAAATTAGAGGAATACAAATAGGAAAAGAAGAGATCAAACTATCCCTATTTGCTGATGACATGATTCTCTATTTAGAAGACCCTAAGAATTCCAGCAGAAAACTTCTGGAACTCATAAATGAATTCAGTAAAGTAGCAGGATATAAAATTAATGCTCATAAATCTAATGCATTTTTATTCATAAGTGATGCACCCTCTGAGAGAGAAATTAGGAAAACTACCCCATTCTCAATAACCTCAAAAAAAATAAAATACTTGGGACTCAATCTAACAAAAGAAGTGAAAGACCTCTACAATGAGAACTACAGAACACTAAAGAAAGAAGTTAAAGAGAATCTGAGAAGATGGAAAGATCTCCCATGTTCTTGGATAGGCAGAATTAATATTGTCAAAATGGCCATACTTCCAAAAGCACTATGCAAATTCAATGCAATTCCAATTAAAATCCCAATGATGGACCTCATAGAAATAGAGCAAGCAATCATGAAATTCATTTGGAGGAATAAGAGACCCAGAATAGCTAAAGCAATCCTTAGCAAGAAGAGCGAAGCAGGGGGTTTCACAATACCAGACCTTCAACTATACTACAGAGCAATAATAACAAAAACAGCATGGTATTGGCACCAAAATAGATAGGTAGATCAGAATAGAGGACACAGAGACAAACCCACATAAATACAGGTATCTCATAGTTGACAAAGGAGCCAAAAACATACAATGGAGAAAAGACAGTCTCTTCAACAAATGGTGCTGGGAAAACTGGAAATCCATATGCAGCAAAATGAAACTAAACCCATATCTCTCACCCTGTACAAAACTCAACTCAAAGTGGATCAAGGACCTAGGAATCAGACCAGAGACTCTGCACCTAATAGAAGAGAAAATAGGTCCAAATCTTCATCTTGTTGGCCTAGGACCAGATTTCCTTAACATGGCTCCTAAAGCACAAGAAATAATAGCTGGAATCAATGATTGGGATAGAGTCAAACTAAAAAGCTTCTTCTCAGCAAAGGAAACAATCAGCAATGTGAGGAGAGAGCCTTCAGAGTGGGAGAAAATCTTTGCCACACACACTTCGGACAGAGCACTAATCTCCAGAATCTACCAAGTACTCAAAAATCTTTACACCACGAACACCAATAACCCAATCAATAAATGGGCCAAGGAAATGAACAGACACTTTACAGAGGAAGATCTACAAGCAATCAACAGATTTATGAAAAAATGTTCAACATCACTCGTTATAAGAGAAATGCAAATCAAAACCACCTTAAGATTTCATCTTACCCCAATTAGAATGTCTTTTATCAAGAACACAGGCAACAACAGGTGTTGGCGAGGATGTGGGGAAAAGGGTACACTCATACATTGCTGGTGGGAGTGCAAGTTGGTGCAGCCACTCTGGAAAGCAGTGTGGAGATTCCTTAGAAAACTTGGAATGGATCCACCATTTGACCCAGCTATGCCACTCCTTGGCCTATACCCAAAGGACTTAAAATCAGATTACTACAGTGATGCAGCCACATCAATGTTCATAGCTGCACAATTCATAATAGCTAGATTGTGGAATCAACCTAGATGCCCTTCAATGGATGAATGGATAAAGAAACTGTGGTATATATACACAATGGAATATTATTCAGCCATAAAGAAGAATAAAATTATGGCATTTGTAGATAAATGGATGATGTTGGAGACTGTTATGCTAAGTGAGATCAGCCAATCCCCAAAATCCAAAGGCCGAATGGTCTCTCTGATAAATGAATGATGATGCATAATGCGGTGGGGGGGAAGGGTGGCAAGAATGGAGGAAGGATAGATAGCATAGAGGAAAGGGGGGGTGGGGGCGAGGTGGGGGGGTAAGAATAATAACAGAATGTGTGACAGACACCATTGCCCTGTGTACATGTATGAATGCACAGATGGTGTGACTCTAATTTGTGTACAACCAGAGAAACTATAGCTGTGCTCCATTTGTGTTAAATGAATCAATAAGTAAATAAAAAATAAAAAATAAAAAATAAATAAATAAATAAATAAAAATGCACAAGTTCTGCTGGGCACAGTGGTGCTTGCCTGTAATCCCAGTGGCTCTGGAGGCTAAGGCAGGAGGATCACAAGTTCAAACCAGCTTCAGCAAAAGCAAGGCACTAAGCAACTCAGTGAGACCCCGTCTCTAAATAAGATACAAAATAGGACTGGGGATATGGCTTAGTGGTTGAGTGCTCCTGAGTTCAATTGCTGGTGCAAAAAAAAGGCACAAGTCCCTGTGTTCAATCCAAGGGTCCATATACAAATAGCAATAAAAATGTTCCAAAAGTTTTAAAAACTAATCATTTACCTAACATTAAGCTTAATTTAAAAGTATTAAAAAAAAAACTAATCGACTAAATTTGGAAATGCAATACATGCAAGTCAGAAATAATTTTTGTCCATAAACTGACACTTAATCAAATGTCCATTCATCCTATTCATGACTTATTTTCCCATTATTGAGTACATACCTGTGTACACACACACACACACGCACACACATGCACACACACCAAACAGCCCCAACAAAATGACCTGTTGTATTGGGGATATAACTCAGTGGTAAAGCACTTTTCCTACCATGTGTGAGGCCCTGGGTTCAATCTCCAGCACTGCAAATAAAAAATGAAACAAAGTAAAATTTGTACTGTCAATATTTGCCTGTGAGCATTCAATACTTGGGCAGCAACAAGCAACGGAGTTGCTGTTTGCACAACAGCCAAAAGAGCTATTTCTGGGTCTGGGAATGTAGTGATCATCCTCTCAAACCCATCGAGAGATTTTATTCAGGTTTTTATGCAGCAGTTTATGAAATAAAATAGTATACTTTGGGCAGCCTAGTATATTTTGGTTTTATATAGCATCTTTCATCCAAGGAGTTTAAAGAAACTTAACAACCTTTACTCATTCACCTTCATACTTTTAAAAATTGAATTAGCAAGATAGTCTGCCAAACAAAAGTTACAAGTAATAACCATATTTTATATAATGACTTTTTCAAACATATCCCATTTTCATTTTCTTGACTTACATGAAATTATTCATCTTCTCATTAGTTTCAGCCTCCAGGAGATAAGGCAACAATGAACTGCTTAAGTGTATAAATAAAAAAGAGTAATTCAGAGCTCATGTTGCATTGTCTTCCCCCTTTCCTAACTGAGAGCCTTCATTCTGGAGGAGAAACCTCTGATACATTTCATACCTTGCCAGTCCCATCTGTATTTAACATTTTACAACAACCTTCTTAAGCCTGCAACCGGGTTTGAGCTTTTGAGGGGACATCAAGAGCTGAATCAATAGAGACATATTCCTGGGATTCTGCATAATGATTTTATGACCCAACCACTCTTTCTTCATCCTGATATCACAAAACTGAAATTTTCTTAGGTCATATGTTTATGTCTGTTGGAGATGGACTAGAGAATCTTTTACCCCCAGTTAGGGGGAAAATGTAATAAAGTTACTTGAGGATGCTGTTTATATGTAATTGCATTAGAGGCCTGTCTCTGATTTCAATTCACCCCTAGGATTCTTAAGACATGGCATTGGGGTCCCAGCAACCTCCACTGGTTTTCTTCAGTGATTTTTTGTAAATTAACATAAAAGACAATGTTCAAATTTAGTTTTAAAATAAATAGCATTGTGTCAGAATTGCTTGCAACAGCAATAATAAAAGGAATTTTCACTAGGAAAGTAGAAGCCACAATGCCTTTTGCCCCAGACATTTTCCAGTTTGTCTTTTTGCATGTGGTCTGTTTATTGGGAAAACTCCTGACTGGATATTGGACTAGATGCTTAAAATGCTGAAATTGTTGCATAATCATACATTCATGAGACTCTTGGCTCTTATAAATACCAAGATAAATGTTAAGATGAATGTCTTAGTTTGAGCTTCTATAACAAAGTACCAGAGAATAGGTGGCTTAAATAACAGAAATTTATTTCTCACAGTTCTGGAAGCTGGAAGTCTAAGACTGGGGAGCCAGCATGGCCAGGTCCTGGAGAAAGTGCTCTTCTGGACTGCAGACTGCCTACTTCTCATTGTATCCTCATAGCAGGAAGAGGGCAGGAGAGCTCTCTGGACTTTCTTCTATAAGGGCACTAATCCCATTTATGAAGGCTCCACCCTCATGACCTCATCACCTCCCAAAGGCCCCACCTGCTAAAACCATCACATAGTAGGTTAATATTTCAACATAGGAATTTTGGAGGGACACAGACATGCAGTCCATTGTAATGAAGATAGAGTAAAAAATTGCCTTGAGCTTTATTTTTCTAGATGAATTATTTTAAAGGAACATTTATCAATGTTCCAGTAGTCTAGTTGATATGTGATTTTTGGTCCTATTTAAAGTAGTTCCCATTGATCCAGTTTCATTTTCTGTCAGTTAGCAGTCAACCACAGCCTGAAAATATTAAATGGAAAATTCAGAAATAAACAACTGGTGAGTTTTAATTTGTGTGTCATTCTGAGTTGTGTGATGAAATCTTGCACTATATTGCTCCATCTTGCCCAGGACATGGATCATCCCTCTCTCCAGTTTATCTGTGCTGTATATCCACTTGTGAGTCAGTAGCTATCTGGATTATTAAATCAAATGTGCTATTGTAGTGCTTGCATTCATGTAATCCTTATTTGACTTAATAATGGCCCCTGAATGCAAGAGTAATGATGCTGACAATTAGGATGTGCCAAAGAGAAGCTGTGAAGTGCTTCCTTTAAGAGAGTAGGTAAAAGTTCTTGACTTAGCAAGAAAAAATACATACTGAAGTTGCTAGGGCTAAGAACAAATCTATCCATGAAATTGTGAAAAAGGAAAAAAGAAATTTGTGCTAATTTTACTGTCAAACCTCAAACTGGAAAAGCTATGGCCTTGGTGTACATAAGTGGCTATTAGTTAAGATGGGAAAGGCATTAAATTATACAGTTCAGTACTACCCACAGTTCTGGGCATCCACTGTGGACCTTGGAACATATTCTCTGCCAAAAATAAAATAGTTATTTTAATGAGAAGCAAGACAAAAAGGTCTCATTTATCATTTGGTGTGTTATGAGTAAAAAATGTGAATTTGTTGGGTTTAAAATATTTTGTTAAAGATCATTGAAAAACATACAAAAGAGAATAATCAACACATATATCCTTTACTACAAAAGAGCACCATATTAGCATTGGCCTTGGTGACTTTATTCTTTCAAAATAAAATGAAATAAAACAAAGTAAAACATTCTGCTTTGGCTAAAGCTTCATCTTCTCCCCCCGCCTCCTTCCATTTCCAGATAAAACCAATATACTAAAGTTCGTATGCATCATTCACATATGTATTTGAATCCACTGAAGATTTACTATTGTTAGATATTTACTCCTACATTGATAGAAAAGAAATTTATTTCCATTTTGTTCATGATTTCAGTGTTGTAATAAACACATGTACATATTTACTTGGGCACATGTGGGAGACTTTCTCCAGGGTAGATAGTAAAATGTGGAATCTTGGATTGTTGGGTAGGTACACAATCAACTTTACTATATATAGTCAACTGCTTTCCAAAGTATTCACCTAAAGGCTCTTATAGCTCCAAATCCTCACCATCACTTAATGTTATCAGACATTATTATTATTATTATTATTATTATTATTATTATTGCAGTGGTAGGAATATAATCCAGGGATGCTCTACCTTTGAGTCATACTTCCAGTCTTTTTGTAAAAAAATTTGTTCTATTTAGTTATACATGATAGTAGAGTGTACTTTGATATATCATATATAATGGAGTATAACTTCTCATTCTTCTGGTTGTATGTGATGTAGAATTACACTGGTTTGTGTAGTCATATATGCACATAGGGTAATAATGTCCAATTCATTCTGCTATCTTTACCCCCAAACCCCCTCCCCTTCCTTCACTCCCCTTGGTCTAATCCAAAGTATCCCAGTCTTTTTTATTTGATTTTGTTTTAAAATTTCTGCAATTGGTTGTATGTAGACTATTTCATGGGAAAATGATTTTTTTTTTCCAGTGCTGGGGATTGAATCCAGGGCCTTGTGCTTACAAGGCAAGCACTCTACCAACTGAGCTATATCCCCAGGCCCAGAAAACAATATTTAAATTTACAATTTCCTGATTATAAGAGCAGTTGATATTTAAGCATATATTGCCCATTGACTTTTTTTCCTCTATGAACTACCTATTCAAATCTTTTGACTATTGTTTTATTGTCATTTTTTTATTAATACATTGCTAATCTTTGTATGTTGAGATTACCAATCTTTTGTTAGTCCTATCTGGTACAAAAATACTCACCCAGTCTGTGTCTTTTTGGTATCAGGTAGTAAACCCAGGGGTGCTTAACCACTGAGCCGCATCCACAGCCCTTTTTTATTTTTTATTTTGAGACAGGGTCTTGCTAAATTGTTCAGGGCCTGGCTGATTGCCGAGGCTGATCTCAAACTTGCAATCCTCCTGCCTTAGCCCCCTAAACTGCTGGTGTTACAGGTATGTGCCACCATGCCCAGCTAAAAACTTTAAATGGAGAATTTAAAATGTATGCCAGAGTAGAAAGAACTGTATAGTATACTCTTGTGTGTCCATCACCTAGCTTTAACAATTATCATGGCCAATCTTGTTTGATTTGTACCCAACCTATTCCCAGCCTTCCTCTCACCACCTGCCCCTCACTGATTCCTCCCCTTGCTTCCTGGATTATTTTGAAGGAAGTTCCAGATTTCATACCATTTCATTCATGAAAGTTTCAGTCTGTACATTTAAAAGGTAAAAACTTGAAAAAAAGATAATGTGACTTGATTTGTCATTATTTTTGTATCTTTTTCATATGGAAGATTTTTTAAAAATATGGTCCAATATATCAAAATATTTCAAAGTTTTACTTTTCACATTTAGGTCCTTAATCAACCAGAATTATGTCTTTTGTGATCTACCATCATTAAATGAATAGTTCATCTTTTCTAGACTTATTAATAATGTCACTTTTGTAAAATCGAAATATAAAAATAAGTGTGTGCTTATTTCTGAGCTATTTTATTCCAAAGACTTATGAATTTAGTTTGTATTAGAAGCAACTTCTAATTTCTGTAGTTTTATAATACATTTTAATACCTGAAAGACAAATCTTCCTTGTCATCTTTAAGATTTCCTTGGCTGCACTTGGTCCTCTACTTTCTTAGGAGTTTTAAGTTGAGGTTGTTGAGTTCCTGAAAGATCCTGGTGAGATTTTGATTGAAATTACACTGAATTTATAGAGCAATTTTGGGAGACTTTATATCTTTATGATGCTGAGAATTTGCATGTACAAATGTGGTATATCTTCCCATTTATTTGTCACTTTTTTATAACTTTCCATAAAACTGTATAATATTCTTTATGAATGTCTTACAAATTTTTTTAGATTTATTTCAAAGAACCTTAGCTTCTATTGTTATTTTAAATGTTATCATTTTAAAAATTTCATTTTATTACCTTTCAATGCTGGTATAGAATAAGGAATTGGTTTTGTCTTTCAGTTTTACATCTAACAACTTTGTGGAACAATCTCATTACTTGTAATAGTTTGTTAACTCTAAAGATGTCATTTGCAAATGACAACAGTCTTGTTTCTTACATATTTTAATTATTTTTCTTAATTCACTGACAAGAATCATTGGCACAATATCAAAGTAGTGGTCGTGGGGATTCCTTTCTTGTTCTTAAGATGAAAGGGAATTTTTATAATGTTTCATTTAACAGTCAAGGTTCAAACAGTGAACTAACCACTAGAAGATAGATATTTGTTATGCATTTGTTACAGAGATTATGACTTTATACAGTTGCATGAACTGATTAACCAGTCTTCATGCTGGAGCTTGTCCACAGGGAAGACAGTGGGGAAGGGAACATGGATAGAAGGCAAGGGAGATCAAGGACAAGACTGAACTCAGTAGCACAAGCTGGAGCCAAGGACAGACTGAAAATTGTGTCAGTTCTTGTTGCCTCTGACCTTGATGGCCAGGACTCTGTTACAGTCCTTAACACACATACCTCCATCAGGTGTCAAAAAACCCCCCACCAGGTAAAGAATCACTACTAGCTGAGGTGCTTGCTGAGGACAAAGAGAATGCAGAATGAATAGGGTAGTGAAAGAAGGTTGTTATGAATACTAACTATGACCCTGCGACCAGTTGTAGAAATGAGGATTCCAATAGTTAAGAGTATTTCTTCCTTATTTTAATGTGAATACATTTATAAACATTAGCCAAATATTTTAGTTTTCTTTCTCTCTCAGTCTTAACTACTAGGGAGCACAGATCCACCTCACCCAGCCCAATAACTATAATGACCCTTATTATTGGTATAGTTGCTATCTCTTTTTCTCAATCATTTTCCCATTGTTAACCAATGCATATATTTTGGGAGGGAAGTAGAAATTAAATAAACAATTATTCTAGTAGTAATCAGCTTTATGATATCTCATTTGTTTTCCCTTTTATACAATATAGATTTTTAGTGGTACTACATAGTTTTTTCCTTGAAAATATTTTACATAATAACAATGATACAGTGCCTAGAGAAGTTTGTATCCTAAAAGGGCTTTATCAGTAAAGTATCAATCAGAGAAAACACAACCACCAGGATTGAATACATGTCCATATATTGATTTTTTACAAGGATTTAACTTTAGGAAACTGTAGGAGCTGCTAAAAGAGTTTCTGTAAGGTGGTTGTCTTTATATCTGATGCTGGCAATTCAAGTGCACAGGGCAAGCAGCCAGCAAAGGAAGAAGGAAGTAAAGTAGGAGAGAGCAAGGACAAGTTGGAGACCACAATTAAGAGCTGGAGCCTGTGAGGATGAACTGAAATCCATGTTAGTTCTTGTTGCCTCTGACCTTGCTGGCACTGTTGTGGTCACTGCCTCACACCAACAAGGTAAATGAGAAGTAACAACATGTTGGAGTTACAAAATGGCTGCTGTTTGCTCCTCATCTCACACTAGAATCTTCCTTATAGTCCACCCTAACTGGAAACATGGGAAGAGGCATGTAGTCAGTCTCTGTATCCACAGGCTCCCCATCTGGGTTCTATATCTGCAAATTCAACCAACTGTACAATTAAAAATGTCCTTGCACCCAGGAAAGTTGCATCTGTACTGAATATGTACAGATTTTTTCCTTTGTTGTTATTCCCTAAATAGTACAGTATAATAATTATAACATTTATGTTATATTAGCAGTTTTAAGTAATCTAGAGATGATTTAAAGTATACCAGAGGAATGTATGCGCTATATAACTTCTACACCAGTTTATATAAGGGACTTGAGCATCTACAGATTTTGGTATTCACAAATGGTCCCAGAACCAATCAACCCTGGATACTGAGAGATTACTGTAGTGGAAAATTCATTGCAGCTTAGGTAAGTTGACAAATTACAAGACCATCACAAATGCTTTTTTTATTTTTAGTCAACTTTATTGGGGTATAATTTACAATAAAATGGACTTACTCTAAGTGTAAGGTTTGATGAGTTTCTACAGTTGATACTGATCATACATAACCAGTAACCAGCAGCATAATTAAGATAGAACATTTCCATCTTCCATTCAAAGTTCCTCATACTTTTCTGTACTTTTCTGTAGTTAATCTCTCTCTTGCCCTTAGCTCCAGGCAACCAATGGTCTGTTTTCTGTCAATATAGATTAGGCTTGACTATTCTAGAATTTTATATAAATAAAATCATATAGAATATGCTCTTTTGTGCCTGGCTGTTTTCACTCAGTTCAATGATTTTGAGATTCATCTGTCCCTAGTTCATCCTTTTTATTGTAGAGTAGTATTCCATGGCATAGATACATCACAATTGGTTTATTCATTTCCCTGTTAATGGACATTTGGATTGTTTCCACTATTTGACTATTACGGATAGAGTTGCTATATGCACTCACATATAAAACATTTTATGGACATAGTCTTTTTCTTGTGTATATGCTTAAGAGTGGAATTCTTGGTCTGTTGAAATATTTTGCTCATTTAAGAATTTGATTTACTTTTCTTCTTATGATTCAGTTGTAAGAGTTCTTTGTATGTTGTAGATACACGTCCTTTGTGTGTATATATGTATATATAAGTATATGTATATATATATGGATATATATGTGTCTCATATAAATATTCATATGAATTGTGAATATATTCTCCTAGTCTGTGGCTTTTTTTATTTTCTTAAAGATGTGTTTCAAATAACAGTTTTACATTTTGATGAAGTCCAATTTTTCAATGTTTTCCTTTTGTGATTAATGCTTTTCATGTCTAAGAAGTCTTTCCCTAGCTAGATGTGGTGGCCCACATCCATAGTTCCAATGACTTGGGAGACTGAGGCAGGAGAATCACAGGTTCCAAGACAACCTTGGCAAATAATGAGACTCTCTCTTAAAATTAAAAATAAAAATAAAAAGGCCTGGGGGAATGTCAATCAGTGGTAGAACATTCCCAGGTTCAATCTCCAGTACTATAAAAGAAAAACAAAAGGAATCTTTTCTTACCTCAAGGTACATATGTTCTCCTGTATTCTCTTCTATCAAGTTTTATAGTTTAACTTTTTGTTTTTTGGTACAGAGGTTTGGATCCAGGGTCACTTTATCACTGAGCCACATCCCCAACCCTTTTTACTTTTTATTTTGAGACAGAGTTTCACTAAATTATTTAGAGACTGCTAGGTTGCTGAGGCTGGCCTCAAACTTGGAATCTTCTTGCCTTAGACTCCTGAGTCACTGGAATTACAGGCATGTGCCACCACATCCAGCTGTAGTTTCACTTTTGTATCTAGACCTATCAGTTACTTACAGTTAGTTTTTATGTACATGGTGAACACTGATGTCCATTTAAAGAAATATAGATACACAGTTGTTACATTAGTTCATTACCCTTTTCAAAGAGCGATTGACCATATACGTGTAGGTCTATTTCTGGGTTCCTTATTCTGTTCCATTGATCTGTATGTGTGTCCTTAGCCTAGTATGACACAGTCTTGATGATTAGCTTTATCATAAGTAATATAAGATGTTTATGTTTATTCTTTTTCAAAATTGTTTTGACTATTCTTGGTTCTTTTGAATTTCCATGTACATTTAATAACAATTCATTAATTTCTGTTAAAGAGTCTAACAAGATTTTGACTGGGATTGCATTGGGTAAGTTTGGTTATAATTTAAATTTTAACAATATTAAATGTGCCAAACCAGAATCATATTCTCACTCCATTTATTTGATATCTTCTGTAATTTCTCATAATATTTTATCATTCTCAATGTAGAATTTTGCATAACATGTATATTTCACCTTTTTGTTACTATTTGTAAATTATTTTAGAATTTCAATTTCCAATTGTTTATTGAACTGTGCTATGGTTTAATCTTTGCATCCCTCCAGAATTCATGTTGAAATTTAATCTCCAATGCAATAGTGTTAAGAGGTGGTATCTTTTTTTTTTTTTTTTTTTTTTTTTGTGGTGCTGGGGATTGAACCCAGGGCCTTGTGCTTGCGAGGCAGGCACTCTACCAACTGAGCTACATCCCCAGCCCGAGAGGTAGTATCTTTAAGAAGTGATTTGGTTGTAAGGGCTTCATGAGATTAATGCGCTCATGAAAAGTCTTGAGAGAATCTGTTTGTCCCTTTTTGTGCCTTTCGCTTTGTGAAGACACAGCAACATGGCAGCATATTTGAAGCAGAGAGCCCTTAAAAGGTATCACATCTGCCAGACCCTGATTATGGACTTGCCAGCTTCCAGAACTGTGAGAAACAAATTTCAGTTATAAATTACCTAGTCTAAGGTATTTGGGTTATGGACAATAATCAGTGGTTTCTGTTATCATTTCCTTTTTTTAGTTTCTTTGGATTTACCTTGCTCTTCTTTTTCTGGCTTCATAAAGATGGAAACAGATTACTGATTTAAATTTTTTTTTTCCAAAATGAGTATTTATACCTATAGATGCTTTTCTAAGTATTGCTTTAATAGAATCTCAAATTTGATATTTTATTTTTATTTATATTCATTTAGAATCTCCTTTGATTTATTCATGGGCCTATGGGTTTCTTAAAGGTATATTTAATGCTCAAATATTTGGGAGATTTTTCAGTTATATTTATTTCTATTGCTGGTTTCTGATTTTATTCCACTGTGGTCAGAGGACATACTCTGTTATGATTTCAATCCATTGAAATGTATTGATACTTTAATTTATTGGCATAGTATATAATCTGTCATGGTGACTCTTCAATGTACTTGAAAAGAATCTATATTTTGCAATTGTTGCATAGAATTTTCTAGGAATGTCAATTATGCCAAGTTGGTTGTTGGCATTTAAATCTATATACTTACTGATCTTCTGTCTACTTGGTCTATTAATTACCAAGAGAGGAGTGTTGATGTTTTTAATGATAATTGTAGGTTTGTCTATTTCTTCTTCAGGTTCTCTTAGGTTTTGCTTCATGTATTTTGAAGCTTTACTGTTTAATGCAAACATATTTAGAATTTATGTCTTCTTGATGAATTGACCCCCTTATCATTATGAAAGGTCCATCATCTGTGATAGCATTTGTTTTCAGGATCTGTTTGCAGTAAACTCTCAATCTCTGAAAATGTCTTTATTTAATCTTCTTGATTAAATGATGGTTTAGTTGGTGTCTTAGTCTATCTTGTGCTGCTTTAACAGAATTCTAGAGAATGGGTAATTTTTAAAGAATAAAACTTATTGGCACACAGTTTTGTAGGCCTGGGAGTCCAATATCAAGATGTTGGCATCTGGCAAGGGCCTTTTTGCTATATCATAATGTGACAGAAGCCATCATATGGTGGAAGGGCAAAGAAAGTAAGAAAGTAAACCTATAGCATCAAGCTCTTTTATAATCAGCATTAATCTGTTCGTGAATGTGGAACCCGTATGACCTAAACATCTCCCATTAGGGCCCACCTCCCGACACTGTTGCATTGAGGATTAAGTTTCCAACACATGCTTTTTGAGGGACACATTCAAACCAAAGCAGTTGGATATTAAATTCCAATCTGAATGCTATAGTTTCTCAGCCCTCTAAACATGTTATTCCATTTTCTTTTGACCTCTAATGTTGCTGTTGCAATCTCCTTTCAATTTAATTTTTTTTAAGGGGCTCTGTGATCTCACTCTAATGGCTTTTAAGATCTTCTGTTTAGCTTTGGGATTTTGATGTTTCTTTGTAATGTATCCAGCTTTCAGTTTATTTTTATTTTTCCTTCTTGGCATGGATGTGCTTCTTAAAACTGGGATTTATGACTTTAATCAATACGGAAAAAATTATCAGCCATTATGTCTCAAAATATTGATTTTCCGTCACCCTGCCATCCCCATAATTTTTCAAGCCTCTTCCTTGGGGTGTTTCTGCTAGAGATATATTTGACAATCTCATTCTATCCTTGATTTCTCATAAGCTCTTTTTCATATACTCCATAATTCATATATTCCATCTTTTTGTCTTACTGTGCTTCATTTTGGATAAATTCTTCAGATATATTCTCCAGTTCAGTAATTCTCTTCAGCAATGTTCAATATGATTTAAAAGTCCTCTGAGTTTAGATTTCAATATTTATATCTTTAATTTCTAGGAGATCAGTTTGGATCCAAATCTGCTTGTTATTTTTTAGATAGTGACTTGTTTTTTATGAATGACAGTGCTTTCTTTATGTATTTAATCATTTTAAACCTATTTATTTATTTTATCCTTCCTACTAGGTTGTTCTATTATCTGAAGAACTTTGCAGCTATAGATTTGTAGTTGATATGTCCACTGTTACTCAGAGTAGAATCTTCTCCTAGGTTTTATGATATAGAGTTTAAGCTCAACATCAGTGGAGTTTTACCTGTGCATTCCTGAACATGTCAGACTTGGAATGTGGTCTTCCAGTGCATTTTTACATTTGTTTCTGCCAGGCATCAGAGATGGGGAATAATTTTTATATATCTACTTTATACTTTAAGGGTTCCTGGCCTGTGCAGGTGGTATGGCATAGTACATAGCCATACATTTTTCAAGAGAGGCACTTTTTTTTCTGCCCAGAGGCCAGGTAAAGAGCAAAAGACATTTTTCATTGTCAGCTTGTACTAGCAGGTGTATTTTTTTTTTCCTTTCCCACCCTTCACTAACGGTTCACTCCTTCAAGGCCCTGGATTTATGTAAAACATGACAATTGTAATTCTTCGCCTTATTTTAATCAAAGGAATTCATGCACAGCTAACCCATCATTCAATAAAGAGGGAGAGATAAATAAATTATAAGCAAAGACACAAATGTACCACTAGCAAATCCTTGCAGAGAAAAGAAGCAAAAGGATTTTCATCTGGGAGACAGAGAGTTAAGCAAAGAAACAAGAATTTGAATAGAAGAATCATGTGATCAAAAAAACTGGTAAACATGTAAGTAAAGCTGTATAAGAATTTGCTACCCATTTTTAATGATGATTAATCAAGGGGGTATTAAAATATAATGGAATCAAGTAAGATTTTGGATTATAATTACATGTCAAATGGAGAATATAATATTAAGTAAGATTAGAACTTAGCAGAAAACACAATCAAAACTGACTTAAGCTATCCAGAAAATTTTATTTTCCAATTAACTAGAAATCCAGAGATAGGTGGCACTTGGCTGAATTAGGTTAGTGGCTCTTCAGTGACATTGAAGACCCTGTTGTCTTAATTTTCCCCTGGCTTCCTCTGTTTTGTCCATTTAATGTTAGAATTAAGCCCAATGTCTGGATTGCTTCTGTCTCTAGATCCCTCTGTTCCATGCATCTGGAAATTTCCATTTTTGACCTGGAAGAACTTTCTTCTGCGCATGTATATGTATTTTTTTCCCTAAATAGGAGTCATGTTGTATATACCTTTTTGTTATCTATCGTTTTGTAAATATTCATCATTAAAATATTTAGCATTACGTATAAGAAAGTCTTTTGTTTCATTTTACTTCATTTTCCATTTTAAAGAGTCCATTAAAAACTTCGACTGAAACTACAAATTAATATAATTTATTCTCATCTGTTCACCCATGTAAAAGTAAGGGAGAAAATGCCCACCTACAGAAGATGGAAAGTTAGGAGAATAAAGTTGGTGAGTGCTCACACAAGTAGGGAAGAAATAAAAATCACAAAAATCTGTTTTCACTAAAATGATTTCAATAGTTCTGTTTACTGACAAGACTAGGATTCTTACATTAGTGTTCTAATGTCTTTATTATAATATTCCTTATTATTACACTTGTTATCATTTTTAGAGTTGTATAATAAGATCCAGTAAATGTGACTTTTATTTAATAACCCTGAAAGACTTTGTTTATTGGCAGGTTCTTTTCATCAAGTGTTGTGATTAAAGCCCTATCCAGGAAAAATGCTAGGAACTTCCTCTGTGGACCTGAGTTTATTGGGAAAGGCTAGCAGCTACTGTAGCTGTCCATTCCAGAGAAGTCACTTGGGTCACCATATGCCATGGAAAGAGCCCCGTCTTTCTGGGTATATTTCTACCATGAGAGAAATGGTTAATTTAAGCATAAATCTTGATTTCTAGTAGTCAAAAGGGGGAAGCAACACAACTATGCAAGGACAGAAAAATGTACAAACAAAATGTGATACACACACACACACACACACCATTCAATTCTAAAAAGGAAGGGAATTTTGACACATGCCAACTTAAAAGAGCCTTGAGAACTTTATGTTAAATGAGATAACCCACTCACAAAAAGACAAATACTGTATGATTACACTTAACATGAGGTACCTAGAGCAGTCAAATTCATAGAGATAAGGTAATGGTGGTTGTAGAGGCTGGGAGGAGGCAGAGATGGTAAGTTGTTTCATGGGTACAGAGTTTCAGTTCTGCAAGATGAAAGAAGTTCTAGAGATCTGTTGTGCCACAATGTCAATATATGCTATATCACTTATCTGTACACCTAGAAATGGTTAGATGGTAAATTTCTTGTTATATGAATTTTATCACAAATTGTTTTAAAAGAAGGGGAAGGATGCTGGATGTGGTGCTGTGTGCCTATAATCCCAGCAGCTCAGGAGACTGAGGCAGGAGGATTGCAAGTTCAAGGCCAGCTTCAACAATTTAGCAAGGCCCTAAGCAACTTAGCAAGACCCTGTCTCAAAATAAAAAATAAAAGCGTTGACAGTGTAACTCAGTGGTAAAGCACCCCTGGGTTCAATCACCAGTACCAGAAAAATAAAAGTAGGGGAAAAGAAAAAACATCTTGATTTCTAATTTTAATGGACAATATGTACACAAGGCACCCAAATCAGAATTTGTAAAGGGACAAACAGTGTTTCACTGTGGGCCTTCTCTGTCTCCTAGTCTTCTTTCCTGCCCCATAACCATCCAGACCATCTCCCCTTGGGCATCAATTGATACCACTTGTGTGTCCTTCCACAAATATCCTGTGACTCATTCTTTTGCATAGCTGCATGGTGTTTCATTGTACATATACACCATTCCCCTGCTAGTAATCATTTATTTGTAGCTTGACATTTTTTTGAAATCTCATCTTTTAATAAAAAGTGTACACTCTGTTATGTGTTTGCTTATTTTATATATTCTTTAATTTTGCTCTTTTTAATAGGCAATATATTCATAGGACTCAAAATTCAGAAAGCACAAGAGAAGAAGCATTAAAATGTCTGCTGTCTCCTAGGTCAACACATGACCTTCTGGGCCTGTCATTTGTGTGCTTCTTCACAGTTCCATCCCTGCTCTTTGTTCTGCACACTACTTCAGGAAACTACATTTCCCAGGATCCTTTGCCTTGTAGCTTCTGCTAGCTGTGGGCAATGGGGAGGGCAGGCTCTGATAAGAATTAGAGAATGTGAAGAGGGCAGAGTCAAGTTATTCCTCTTCTCCTTTTCTGAGTAGAGTTTCCAGAGGTTGCTACAACTTCTTGGCTCCAGCTCCACCTAGTCAGCCCCACCCTCTGTTTGTCCCCACTGCCTCTGGGCAGCCCCCACCATGGTTTTACTACTAACGAGCTTCTGGGGTCTGGTAACACCACCTCCTCCCTATATCCCTTCAGCCCGAAGGCTGGCAGTCATTTCTTGTTATGAATAACTTCGTGGTTATCTCATAGTTTCCTGTTTGACATCTTAACTCTATCACCTGTGTAGTCAAATACTTATATTTAGTTTCCTCTGAATGAAATACCCAGACTGGATTCCCTGGCTGAATCCTGACTGACACATCACCCCTGGAGACAAGCAATGTTAGCAGTTTCTTGTGTGTGTCCTTCCAGAAGTATTTTGTGCATATATAAGCAAATTCTATCTATTCTCTTCCTCTCCCCTTTGTTTCCACAAATGATAAAATATTGTATGTACTATTCTGCATTTTGCTGTTTTCACTTAGCAATAGTCCTGGAGCTGTTTTTTTCCTATGTAAGATTCTGAAGATTTTCCTCATTTCTTTTAATGCATCACATGGACATACTGCAATTAAATAAATTGTTGGAACAGGACCATGTCCATTGGCTCGATGGCTGCTTTCACACTAGTTTTTCACTAATAGATATTTAGGTTACTTAAGATTCCCTGCTATTATGAACAACCCTGCCATGAATCATTTTGAATAATACCACATCATGCATTTTTTATAAAATTCTGGAACATTAATTGCTGGGTCAGTGGGTGTGTGTTTTTGAAAACTTTTTAAGCATAAAATTTCAAAAATATATTCTTGGTAGGCATGGGAGCTGAACTTCAAGGGTCTTAGGAAAACACGATATTGAATTTCAGTTTTTGGTTTTTACATATGAAGACATAGTCAAAATAATTTCTCATGAACAAAATAATTTTATGTTAATAAATGTTCATTTAAAATTAGTTTCATTAGTTTCTCTTCTCCATTTTTTTAATTTGTGAATTATAATTATACATAACGGTGGGATTCATTATACATCTTTGTACATGCAAAGATATAACAATGTAATTTGGGCAGTATGGCTCCCCCAATTAAGTATTTTTAAAAAAGTCTTTCATGTATATAACCAAGTGAAGACGAAAGGGCAGGCTTCTAAATTACCTTGAATTGTTAAAAAAAGTTCAAGTCTTATTAGGTTAGTGGAATATAAGAGTTCTGCCAGTGTCTCTTGATTGTGAATTGGCATAGTGATTATCTTAGTGAATGATTGAGAAAATCATCTTTGAGCACACAAAATCTCCTGCAACTCTCTGCCCTGGGAACAACATGAGGTACCTCAGGGAGACTATGCCAGTGAAGGGTGCTTGAGGACAGGTTCTGAAATTGGTTTGATGTTAAAGCATCGCACAGATTTGCACCTGGAAGTTTTATTACTGAAAGCTTTACATTCTCATGCTTCTTCATGAATCGTGTGGACTGACCCAAGAATTGCCTATTAACTTCCAGTTAACATGTGAGCCCTGGGGTCAAAGTAATTTCTGGAAATAAAATAAACATGAGAAGGAGTACCTTGCTGACTATTATTCCTAGTGCCACGGTTGGCAAACTTTCAGTAAAGAGCCGGACAGTACATATTTTAGGTGTTATGGGCCATGAAGTCTCTTGTCACTGCTACTCAACTCTGCTATTAGTGCGTAAGCAGCCCTAGACAATATTTAAATGAATGAACATGACTATAATCTAATAAAAGTTCATCTACAAAAAGGGGAAGTGGCAGGATTTTGTCAGAGAGTCACAGTTTCCCCACCCATGTCCTACTGTAAAATCGGAGTCCTCACAGTGCACCAGCACCTCAAGCTATGGAGTAGTTGGTAGCCTTTGGTGATCTGGCTCTCCTTGTCCTGAGCCAAGCTCTCTCCCATGCGAAAGCTGTAACATCTGAGGTGACTGTTCTCTCCTTAGTTCACAGGTCATTTGGATGAGAGTAAGTGTACCAGGAATGTTGATATTATGTCCTTCAATTAATTTGGGGATCCACAAAGAGAATGTCATTGATGTCACAGCATTAGAGAGCGAAAGAATAAGAGCAGCAAAACCAGAGACCTCTGGTGTCATTAGTCCCTGAGGTGTTCTGTTTGCAAAGATGACCACCAACTATCCCTTTATGTGCCTGCTGCACCTTCCATTTTCCTCTTGAAAATGGGCTGACCTCGGGACTTGCTTTGGCTAGTACAATATGGCAGAAGTGATGTTGTTTGAAGTTCAAGCCTAGGCCTGAAGAGACTTGGAAGTTTTAGCTTCTGCCATCTTGGAAGCCAACTGTTACATAAAGGAATTGGACTAGACTTCTGAACGATGAGTGACCACATGTAGAGAGAGGGAGATGAGATGGAGAACTCAGGTGTCCTTCTTCTTATGCCACCCAGGCTGAAGTGCCCAACATGTGTGAGGCTATCTTAAATGTTCTAGCTGCAGTCAAATTCTCAGTTCAGTATAACCCTGTAACTGACTCCAGACAATATCATGTGAAAGAGATCTGTCACCTCTACCAATCTCTAGCCATAGTACAGGACTGCGAACAAACGGTGGTGGTTTTAAGCTATTAATTTTGGAGGTGGTTTGTTATGTAACAGTAATCCTCTTGACCCTATGACCCAACAGCAGGGAACCCGCATTGAGGAACACTTGACCTGACATTCTCCTGATGCTTCACTTTCTACCCTTCACAGCATCCATAATTAGAATCTTTTTAATCTGGCTGCCACATTTCAGCACTGCTTGACTTTTCCTTATTTCCACCACCATCTCTGCCTGTCTATTGCAGAAGGCTTTCCTTCTAGAGAAATACTACGACAGAGATATTAGTAGTGGTGCTTCTAGAGACAGACTGCCTATCATTAGCTGTGTGACCTTGGTCAAGTTGCTTAACCTGTCTGTGCTTAATTTGTTCATAGGAAACATGAATAATACTCTCTGCTTCATGTGTGGTGGTGGTGAACATTAATATGTTAGCACATGTAAAAACTTTACAACAGTGCCTTGCACTGTGCCATATACAATTCTGATAGGCTTTTTCTTTCTTTCCTCCTTTCCTTTTCTCTCAGTATACCTCAATCTACCCTCCGATTCTATGTGGAACCCCCTGTTGCAATAGCTCTCACTCATCTAGATCTTCCTTCTCTGTTTTCTTATCTGGGAACTAATTTTTAAAATGTTTTTATTAGTGCATTATAGTTATATATAATAGATTCATTTTGACATAATCCTACATGCATGGAATATAATTTGTTCCACTTCAATCTCCAGTAGTTTCTCTTTCCTTCCCCTCCTCCCTCCCCCTGTCCCCTTCTCTACTGGTCTTCCATTTATAGTTTTTTTAAATTAGCACTTTATGGATATACATAAACGTAAAATTCATTGTGGTATATTCATACATATACATAGCATTGTTTAGTCAATTTAATTCTACCATTCCTCTCTTCTCCCATCCCTCTCCCTGCCCCTCAATCCTCTTCCTCTAGATCAATGATCTTCCTTTTGTTCATAGAATAAATTCATAGAATTCCCCTGCCCACCCTTTCCCCTTACTTTGCTGTAGCTTCTGCATATGAGAGAAAACATTTGACCTTTTACTTCCTGGTTCTGACTTATTTCACTTAGCATGATGTTCTCCAGTTCCATCCATTTACCAACAAATGCCATAATTTCATTCTTCTTTTGACTGAGTAAAATTCCACTGTGTATATATGCCAAGTTTTCTTTATTCATATATCTGCTGATGGGCACCTGGGCTGATCCCACAACCTGGCTGTTGTGAATTGTGCTGCTGTAAACATAGATGTGCCTATATTCCTATGGTATGTTGATTTTAGTGCTTTTGGATAAATACTGAGGGGGGGATAACTGGGTCATATGGTGGTTCTGGAAACTAATTTGACAGGCTTTGAGCTTCTGTGGTCTCTGAACTTTCTGGGGAATGCTATTGTGCCTCTTGAAGGCTGGGACTATTTATAAGATACATAAAAATTATATTGTTGCCCTGGCAGCACATTTAAACTCTCTGGAGATGAAAAACTGAGTTAAAGATTCTGGTGGACTAAAGCCAGTGGCATTGCTTTTGGGGCAAGTAGGACTTGAGTTGACCTTGAAGGCTTAACCCCTGGAGAAGTGGGGAAGAGAGAGGCACAGTGACTCCTTTTGCTGCATGATTTATAGACCTTATAAAATGGGCACTGCAGCCAGGTTGCTTATGTCCAATGCCTTGTATTGTCACTTATTAACTTTATAACATTAGGCAAGTACTGACCTTAACTCTCTTTTTTTTGGTACTGGGCATTGAACCCAGGAGCACTTAATCTCTGAGATGCATTCCCAGTTCTTTTTTATATTTTTTATTTAGAGATAGGGTGTCCCTGAGTTGCTTAGGGCCTCACTAAGTTGCTGAGGCTGGCTTTGAACTCGTGATCCTCTTGACTCAGCCTCCCAAGTCGCTTGGATTACAGGCAGGCGCCACCACATCTGCCTCTAACCTTAACTCTTTAGTTTCCTTATCTGTAAATAGGCTATTTAATTTTTTTAATTTTTTAATTTTTTTGCTGCTGGAAATGGAACCCAGAGCCTGTATAGGCTAAACACAGGCTCCACCACTGAACTATACCCCTAGCCCCAAATGGAGAATTTAATAATAGTACTCCCTCATGGGGTCCTTGTAGGATTTAATAGCATGGATTTCTGAAACCCTTGGAATAATGCCTAACACAAGAAGACGCTTCAAAGATGTGAAACATTTTTGTCATCATTAAGGCCCTCAATTTCCACAAGATGCTGGTAACTCTATCACCTAATAAGCTGAGCTCTAGACAAAGGGTCTGTGCTTATCTGCCAAACATCGTCCTGCCCAGGTATGGCCCCACCTGAGTTTCTGTGAGCAACATAGCTTAAGGAGAACTGACCAAAGGACATCCTGTCTGGCCATCGCATATAGCCCTGTGTTAAGCCAGGAGTAGGGGAGAGTACCCAAGAGATTTATACCTTAACTGTGTTATTTTAGCCCTTTGTAGAGTTGTTTTTATTGGACTGTGCTTTAGCATTACTTTTGGTCTATACTGCAGGAAATTATAAAGAATAGCTGCATGAACCATTGACTTCCCTGTAAAGATACCATCAAAGAGTTTAATTTCATTCCAGCATCCTCTGTATTGGGAGAACTTTCTCTCATGTTTCATTAATAACACTATTTGTTCTGTTCTTGGGTTTTGTTCTTTGTACGACCCAGTGAAATATATGATAGAACACGTTTTCCTCTTTGCCTTTATCTCCCAATTTGTGGTCCTCTAGCAAGTGGGCAGATTCTCACAGGGTATTTTGGGGAGTTCTAGCCTCACTCTTGGCCTCATCTATTTTTTCCTACCCTCATCAAACTTAATTTTTAGCATTTGTAATCCAACTCTAATCCTTTTGTTGGATTGAAGCAATCAAAAATGAAAAAAAAATTAGTCTACTTAAGACAATTCCAAACCAATATCTTTTCAACATATGTGGACAACATAGTTATACATTCTGCAATTTTAGAAATCATGCAACTTACCTGTACTTCTTCTTAGCCTTGAACTACTGAACTTGAAAAAGATTTTAGAGAGAACTTATTTCTTCTACCGAATAACATCGTGCTCATTGATCTACCCTTCTTCTCTTCTCTCCCTACTATTCTTCCTTGCCTCAGGTAAGTGCTATTCTGCTCTCTACTTCTATTAGATCAACTTTTTAAGATACAACTTATGACCAAGATTGTGTGTTGTTTGTCCTTCTGTGCTTGACTTATCTCACTTAGCATGATGTTCTCTGAGTCTATCCATGTTGCCGCAAATGACAGGATCTCATGCTCTTTTATGGCTGAATAGGATTCCATTGTGATATATACAACATTTTTAAAAATCCATTTTCTGTTGTTGGATATTTAGGTTGATTTCATATCCTGGCTACTTGAATAGCATTGTTCTATGGCACAGCATCTTGAATATAAGTAATAATAATGTATTATATGTCTCAAAATAGTTAGAAAAGAGGAATTTGAATATACTTAGCACAAAGAAATGATAAAATTTTAGGGTGATGAATATGCTAATTACCCTAAGTTGATCATTGCCCAATGTATACATAAATCAAAACATCACATTGTAACTCACAAATATGTACAGATATTATGTATCAATAAAAATGAAAAAATTTAAAATAAAAAAATGCAAAACATATTTGAGCAAAGACGTGAAAGAAAATACCCACTAGTTCTTGTTTTCAGGCTCAGAAGACATACTCTCATAAAATTCACTATAACCACCATAGCTACCACTCATTGAATACCTACTGTGTGCTAGGAACTCTGATGGGTGCATTAAATTTGTTATCTTATTCATGAACCAACAGATGCCATATTAAATATATTCAACCAATAAAATATATTCTAGAAACTAGGTGCTGGGCATACAGTAGAATAAAGCTAGATAAGATCTCTACTTTGGTATGGAGATTCCTCAAAAAATTAGGAACGGAACCACCATTTGATCCAGTTATCCCACTCCTCAGTATATATCCACCACAGGATGTTTAACAGAGTCTCTAGGCTCTATGCATGAGTAAATGCCAGAAGCAGCCCCTCCCTCAAGTTGCAACACCCAGAATATCTCCAGATATTGTAAAATGCCCCCTGAGGGGCAAAGCTGTCCCCAGATTGAGATGCACTGGGTTAGAAGATTTGCCCAAATTCATCCAGTATGTGTCAGAGCTGAGATTCAACCTGGGCATTCTGGCTCCAGAACCTGAAATATGAACAACACAAAACTCTAGTTATAACCTGAACATTGTAAAGGCTATCTATGCTAAACCCAATGCCAACATCATTCTAAATGGAGAAAAATTGAAAGCATTCCCTCTAAAAACTGAAACAAGACAGAGATGCCCTCTTTCATCACTTCTATTCAACATCATCCTTGAAACTCTAGCCAGAACAATCAGATCAAAGAAAGAAATTAAAGGGATATGAATAGGAAAAGAACTGAAAGAATTACTATTTGCCAACAATGTGATTCTAGATTTAAAAGACCCCCCCAAAAAAAACCCCCAAAACCAACCAAGCAAACAAAAACTCCACCAGAAAACGTCTAGAGCTCCTAAATGAATTTAGCAAAGTAGTAGGATATAAATTAACACCCACAAATCAATTGCATTCTTATACATCAGTGATGAATCCACTGAATGAGAAATTAGGAAAACTACCCCATTCACAATAGCTTAGAAATATTTGGGAAGCAATCTAATTAAAGAGATGAAAGACCTCTACAATGAAAACTACAGACCACTAAAGAAAAAATTGAAGAAGACCTTAGAAGGTGGAAAGCTCTCTGGTGTTCTTGGATAAGTAGAATTAATATTGTCAAAATGGCCACACTTCCAAAGGTGCTATACAGATTTAATGCAATTCCTATTAAAATTCCAATGACTTTCATCATAGAAATAGAAAAAGCAGTCATGAAATTCATTTGAAAAATAAGAGACCCAGAATAGGCAAAGCAATACTTATCAAGAAGAGTGAAGAGGAGGTATCACAATACCAGACCTTAAACTATACTACAGAGCAATAGTAACAAAAACAGCATGGTATTGTCACCAAAAAGGACAGGTAGACCAATGGTACAGAATAGAAGACACAGAGACAAACCCACATAAGTACAATTATCTCAAACTAGACAAAGGGGCCATAAACATACATTGGAGAAAAGACAGCCTCTTCAACAAATGGTGCTGGGAAAACTAGAAATCCATACATAGCAAAATGAAATTAAACCCCTATCTCTCACCCTCCACAAAACTAAACTCAAAGTAGATCAAGGATCTAGGCATTAGACCACAGACTGCACCTACTAGAAGAAAAAGTAGGTCCAACTCTCTATTATGTCAACTTAGGAACCAAATTCCTCAAGACTCCTAAAGTGCAAGAAATAACATCAAGAATCAACAAATGGGATGGTATCAAACTAAAAAGCTTCTTCACAGCAAAGGAAACAATCAAGAATGTGAAGAGAGAGCCAACAGAATGGGAGAAAATCTTTGTCACCTGCACCTCAGATAGAGCATTAATCTCCAAGATATGTAAAGAACTCAAAAAACTTAACACCAAAAAAGCAAATAACCCAGTCAATAAATAGGTAAAGGAACTAAACAGAAACTTCCCAGAAGCAATATGAATTGTCAACAAATATGAAAAAATGTTCAACATCTCTAGCAATTAGAGATATGCAAATTAAAACTATACTGAGATTCATCTCACTCCAGTTAGGATGACAATTATTAAGAATACAAGTAACAATAAATGTTGATGATAATGTGGGGAATCAGGTACACTCATTCATTGCTGGTGGAGTCGCAAATTGGTGCAACCACTTTGGAAAGCAGTGTGGAGATTCCTTAGAAAACTTGGAATGGAATCATCAATTAACCTAGCTATCCCACTCCTTGGCCTATACCCGAAGGACTTAAAATCAGATTACTACAGTGACGCAGCCACATCAATGCTTATAGCAACTCAATTCACAATATATACATACACATACATATACACAATGGAAAATTACTCAGCCATAAAGAGAAATGAAATGATGGCATTTGCTGGTAAATGGATGGAACTGGAGACTATCATATGCTAAGTAAAATAAGCCAATTCCAAAAAAACCAAAGGCTGAATGTTCTCTCTGATACGCAGATGCTAACTCACAATAAGGGGGTGGGGTAGGGAAGTATAGAAGTACTTTGGATTAGACAAAGGGGAATGCAGGGAAGGGGGAGTGAGAATAGGAAAGACAGTAAATGAATCAGACATTACTTTTCTATATTCATATATGAGTACACTACCAATGTAATTCCACATCTTGTACAATCAGAAGAATGGGAAGTTGTACTCCATGTATGTGCAATGTCAAAATACCTTCTGCTGTCATGTACAACTAAAAAGAAAAAAGAAAAAAGAAACATGCATTGGGAAAAGGGAAAAAGGAAAAAAACTAGTTATAATTATCTCATTCAAAATAATATTTTTCAGAAGTAGAAATGTGAAAATATGAAAATCGTTTCTTAACTTTCTGAAAATTTTGGACATAGAATTAATGTTGAGATTTGGCATTTTAATGATTCTGTGTGTGTCAGTCAGGGTCCCAGTAGGAAACAGAAGTCATACTCTAATTAAGATAATTTGGAGCCGGGCATGGTGGCGCATGCCTGTAATCCCAGCACTTGGGAGGCTGAGGCAGGAGGATCGCGAGTTCGAAGCCAGCCTCAGCAACTTAGCGAGGCCCTAAGTAACTCAGTGAGACCCTGTCTCTAAATAAAATACAAAATAGGGCTGGGGATGTGACCCAGTGGTCAAGTGCCCCTGGGTTCAATCCCCAGTACCAAAAAAAAAAAAAAAAAAAAAAGATAATTTGAGGTGGGGATATAATCCAGTAGTAAAGTATGTGCTTAGCATGAATGAGGCCCTGCACCATTCATTCCCAGCACCAATAATAATAATAATTTGAGGAGGGTTTAAATAAACCTGACTGCTTATAAAATTGTGGGATTGGGAGTAGGGAGATCAAAGCAAGTCTGCATTTCCCTGAGGCTCTTAGCAGTGGAGAGCCTTGACCATCTGTAGTTCCAGGGGGAGGAGGGAGAAAGAGAGCTTAAAGTGAAATGCCTAGACAAGAACAGGATCTTTCGTAATCCAAAGTAATCGGATAGGAAGTTTGCCAAGAGACTAAATGCCATAACTTCATTCTCCTTCCTCCCTCTGGTCTTTTGGTGCTGATCATTGGCTAAACCCTGCTGAAAGCCTGAGCACAATGTTGACTAATGGTGCTCCATTCAGTCAGTCTCCTGGGTAGAAGGCAGGGGAGAAGGTGGAGAAAGATACCCGAAGTACTGCAAAAACCTTTCTCATGGGATTTCCATTTATTGCCTTTGAGGTTTTAAATGTTAATCCATCTACAGATTTGTCATTTTCTTAGTGGGAAGTCAATTTCATCTGATACCTTTGTATTGACCTGCCATGATTTCCAATTTGTATAGTTGGTTAACCAACTTGTGTAGAATTTAAGAGAAGAAAAAGAAAATTGTTGTAATATCTGCTTTGGAAAGATATCATCAGGATGCATCTGCTGCAGAAACATTGGACTAGTCACCATCTTTTTCCTTTAATTTTTTAAAAACTGTAACCAAGACATAAGGTTTGTTATTATGTGTTTGTGTTGGCAGAAATTCAAATGTGAAAATTCTTTTCTAAGCAGTTTTTTGAACTATTTGGATATTTGCTTCATACTTTTTGTCATCGTGTCCTTAACTGATTAAACTTCATTTTAAAGAGTCTGTGTGTAGTGTGTCTTAATTTGTAGTCTTTCCAAAACATCTTTGAAAGATCATGCCTATGCAACAACAAAAAGGACCTATGAATTCAGTAAAATCAAATCAATTACTGGAAAAAAAATGAAACAGTTCTTGGGTTGACCATAATTTTTATTTTTCTCACAGGGGATTTGGCACTATTGGGCTTGGCTAAGTCTCCTTACATAGCCCACCCTTGAGTGCTTCTGTCTTCTATCCCTTCTGTTATATTACTTATACATTGTATGTTCCAACCCTTGCCCTGAACTATATGTTCTAGAAACACAGACTCTTGGAGTTGAAAGTGCCATTAGTAGCCACTTAGTTCATTCTCCCTCCTCTTGAGTACCCCCTTTTATGATATCTCTGACAGATGGCCGTGCAGCCTGTGTTTGAGCATCATCTAGGAATAGGGGACCCTCTGCTTGGCAAGGCAGCTTATTCCAATATGGGTGAGCTCATACTGCTTACCAGATCATTTTTTCATTGGGCTAAAACTCCAGTTTTCATATATTAGTGTGAGGTAGGAGAGGGCAGTGGTTAAGATCCTGGTTCTGCGCCAGGCTGTTCTGCCTTATGTTCTACCTTACCCCTCACCATCCATGTGCCCTTGTTCAAGTTATTTAACCTTCTAAGCTAGTTTGTTTCTCTGTAAAATTGTGATAATAGTACAGTGGTAGCTTTGAGTTGTATCAGCTTAGCCAAGGTGGGACTGAGACACTCAGAAATCTTTTCCTTGCTTGGTTCTGGGTTACAGCTGGTCACAGAAGAAATGGGCAGGAGTAAGGCAGGAAGGAGGGTTTATGGCTGGTGTTGCCTTCCCCCTACATCATCATAGACCATCTGGTTTGCATTATTCGTGTGGGGCAGCAACTGGGCCTTCAGCTCCTTCAGGTCTAGCTGGCTCTTCTTCAGCATCTCCAAATCCTGGACTAACTTTGTGAATGTTCCATGGTGAAGAGTGCCAATTCTTCTGCAGATCACCTGCATCTTCAGAGTCTGAGGCTTAGAGAAAGTGAGAGACTGATGAAAGTTCCAGTGTGATACCAATGGGACCAGTATGAGTTCCTATGAGAGACACATGTAGGTTTCAGCTCCTTTCTCTCCCCTACTTTACCTCCATTTTTCCCTTCCCAATTGCTGGAAAGGCTGACCTCAGACCCAACACCAGAAGCATAAACTATATGTGTGTGGGTGTATGTATAAAATCGACTCCAGTTGGGGGTGTAGCTTAGTGATAGTGTACATACTTAGCATGCAGGAGGCTCTGGGTTCCATCTCCAGCACTGTAAAAACCACAAAACAACTACACAACTCCCACTATTTTGTAAGGTCATATCTCTAGAATAAATCTCTTATATTACTCACAGGAGTTCTGCTTCTCTGATCAAACTTGAATAATACCACTATATTGTGAGAAGTAAACCAAATAATGTATACAAAGCACTCAGCAGAGGGTCTGGAGCATAGTAGCTTGTGGATCTGTAAATCTTTATTATTCTCCAAATTTTTGGAACTACTGGCTCCATTCCCCAGTAAGTTAACAGAATGCTTTTGGTTTCTTTTCCACCTACCAGTAAATCTACATATTTAAATTCATATTTTTGAAGATTTTTATATATAGAATGATCTGTCAAGTGAAACTTCATAATAGATACTGGACTAAGTGGTTTAGATACATTACCTCATTTAATTGTCACAAAAACTCTAGGAATTTTACAGATGAGGCTTTTGGAGCTCATCCCAAGGTGACATATAAGAGACATGTCTATTTAAGTTTGTTAAAAGTCTACGGGGACTCTTGAACAATCTATAGTTAGTTGGGTTTTATTTTAATATGCAATTTCTAAGCTTGCACATTTAGTTTTGCTTGAAGTGTTAAATACAATTTATGAATATTATTAGTATGCTATTTATAAATCTTGTAATTGCTATATAAAAAAAGCGCAATTACTTTCATTTGTTCTTTGATTAGTAGGCAACACAATTCAAACAGATTAAATTCACTTTAAACAATTAATCCTACTTATAAACTTATTTAATTCCCCTTTTAAACTATACTCATAAATTTAATATATTTGAAATTTTCAAACTTTTCAAATGCCTGAGAAACCCTAAGTATAATCCTGACAAACAAAATTCTACCAGTTAGTAAAATGACTTGGGTGCAGATGATAAATTAAGCCTGTGATTTTGTTGAATTTTGAGTTCTCAGAAACATTTCAATATTGTTAATACACTTAGTAAATTCTGTTATACTTTTCTATCTGAACTTATAAGTCAAAATCAATTGCTCAAGGATAATCTGACAGAGTTCCTTAAATGTTCAATTCTCATAGGCATTACAAAGTGATAATGATGATAATGATTTTTGCAGTTCTGGGAATCCAACCCAGGACTTCAAGCATGCTAGACAAGCACTATACCACTGAGTTACATCTGGAGCCCCAAAAAGATTATTTTTAATTTACACAAAAGCACTATTACTGTGGTTATTTACTCCATTGTATCATTGTAAATTCCCCCTGGGGTTGAAAAGTAACTTACTCAAATTAGGGTAGCAGATTTACCACATCGGGTGGAGTGAGCTGAAGTCAGAAGGCAGTTTTTACCCTCAGGGTGTGTTTGCTCATTAGAGATTCAAGGCCAAAATTTAAAATTGAAGAGCTTCATATTCCTGAATGATTCCTCCTTAGTCACAGAGTACACAAGAAACCCCTCCACCTACCCCTTTATTAATAACCACTTTGTTCATGGGAAACCCTAAGGCACCTACCTTTCAGGTACAAAGTTTTAGCCACCTGATTTGAATAACCAGTAATCAGTAATCAAACTCAGATGGGAACAAAACTCCCTTTACCCCTAAGTGGGTTCTGAATTCCTTAATATTCTATTTAGTTCTGCATTTCCTTCCATTTTTAGCTGACCACAACTCGTACTCATGAGCTGGTAATGGTGGATTTGAACCCAGGTCTCCTTGAACCCAGAGCTTGAACTGTGATATATCATAATATGCTGTTTTATCAATTCTCCTAAATTTTTGTTTTAAGTTAAACATTTCCTTCTAGCTCTCATTTTATGAATTTGCAAGTGCCTCACTACCCTGATTTCCCTCCTCAGAACTTACTTCATTTATGTCAGTTTTCTTCCTAAAGCACAGTGACCAGTATTGAGGTATCAGGGTGTAACCAAATGCAATAAGGTTGAGTGCAAAATGAATAAGCACAACCAGGAGATTAAAAAAATGAAAAAAGGTGTATTATTTGCAGCAAGATAATTTTCAAACAGTGGGGATAATTTTCAAAACAGTTCCTCTCCCTGAACAAAGAAAGCAAGGACTTTTGTTGGGAAAACATACATATTTATAGAGGAAAGATTCATCATCACATGTAGAGGTGGGCACATTATTGGGCATGCTCAGTTCAATATCATCCTTCATACATTGCATGTTCAAAAATGGCTGGACAGGGGATGTAGCTCAGTGGTAGAACACTTGCCTGGTGTGTGCAAGGTCCTGGACTCCATCCCAGCACCAAAAGAAAAGAAAAAAACCAAACTCACACCCTGGGTGGAGAATTTGGTGTTATAATAAAATGATAATGAGCAACGTTTACCTTAGGTTGCCTAGAAAAGGGCTGGACACTTAGATTGCTTTAAACCCAGTTCCTAAGGATCCCAAACCAGGGCCTGCCACATGCTAGACAAGCACTCTGCCACCGAGTCACATAAATTTTGGTTCGCAGCTCCTGCCAACATATTTCATGTGAAGTATTTTTATTTCATTTTATTATTGCCATTTTGAGTGTTTCCCAGGGATCAAACCCAGGACTTTGCAAATACTGGGCAAGCGCTCTATCACTGTGGTATACCCCCAGCCTATCATATGAAATACTTTTAATCTCCAACTTTCCCTAGCACATTTGATGTTTGAACTAGAGAATCCAGGTAAAGTTTAATGAAAACATGAAACAAGTATCAGTAGCAATGAAATTCGAGTCTTAAAAATATTAATGGCTTAAAATATTTTTTTCTTGTTTGTTTTGAATATTACTTGGTATTGCATTGCACATTTAATCAGCCAAATTGGCATTACATTGCATTTGGGTAGCAGTTTTTCAATGGGGGTGGGGTAGGGAGTTGAATTAGTGGTATGCAAGGTAAAACAGTTCTTGTGTGAAGCTCCCTCTGGAATTGCAGGTCTTTTAGCATCCATAGCCTTTAAGATATTAAATGCCATTAGCAAACCCCTAGTCACTGCGACAACCCAAAGTACTTCCATCTATTTGCATGGATACATCTATTTCCATGTATTGTAAGTGTCCCCAAGTTAGGCCCATCTGTTGAGAGATATTGGTCAGTATATATACCTGAGAACAGTAGTTCTTAACTCTGCCACTAGCTGTGAGACTCAATCCCCCAATGCTTGAATTTCTCTCTAGTAAAACTATGGGGTTGAATTATGTCCTTGGAGTACAAATACTCAAATTCCAGGGCCATATATAGTTTATTTGACTCTGGGTAACAGCCGACTTGAACTGTTTCACACATACATGTTTTGTCTAATTTAGTAGAGTTTTTATTTAATTGTTGGTACGCATAAACTAATAGACCACCTGCCATTACCACTTCTGTTACTTGGGTCCTGTTAGGTGGCGATATCACTTAAAAGTTATTAATGAGCTGTGGTGGCCATACCTATAATCCCTGGTACTTGGGAGACTGAGGTAGGAGGATTACACGTTTGAGATCAATCTGAATTTTAGCAAGACCCTATCTAAAAATTTTTTAAAAAGGGGGATATAGCTCAGTGGTAGAATGCTTGCCTAATATGTGCAAGGTCTTGGGTTCAATTCCCAGTGCCACATATACACATCAAAAAAGTTATTAAAGAAATTAAATACAGGTCATTATAGAATTATGAACCGATCACCAGTAATTTTCTCAAAAGTTCCATCATGAAATTGGGATACTATGAAAGGTGAATAACAAAAAGGAAAACAAATGTGAATGAAGTCACCTCCCAAAGTTGTCATTTTCCATGAGATATCCATGGAAACTCTACATATACAAATTTCTTTTATTCTCATTTCTTTATTATGCTACACTTTAAACATAGGCCTTATACTTACCAACTAGTTTGAACAATAGTTAACATTTTACTATATTTGCTTCATTAATATGCTATTTTAGAATTTGGTTAACATGATATGTATTTCCCTCCTAAAAATATAATACTATAGATTGGGTTTATAAATCACAGAAATTTATTTCTTTTAGTTCTGGAAGCTGGCAAGTCCAAGATCAAAGTGCCAGTTTATTCAATGAGGATCTGCTTCCTGGTTCATAGCTGTCTTTTTGTTGTGTCTTCATGTGACACCAACGGGCCTTTTATCCCTTATAGTGTGGAGTCTTCATGACCTAATCATCTCCCAAAGGCCCCACCTCCTAATACCATCACCTTAGGGTTTAGGATTTCAAATTACAAATTTTGGGGGAGACACAAACATTCAAGCAAAACATCCTTGAAATAAATATATTTCTCTGACATATTTACAATAATACTATAAATTTAAGAAAATGAGTAACAATTCTTTACTATCATCTAAAACCCATTTCCTTTACAAACATCCGCAATTGCTTAAAAATTACCTTTTATAGCTGTGTTTTAGAGTAAGAGTTCAAAAGGCTTTTGTAATTATGTCTGGTCTTTCAAACTTAGACTTTCTGTTTTAATTCATGGCATTGATTTTTGGAAGAGAATTATCAAATATTTTGTAGAATGTTTCATATTCTGACTTTATATGATTATTTCCTTGTTGAGATATTTAAGATGGTTTCTCTTCCAGAAATTAATCTGTAAAGGAGAAGTTAGATCTAAACACTTGATTAGATTTAGATTAAACATTCTTCAAAAATACTTTATGGGAAATGTGTTGTTGTGTGCTTCATATATTACATCAGGAAGCTCTTTGTTTTGGGCACTAGTGATTGAATCCACGGACACTAGAAACTCATTTTTTAATGTGTCCATTATTATACTAACTTTTTTCGCTGAACAAGGATGGTTTCTGCTTCTAGAAGAAGAACCTTTGAAAATAGTAAGCTAAGTACCCTCAAACAAATAAAATGAACATGTGTCAACAATTTTATTTAACTTGTTCATTAATGAGGGAACTGGTAAAATGTTACAACTGGTTCAAAGGAAAATCCAAAGCACAGACACATATACAGACTGAACGCTGAAATGAATTTGCTTAAATTGGCCAGTATCCATAGGGCAATAATCAACTGCTTCTCTACCAGACAGTTTGTGTTTCAATGAGCAAAATTCACTTGTGTTATTCTCAATATTCTTACAGTTTAAAGCTTTGTCATGTAATTCAAAGACAATGAAAGGCCCAGAGACCCAATGGAATCAAATAACCTGAACAGCACCAACTTTTTCATTGAAGAATGGAATCTTTGGTCCATGTCAAAGTCTTGCACAGTTTCTCCATATAATCTAAATCTCAATGCTATAAAGTTAACAGTTTTCTTCTGGTGAGTTCTGTAAAACTCAAGAAAGGGTGAGCGCGGGGCCTCAGCGGGTAGAGCTCCCAAAGGCGGAGGTGGGCGAAAAGAGTGCGCTCGCCAGAGTCAGACAATAGTGGTAGCTTGATTTTATTGGAATGTGTGTCCCGGGCGAAATCTCTAGCCCCCCGGGGGTGAAAGTCGGAGTGGGAGAGCCAGGAGAAATCGCAGGTGGCTTTGGCTGCTCAGGGTTTTTATACAGAGGAAGGGGGTCAAGGGGTTCTGCCCAGGAAAAGGTGGACCCAAGGTGGACGTCAGGGTCAGCAGGTGTGCCTCATTGGTCACTTCTGGCTCAGTGTGTTGCTAGGTGACCATGCTCCCTCCCCCTGCAGCCGCCCAATTAGACCTAACATTCCGACCTTTTTGGTGATATAGGGCGCCGGAGTCTGTCTGGCTACTTCCTGCATGGTTGGGGGCGTCGTGGGAAAAAAGATTTTGGGGTCTAGGTCGGTGGGGAGGCGGCTGTCAGGGTGCAGGAGCATTTGGTTGTATGGCATTCTGGCAACCTCACTCAAGCAGCTCTGGGCAAATTCAGATGCAGGAGTTTTCTCAATGAGTCCAGTTTCTCAGTCTGGTTTCGTTGATGAAGTATTCTTCCTCTAGGAATAGGCATGTTTCTCCTTTGTTCGCTGTCAGAAGATCTAGTGCTCAGCGGTTCTGTAAGGAAACTTGGGTAACAGATGTTATTTGTCCCTGTAGGGATGCCAGGGTTTTGAACTGGCCAGATTAATTCAGCTTCACTATATAGAATAAATTGAGGAACTAAAGTGGAGGGCACACAGAAAGCGAAAGGCATATTGGGATCTAATTTTTGTCAGAATACCATTACATCAGAAGAAGAAACCTGGAGGAGCAAACGTGGGAGAAGAGACCTGTTGGTTGGGTTGCAACGTTGAGTTAGAGAAAGTGTAACAGTACGCAAAGTTCTCTGAGGAGTTGTAATAAGGGGAACTCTCTCTAAAGGTGAATATGGGTCCTGTGAGCCTGTGAGGAAGTATTAAGGGGGGTACTCATAGGAACGGCTGTTAGCAGGGTCCGGTCCAAACCTGCACAAATAAAACAATCTTAGGTGTTATTAACTCCGAAGAGACTGAGAAGTCAAAGACCTTGATGTATCAGAGTAAGACCTGAGAAAGGATTAGCATTAGGGTGAGTAGTAATACGCTTGGAAAAAAGTTATAGGGTGGCTCCCAGAAGTTGGAGAACATCTCTGCCTAGGAGGGGGACTGGACAGGAAGGAATAAACAGGAAAGAGTGTGTGAAAGAATGTCCTTCCAGGGTACAGGCTAACTTAGCTGTTCTGTTTGGGAAGGAGGGTTTCCATCAATTCCCATAACCGAAACCTGGGAAGGAAATAAAGGCCCAGAGTGGGCAGGCAAAACAGAATAGGTACCTCCTGTGTCCCTGTGGTTGCCCTGGGCTCAGCGATCCTCGAGTTCAGGCTTCTTCAGTCTTCTTTGAATCCCAGCAGTTGAGGTAAAGGCACAATCTGCCTGGTCACACCCCTGCGTAGAGGCGCTAGGGAGGGGCCAGCCATAGGGTAGTCAGTTTTCCAGTGTGTCCTGCTTGTTTGCTTGTGGAGACGACTTGGTTGGGGTTATAGCTTGACCCTGGTGGAGAGGACAGCTGGTCCTCCTTTGGAGTTCTTGCTGGAACTGCGGGCCACAGATTAACTACCAGGGACTGGACTGGAGTGTTACCTTTTTCTGTAAATAAGCTTGCCTCTCGGGCATTGTACTTTAAAGGCCATTTTTACCAGATTTCGGATAGGGGTTGGTGGACTTCTGTAAGGCAGTTCTGGATTTTGGGTAACTTCCCTCACTTAATATAAGTAAAGGAGTCAGTCAGAGAAAGATGAAAGTGAGTGAGGAATTAAGAAAGCATATTTGGAATTAGGCAGTGGTGATTTTGTACTTGCACTGCATAAGTGGCTTTGCAGCTTCCATCAGGGTTCAGCAGAAAGTGGCTTCCACAGGTGAACATACGACTTCCAGCACCTGTGGACACGAATGAGCAAAGGCCAAAGAGACAGGGGAAGAGTGCAGGTCGCAGAGTGGGTGGAGAGATGGAGCTGAGCGTGCGGAGGCATGGAACACAGAGGCAGCGGCAGGAGGAAGCAACAGAGGGAAGAGGCGTGTGCACAGTTGATAGACACACAGTCTCGGCCAATGCCGGCGCAGAAGCCGAGAGGCGGGATCAGAGGGCATTTCCGGTGTGTCCGAAAAAAAACATGGAGGAAAAGAAAGCGGGCAATTTAAGTAGGGAAGCGGACAGAAAAAGGAGAGGCGGGGGCGGAACACAGATTTCAATAAAATCAAGGCTCCATGTGTCTGCTTAGTGAAATTACAGTAGCGGGACCAAAAAGGAT
>JAJEJO010000465.1:275623-297352 GCA_020662805.1 Glaucomys volans | reverse complement strand
AGGTGACCATGCTCCCTCCCCCTGCAGCCGCCCAATTAGACCTAACAAGTTCTTTGTGAAGTAATATTTGATGCCATGGGAACATCCAGTTTTTCATCATGTAATGGAGGTGTAGTAGTTTTGTTTTTAGCCTCTATTGATGATTTTTGTGTGAATCAATTATTTTGCTGAGGGTAGCAAAATGAAGTCTGTTTCAGTTCTATTATTTCTTCTCCATTTATTGTTGTTAGCTTTGGCGGTGCTGGGGATTGAACCCGTGGCTTTGTGTATGAAAGGCTAGCACTCTACCAACTGAGCTATATCCCCAGCCCTTCTTCCTTTGTAAACAAGCATTTTTAAGAGCTTTCCTTTAAGCTGAGATCATTTTATTACCTTGGAAATGCAATTCCTACTTAAAAGGCAAAAAATGGTACTTAGATCTTCCCCTTTAGCAACCAATTGTCAGAATTAGGAATATGCATAAAAATTGCCTCTATGATTGAAAAATAAGGTTTTGTGTTGTTTGGGGCTTTTGGGGGGTATGTTAATTTTTTATTATTTCATGTGTTTTTCTCATTTTTTTTTTGTGCTCAAGTTGTTGTAAATTTAATCAGCAATAGTTTCTTCAATCTAGTTCCTTTGTCCTTTCAGCATGACTCACTTTTTGAGCATCTTCTTGCTTATGGCACAAAATGATGTACCAGACTGAACAAGAAAAAAAAGAAGACATAAAATGCTATAATTAAAGAGTGTTTGTCACTTCAGCTCCCTCAGTCATTAAAAGGTTAGCAAGGAGATACTATGAATAGCTTTATGCCAATATATGTGTTAACACAGGTGAAATGGAAAGATTCAACGTTATTGATCTTTTCAAAGAACTAGCTTTGGGTTTTATTGATTCTCTGTTTTTCTTTTATTGATATTTCTAGTTAAATATAAAGGTATACTATTTTTTCTTGTATATCTTTTACTGAAAATCTTGATTCCTTATAATGTTAACATAATTATTTATTGCTGGGACTGTAGCTCACTGGTAGAACATGTGCTTATCATATGCAAAAAGCCCTGAGTTCAGTCCTTATCACCAAATACTATAATTAATATTTGCCCCATTTTAATATATAAATATACATATAATGGTTTTCAAATAATAATACAGATAGTACTACAGAATGAAGTTAAAAGTGTTTGCCTTCTTTTTGTATTAGAATATGTACCAATAAAATTATCTAGATTTCAGTATTATAATTTCACATCAAGTAATTATTTTCTCTGTTATAATATCACTTAATATAAAATTAATTTGTTCAAATTTGTTTTCAATTTTAAGGCTTTTAAAATATTCAAGTTAATTTTGACTAGGTTGGAAATTTACATGTTTCAAAAGCCAAAGCTGTAGTTTTTATTTTTATATTTTCTACTTTAAAATGCCCCCTCAGTGTAGTTTTGATTTGCCTTTCCCAAGTAGCTAATGGCATTGAACATTTTTTCATATATTTGTTGGCCATTTGTATTTTTTCATTTGAGAGGTGTCTGTTTAGTTCATTTGCCCATTTATTGATTGGGTTATTATTATTTCTTTGGTGTTAAGTTTTTTGAGTTCTTTATATATTCTAGATATTAATTCTCTGTCAGAAGAGTAGCTAGCAAAGATTTTCTCCCACAATGTAGGTTCTCTCTTCACATTCGTAATTATTTACTTTGCTGTGCAGAAGCTTTTTAAATTTGATACCATCCCATTTATTAACACCTGGCATTATTTCCTGGGTTTTAGAGGTCCTGTTGAGGAAGTTGTTGCCTGTGCCTATATGTTGGAGTGTTCACTCTGTTTTCTTCTAGGAGTTGCAGTTTCTCATCTAATTCCTAGGTCTTCGATTCATTTTGAGTTCACTTTTGTGCATGGTGAGAAATATGGGTCTGGACTAGTCTCATTCTTCTACATATGGGTAACTAGTTTTCCCAGCAACATTTGTTAAAAAGGCTGTCTTTTCTCCAACATATGTTTTTGACATGTTTGTCAAAGATCAGATGGCGGCATCTGTGTAGGTTTGTCTCTGTGTCTTCTATTCTACACTATTGGTCTACGTGTTTGTTCTTATGTCCATACTATGCAGTTTTTGTTACTATAGCTCTGTAGTATAATTTGAAGTCAAGTACTGTGATGCTTCCAGCATTGCTTTTGGGCTTAAAATTACTTTGGTTATTCTGGGTCTTTTAATCTCTAAAATGAAATTTAGGACTATTTTTTCTAGTTCTGTGAAGTATGTCATTGATATTTTGATGGGGATTGCATCGGATCTGTATGCTGCTTTTGAGAGTATGGCCAATTTAACAGTATTCTACCTATTCATAATGGAAGGTCTTTCCATCTTCTTGAATCTTCTTCAGTTTCTTTTTCAGTGTTCTAGAGTTTTCATTGTAGATTTCTCTCACCTCCTTTGTTACATTTATTCCTAGATATTTTATTGTTTGCAGCTATTGTGAATGGGTTTGTTTTCCTGATCTCTTTCTCAACAGATTTATTATTGGCATATAGGAAAGTTATTAATTCTTGTGTGTTATTTTGTAGCCTGCTATTTTGCTGAATTTGTTTATTAGCTCTAGCAGTCTTTTGGTAGAGTTTTTTGAATCTTCTGAGTATAAGATCATATCATCTGTAAACAGTGATAACTCGTTTTCTTCCATTTCCTGTTTTTGTCATTTTTATTTCTTTATCTTGCCTATTTGCTCTGGCTAGAATTTCTAGTACTATATTGAATATGAATAGTGAGAGTGGACATTCTTATCCCATTCCAGACTTTAAAGAAAATGCTTTCAGTCAAAATTTTCTCTACATTTATTGAGATGCCTATGATTTTTGTTCTTTATTTATGTAGTGAGTTACATTTATTGATTTGCTTTTGTTAAACCATCCTTATAGCCCTGGAATGAAGCCAACCTGGTCATGATGTATAATATTCTTAATATGTTGTTTGTTGAATTTGACTTGCTAATATTTTATTAAGTATTTTTTGCATCTAAGTTCATCAGGGTTTTTGGTGTGTAGCTTCCTTTCTTGCATGTGTCCTTATCTGGTTTTGGTATAAGTGTACTATTAGCTTCATAGAATGAATTTGGAAGTGTTTCCTCCCTTTCTATCTCATGGAAAAATTTGGGGAGGATTGACATTAGTTCTTTTTGAAAGTCTGATTGAATTCAGCTGAGAATCCATCTGGTCCTGAGCTTTTCTTGTTGGAAGGCTTTTTTTTTTGGTGCTGGGGATTGAACCCAGGGCCTTATGCATGGAAGACTTTTTCTTATTGCTTCTGTTGCATTGCGATTTCTCCTGGCTCTCCCACCCCGACTTTCACCCGGGGGGCTGGAGATTTCGCCCGGGACACAGACTCCAATAAATCTCAATCCACTACTTTTGTCTGACTCTGATGAACCCACCTGGCGAGCTTACTTCTTTGGCCACCTGCTGCCTTTGCAAGCTTTCATTTGGTGCCGAAACCCGGGAGAGAGCTCTCGGACTTCCCCCATTCGGGACTGAGGTCCACTCTCTTCTCCAAAAGAACCAGGATTCTCTTTATCTGGGCCAAAAGAACTGGGGTAAGTTGCCTTTCCTACTGTCTTCCAGTTACTCTCCTGTTACTGGTCTGTCTGTAAGTCGCGTGCGCCACAGACCCCCTGCTGTTTGGGCACAGAAGCCTGGGAGACGTCCCAGACTCCTCTAGTCCCCCGTTTTCTCTCTTCTGGACCCCCGTGGATGAAGAGCCGTCCTGATCCACGGCTGGTCCATTCCGTTTTTCGGTTGGGCAGGGGGGGGGGGGGGGACGCTCCTTCTGTCCATGTTCACTCCCGGAGTAACACTGGAAGGCTATAGGAAACACTGAGCTATTGGCTGCCACTACCGTAGTTTCACTAAATGGCCACCAGAGGAAATAGCCAATTTATCATGCTGCTAAACAGACACATGGAGCCTTGGTTTTATTGAAATCTGTGTCTCACCTCCTGACCTCTCCTTTTTCTGTCCGCTTCCCTACCTAAAACCTACCACTTTCTTTTCCTTCATGTTTTCAGACCCACTGGAAATGCTCTCTCCTCTTGCCTCTCGGATTCCGCCGGAACCGCCTGCAGCGGGGACTGTGTGTCCATCAACTGTGTGCCCGCCCCTTCCCCCTGCCGCCTCCTCTGTCTCCTCCCTCTCTCCACTCCCTCTGCCGACCTGCGCTGGACACCGCGGAACATGGAGCTGGCTATTCCCCGCCTCGGCTGCCTTTGCAACCAGCGCTGCAGAGCAGCACGCTCCCTTCCTCCAGTGTGCTACCCCTCGCTTGCTAGCTCACCACCGCTGCAGCAGCCGCCACGGCTTCCCATGTCCTGCTCTGGGCTGGACTCACAGCTAAAAGTGCCTCGGCTACTGCCCAGCCCCTGCCCAGCCCCCGCCAACGCCCAACAAGCCGGGTGCTGCAATAGAGCCACTGCCTGGGAACCACACATGCACAAGAGTCCACTGCGCGCTCAGGTTCAGCTTCTCTGTGCCCCCGCCAAACTCCGCCTACAGGGTCCTCAGAACACTCTCATGGGTGCTGCTACTCTTCTTCCACTGTCCCTTTTAGCCTTTACCCATTCATATCCACAGGTGCTGAAAGCCACACGTTCACCTCGTGAAGACCACTTCAATTATCCACTTCCCTCACCTGGCTTAACCATTTTTGTAGATGGCAGTTATATGCTGAAACCTGATGGATGCTGCAAAGATACAGAATCACCACCGCCTGATTCCAAATACGCTTTCTTAATTCCTCACTCACTTTCATCTTTCTCTACTGACTCCTCTACTTGTATTAAGTGAGGGAAATTACCCAAAATCCAGATAGAAATCCAGCTTTAATCCTTAACTGCCTTACAGAGGCCCACAAACCCCTATCCGAAATCTGGTAAAAATGGCCTTTAAAGTCTACAATGCCCAAGAGGCAGGCTTATTTACAGAAAAAGGAAACACTCCAGTCCAGTCCCTGGTAGTTAACCTGTGGCCTGCTGCTCCAGCAAGAACTCCAAAGGAGGACCAGGTGTCCTCTCTGCCAGGGGCAAGCCCATGGCCCCAAACAAGTTGTCTCCACAAGCAAACAAGCAGGACACACTGGAAAACTGACTACCTTATGGCTGGTCCCTCCCTAGCGCCTCTACGCAGGGGTGTGACCAGCCAGGTGGTCCCTTCCCCTCAACTGTTGGGATTTGAAGAAGACTGAAGAAGCCTGGACCCGAGGATCACTGAGCCCAGGGCATGCTCCAGGGTAACCTTGTGGACACAGGAGCTACCTATTCTGTTTTGCCTGCCCACTCTGGGCCTTTATTTCCTTCCCAGGTTTTGGTTATGGGAATTGATGGAAACCCTCCTTCCTAAACAGAACAGCTAAGTTAGCCTGTGCCCTGGAGGGCCATTCTTTTACACACTGTTTCCTGGTCTTTCCACATATTCTTTCCACACATCTCCTAGGCAGAGATGTTCTCCAACTTCTGGGAGCCACCCTACAACCTCTTCCCAAGCATATTACTAGTACTCACCTTCTTCTACCTCTGTTTCTTACATTCTCTAGCTCTCCCACACCACCTATCCTACTGTTACCCCCAGACCTGGTTGACCCCCAAGTCTGGGACACCTCCAAGCCAGTCATCACCTCTCACCACAAGCCAGTCCTAATCTAACTGAAACCTCATGCTAAGTTTCCTTCATGTCCTCAGTTTCCAGGAAGGACTTAAACCCATCATAGGTCAGTTACTCAGGGACTCCTCATGCCTACTGACTCCCCCCATAATACTCCTACATTGTCTGTATGTAAACCCTCAGGAGCCCATCGCTTGGTCCAGGACCTCTGCCTAATTAATGAGGCAACTATTCCCATCCACCCAGTGATTCCTAAACCCTACACTCTTTCAGTACTCTTAATGTTTAAATTCCATTCGGTAACATACTTAAAATATTATTGGTGAAATCATAACAGGTACCATTCTACATACAAAGGAATCCAAAGGTTTCAACTGTGATTCAATTAAAGAAGAGTTATTTCAAAATGCAAACAAAAGAAGTCAACAGATAGGAAAGAGAAAATAGAAGGTTCCAGGTGTGGAAATATATTCAGTAGAAGGAAAAAGAATGTTTCTGGGTAAGAAAGTCTTTTTGTGATGAAATACATGAGGGTCTAAATAAGTGCTAAGAAAGTCTGTGTGTAAGTAAAGGACAAATTTCAACAAGTTTGTGTATGACTAAGTTGGTTTTATATATATATATATATATGAGATGATCAGTTAAAGGCTATTTAAAGTTTTTCCCTAGGGTTAAATGTTAATGGGCTAATATAAATCAAAGTCAAATCAATATGTGAAAATGACAAGGATTTCTTTAAGTTTTATACTATTGTGGTTAAATAACTGGTGGGATATTGTGCTATGTTGCAGAGTCTAGGTTTTTCTTGAAAAACTAGGTTTGGTTGCTCTTCTTTGTATATTAATGTGTCCTTGCCTTCCAGGTGCACAAATCTTTAGAGTAGAGGATTTGTTGGGTTGATGTTCTCCAAACTAGGTGTCTGTGCTGGTTATTTATAAGAATAACAAATTTTATTGGGGACTTAATTTTTATCATTTAATATTCTGTAACAGGACCTGTTATCAATAGGGTATATGTAAATTTGTTACTATTTATGCTGAGATCAAAATTGAAATGCAAATGTATTTAAAAGTTAGTGAGAGCCTGATTTGTTTAAAGGTTAATATCGTGAAACTTGAAAGCATTTGGCCACTTTGCCACACAAAAGGAAAGTTAAAAGCTCTCTCAGCCTTTCCTTGATTTGTTTTAGATGTAATATATTGTGTTAACTACCATTCACATAGACTCAGGAAAAATACATGTACACTATGTAAAATGATGTTCAAAGAGGAGGCAAACACGTTCTTTACAGTTCCTCTTCACCCTGACTCCTGTTACCTCTTTGTCTTCACATGGGAGGATCCTACATCCTTTAGATCTTGACAGCTGACAGTGAACAGTTTTCCGGGCGAAAACTGGCAGATTGATTTCAGCCATATGCCCAGATGCAAGAAAGTTCCCTTACTTACTTACCTTGGTCAATACTTTTTTAGACTGAATAGAAACCTTCCTACCCCCAGGGAAACTGCTGACATTGACTCTGTCCTCCTTGAGTGGATTATTCTCAGATTCAGACTTCCTACATCCATCCAGTCAGATGAGAGTCCAGCCTTCACCTCTCAGACTGTTCAACTAGTCTCCAGAAGCCTCAACATCACCTGAAGACTCCATATCCCCTACCAACCTCAATCCTTGACGGTAAAGTTTACACAGGGACAACAACCAACCATCCTGAGGCTTCACTTAGAATCTAAAAGTTTATATTCAGGTGGTTCTTCAAGCTCACCTAACCATCCAGGAGCAGGAAATGGAGATCCAACTCCAGATCAACGCAACTACTCAGCCTAATGCTAATCCTTTCTCAGGTCTTACTCTGATACATCAAGGTCTTCGACTTCTCAATCTCTCCAGAGTTAATAACATCTCAGATTGTTTTCTTTGTGCAGGTTTGGACTGGACCCTGCTAACAGCCGTTCCTATGAGTACCCCACTTAATACTTCCTCAAAGGCTCAAAGGACCCCTACTCACCTTTGGAGGGAGTTCCCCCTTATTACAGCTCCTCAGAGGACTTTGCATACTGTTACACTTTCTCTAACTCAGTACCTTGCAACTAAACCATACAGGTCTCTTCTCCCATGTTTGCTCCTCCAGGATTCCTCTTCTGATGTAATGGTACTCTGACAAAGAATTAGATCCCAATATGCCCTTCGCTTTCCGTGTGCCCTCCTCTTTAGTTCCTCAATTGACTCTATATAGTGAAGTTGAAATAATCTGACCTGTTCAAACCCTGGTATCCCTACAGAGACAAATAACATCTGTTGCCCAAGTTTCCTTACAGAACCACTGAGTACTAGATCTTCTGACAGCATACAAAGGAGAAACATGTCTATTCCTAGAGGAGGAATACTACTAGGACATCAACAAAACTAGACTGAGAAATTGGACTCATTGAGAAAACTCTCCTGCATCTGAATTTGCCCAGAGCTGCTTGAGTGAGGTTGCCAGAATGACATACAACCAGATGCTCCTGCACCCTTATAGCCACCTCCCCACCAACCCAGACCCCGAATCCTCTTTTTCGCCCGACGCCCCAACCATGCGGGAAGTAGCCAGACAGACTCTGGCGCCCTATATCCCCAAAAAGGTTGGGATGTCAGGTCGAATTTGGGCGGCTGCAGGGGGAGGGAGCAAGGTCACCTAGCAACACACTGTGCCAGAAGTGACCAATGAGGCAGACCTGCTGACCCCGACGTCCACCTTGGGTCCACCTTTTCCTGGGCAGGACCCTTGACCCCTTCCTCAGTATAAGAACCCTGAGCAGCCAAAGCCATGTGCGATTTCTTCTGGCTCTCCCACCCCGACTTTCACCCCGGGGGGCTGGAGATTTCGCCTGGGACACAGACTCTAATAAATCTCAAGCCACTACTTTTGTCTGACTCTGGTGAACCTGCCTGGCGAGCTTACTCCTTTGGCCACCCACCGCCTTTGCGAGCTTTCACTTATATGTTTTTTTTTTTAAATGACAATATAATATCCCTTGTGTGACTGTACAGTAGTTTATTCAGTCTGTTCTCATTGATGAACATGTGAATTGTTCCAAACGATTGTTTGTATAAATAATGCTCAGTAAATAACCTTATGCTTATTATGTCAAATCTGTTCAGATGCAATTCACTTTTGATTCTTAGAAGTGGGATTGCTGAATCAAAACTGTAAATGCATTTGCCTTTTTGCTAGATAATGCCAAATTCCCTTCTATAGGGGCTGTAACATTTTGCACTCCCACCAGCAATGAATAAGTGTGCCTATGTTCCCACAGTCTCACCAACAGAGTGCATTTTGAAACCTGAATTTTTTCCAGATAAACAAGAAATAATATCCCAGTGTAGTTGTGATTTGCATTTCCTTTATTATGAGTGAAGTTGAGCATTTTTTCATGTATTTAAAATTCATTGCTTTTCTTTTCTACGAACCCTTTGATCATGTTTCTTAGGTATTTTTCTGTTCTTTCCTTCTCAATTGTTAAGAACTTTTGCATGTGACTATAATTTGCATATTTTTGTTTGTTATATTTCTTTTGACTATGTGGGTTTTTTTACATCTGAATGTTTTCCCTCAGTTTTCAACACAAGGATTGTTGATGTTTCCTAGTCTACGGAGCTTTTCTTACCTACGTTCTTTTCCCAGTGTGTGCTGAGCTGTATCCTACTTTGAATCATTTCTTGCCAATGTCTGACTCCTATCTATCAGCACTTCTTAATTAGAACCAGTGTAGTTGCTATAGCTTCTCTCACTCTTTTTACCTTTTATGTCTTAGATTGATTTCCTTAACAAGCAGAGACTGAGGCACAGGGTATATATGTTGTTACCCTACTTGGCATGTGAAGTGGAGGACAGAGAACCAATACAATGGTGTGTTAGTAAGTTGGCTGCCTCTTAGTGCAGATTGATTGCTCAATCTGTGGGAGTGTGTTCCAAAGAAGCCCTGTCAGGCTGGGGATATAGCTCAGTTGGTAGAGTGCTTGCCTTGCATTCACAAAGCCCTGAGTTCAATCCCCAGCACCACAAAAAAAAATTAAAAAAAAAAAAAAGAATCTCTGTCAACCCTCTCTCAGGACTTTCTTGGCTGATGGAGGCAGGAGGAAGTTGGGGGTGGAGGGTGAGGACAACAAAGAAAGGGGAATGGATTTATCTGTTAGCTCCTATTTCTCAGATGCAAGTTTGCCCCTCAAATATTTGCTGATTAACTAGCCATCAAATGCAAACTCTTTTTTTGTATTTAAATGATTCCATATGTATATTTTATTAGATATATTATAATCACATTTATATTTTGTTTACATTGCAAACATTAATAGTTTTCTCAATTGAACGTGCATTGTTTACTGCTTTATAGATATGTGAAATAGGCATATTGATCTTTTTTATTGATTCTTTTTACTTATGCATAACATTAGGATTCATTTTGACCTCATTACAAAAGCAGGAAATATAACTTGCTCTAATTCAGTCCTGCATACTTCCCCTCTCCTTCCCCACCCCTCCCCCATTCCCTTCCCTCGACCCTACTGATCTTCCTGCTATTTGCTTATAGGATTTTTAAAATTAACGTCTTGCAGATATACCTAATGGTGAGATTCACTGTGATATGCTCACATGTGTACATAGGAAAGCTAGGTCAGATTCATTCCACTGTTCTTCCAAACTCTTAATAAGGTTAACTCTTGGAATAATAGTTTTATCATAGGGCTATATTGAGTTTACTCAAGGGATCACTCTTTCATCAGGTACCAGGCCATATTTCTATTACCAGACTTGGCAATTGAGGATTTTTCTCAATATGAGTAAAGAGTAAAGAAACAATTGATGCATCCCTTGTATAGGCCTATGGTTAGAGAAGATTGCTAGAGAAGTATTTAGTACTTTGCCTTCAGAGGAAGGCATGAAGCATGCGCCAGTAGATTCCCTACAGACTTATTAGTAGGCCTACTTTGGGTATGGAAATTTCCACCATTAGGGTTGGTCCTTTGGGTAAGGCAGTGTTTAACTGAAATCCCCATTCAGTAATATATGATGTCATTAAAACTTTGTGGTCGATTATTTATAAATCTTCAGAGATGATCTCAAGGGAAATGTAAGAGATGCTTTTTGATGAAGTGAGAAGACCTTCCTAAGACACATGAGAGAGGGCAGGAATAGAGGGAGCATTACCAGGGTTCCCTGGGGAGCATGCTCTGGGGCCTCACAAAAGCCCTGAAGAGAGTGATCTGACAGAGGAAAAGGGCAACAGAAAAGGAAAGGAAGATGTGTTCTCTGTGTCATATTGGTTGGTCATGCCTGCCTATTCTTCCCAGAGATAATTCCAGTGTCATTCCTCTGAGAAGCCACGGTACTTCAGCATCACTATTGGGGTAAGAACACTGACACAGAAATCCTAGCCGGGTGTTTTCTGTGCTGAAACAGTGGCTAGGGTATAGTATCTACCAAAGATGCACTTGCAGTTTGATCCAGAAATCTCCCTTCTGTGAATCAAATGTGAATTACATGTGATTGGATTTGAAGTAACATATGCATAAGGTTTTTTATTCAACATTATTTGTACAAACAAATTTGGAAGCAGTCCACAGGTCAGTAGGGAATTGATTGAATAAACCATTGTATAACTACACAAGGACAACAAATCTATCCTCAGCAGTAGTTATCCCAATGACATAGATCTGCATATTCTTTTTTTTGTACCAGTGATTGAACCCAGGGGCACTCAACCACTGAGTCACATCCTGAGCCCTTTTTTATATTTTATTTAGAGACAGGATCTTGCTAAGTTGCTTAGGGCCTTGCTAAGTTGCTGGAGCTGGCTTTGAACTTGCAATCCTCCTGCCTCAGCCTCCTGAGCCACTGGGATTATAGGCATACCTGGCCTTTTTGTTGTTTTTGATTTTGTTTGAGATGGGGTTCTCACTGTGTTACTGAAGCTGGCCTTAGAACTCCTGGACTCAAGTGATCCTCCTGCCTCAGCCTCCAGAGTAGCTAGTACTACAGGTACACCTGTTCTGCATATTCTTGAACAAATTCCTTTGGAAACATTTCATTTCTCTAAATTAGGTCAAAAAGCAGACATCCTATTTGGAGCTTTAGAAGTTTTTAACCTTTTCAACACACAAGTGACTGAAAACCACATAAATGGAAGACTCCTTTTTGTGCCAGCCTCTACCTTTACTCCACAACCACCTTGCTTTTAACACAGCCAGAAGAACCTTACCTTTGGCATTTCAAAGGCTCAAGATAAGACCTAGTAGGAAAGATATTTATTAGTAATGCCTGTAACTCTATAACATCACAATCTGACACACTGAGGAAGGAAAATCATGGGTTACAATATAATACTCAGAAACCCATAAGAACTGAAAACATGTAAAAATTGAGGAAATTAGAAAGTTCTTCTTTAGAACTTACATAAGTTTGTTCTATACTCCAAAACAGCTATTTCAGGATTTGAGAGCATAATATATGTATTCCCAAGACCTTAGAATGTTTTTAAAACAGCAGATGCATCAATTCTTAATAAAGGGTAAAGAATAAATGTTTTAAAAGGAGAGAACTACAAAAAGAATTAGAGAAACTGCTGGGGATGTGGCTCAGTGGTAGAGCACTTGCCCAGCATGTACAAGGACCTGGGTTCCATCCCCAGCACCAGAAAAATAAACAAACAATAAATTAGAGAACCTACATTTGAAAAATCCTCAAAGCAATAGCCCTCTATTTTCTGAAAAATAACTTCTTGTGCATTATCAGAAAAAGCTTATTATTTTGTACTTAAAAGAAGCCTTTACTTTTGGAAAATTATACACTTGCACAATTTGCAAGTAGTATCAAAGATAAAACCAGTTATTAAATCAAAGGACAGTGAGAACTTCTCAATATTAGGACATAGTCTTATTTTTTCAGTACATGGATAGGACATAATTCTTATTTTTTTCACTACATGGAAAGGTATTATGGTCTGGATCTTAAATGTCCCCTGATGGCCATGTGTGAAAGGTTGGCACACAGCTGATGGCACTATTGAGAAGTGGTAGAAACTTTAAGAGTTGGGGCCTACTCAACATTTATGTAAAACTATAATGCACTTATAAAAACAAAACAAAAAATGGTGGGGCCTAGATGGAGGAAGTCAAGTCATTGGAAGTGTGCCCTTGAAGGGGATATAGGGACTCTGGTCCCTCCTCTCTTTCTCTTTGCTTCCTGGCTGCCATGAGATGAACAGGTTTCTCTGCCACATGCTTCTACCATAATGTACCACTTCACCACAGTCTCAAAAGCATTGGTGCCAAGCAACCATAAACTGAAGCCTCTGAAACCATGAGACAAAATAAATCTTTCCTCTTTTAAGTTGTTTATTTCATGTATTTTGTCATAGCAATGGAAAGCTGACTAACACAAAAGGAAATTATTAGGAGGTCTGACTGTTGTACTAGCCTAAATTATAATTTGATCAGGCTTATAGAGATGTTATACTCAAAACCTATAGTCTTTCCAGGCACAGATTATACATTGTTTAGCTGTATAATAAAATTAGTTTCTGCTTTGTTTGGTTTTCCCTTTAGACATTAAACTTAATGTTGGAAATGAATGGAATAAAATTAATGATATTTGGCATGGCTAGAACTTAAGTTATTGTTTTTCTTTCATATTGTACTTGGATATGCAATTAATGCTTCTTGAGGGGCGCCCTTTTTTTGAACTCTTAAAAAAATAAAAACATCTCCACATATGGCTATGCTAACATATGGCCTCCCTAATGACAATACAAACAAGACACCCATTCATTTTAAATAAATTTTAACCTAAAACATGAACAAATGATATGTTAGTGCTGAATGTTCCTTGGTACATCCTGATGAGAAATGAAGATTTATATGTATCCGGCTGGATGGGCATTCATAAATGGTGCACAAATGAGAAAACATAATCTGACAATGATGTATGCTATTCAGGAGTTGACAAATGTTGCCATAAATTATAATCATAGAACTTTAGGATGATATTCAGAAAGGTTTGGTATTTTTTATTAAAGAGAAATGAACATAAAAACACAGCCTGGCATTCAAAATTTGTTAATCTCCTTTCTAAAACCCTCTGTTTTTGATGAAGAAAGCCCGTTACACAATCCTCAATTCTAAGTAGATAATTATAGTTTACTAACTCACCTTCAATTAAATATACTTTTTGTAATCTAAAGAATGGAGGTATTAATAAGCAGTTTTCTGATTGTACCAGATTGAACAGTCTGCTGAGCACCCTTGAACAGTGGACATTTAGTCTTCTGAAAGCCCATCCTTAACTGTTATTTCAAAACAGGGGCTTTGCACTTCCTCTTTAAAGATGGAAGCATCTAGGCAGTTCCCTCCTCCACCCCTACCCACCTCCACACTCCCAAACACAGAGCCCATCCATAGTTCTTTCTTTCCAAGGCAGAGTTTCTATATGAGGTGGGAACCAAGGTACAAGATCCCCATTTCCTTTCCTCTGGCACTGGAGAGAAGTGATGACCCCCTAAGAAGTCCTTTAAAGAGTCTAGGAGTCAACAGTAACCCTCCAATTCCTTTCTTGTCCCCACTTGTAGTACCAGCCTCTTTTCCCAACCTTTTTCTCTACAACTATCCTTATCACAACTGGAAAATGATTTGTTATTCCAGTTCATTTCTTGCCTATTTTCCTCTTACAACTTCTATGGAGTGGGACACTCAATTCAGAGATTCCTTCTGTAACAGAACTATTATTCCTTTTTCTTTTTTTTTCTTTTTTTATTTACTTATTGATTCATTGAACACAAATGGAGTACAGCTATTGTTTCACTGGTTGTACACAAAGTAGAGTCACACCATATTCCTTTTTCTTAACCACTCTACAATTCTGAATAGATTTCAAAGTGGACTGTTTTATTTCCAACCTTGAGTTGGTAAACAGTCTTAATACCTTGTATAGTAAATGTAACACATTTGCTAAGAGAGTGGAAACTCCATTGTTTCATGGACATGTTGCCTCTTCCACGACATCAGAAGCCCTAGGTCTTGTGGGAAATTGGCGGGGTCTGATGAAGACATCTTTACTCACCTTAGTCTGTTGTCTACCAAGGCCCGAAGCTAACATCCTTATTGGCTGTTGGACCTCATCCCTTCTCTCCCCACTTGTCATCTTTGAGGCCACTTGCTAATTTCTCAATACTGGTGCCCACTTCTCTGCTCAGCTCAGGTTGACCTCACTGCCTGAAGGACCTCTGTACCACCTCCTCACATCTCTGCTGGTCCAGATCTTCCTCATTCTTCTTAGGCTGCAACCTCTCAAAACTTTCATCGCTTTTACAAGTAGAATTAAACTCTTAGTGGGTCTTTAATATTTGAATGGTACCTGTCTCAAGACAGCCTGTGGCTCATGCCACAGTTGTTTGCACTTATTTTATCTGTCCCCACAAACAGACCTGAGCTTAAAGTCTGCAAAGGCAGGGATTGTTCTTCATTAGGGTTGTAAGTTTCCTTATTAAAACAGACTGTTAAACTTGAATTTCACGTGAATAACAAATACTCTTTTTAGCATAAATATATTCCAATATTGTGTTGGACATATTATACTAAACTCATTTTTTCATTGTTTATCTGAAGTTCAAATTGAATAGTGTCCCATATATCTTTATTTACTAAATCTGGCAATCCTAGGACTTAGTCATCTCTGACCTTTTAGGGTCATTATCTGTGCCTACCTCAGAAAAGGCTGGAGTTCTTACTCCAGAACAGTAAAATGGGGCCAGAGACCATGGAGGCCAACCTTAATGGGCTCAGTACTTCTGGGTTAGTTCCACAGGCCCTGAGAGTAGGCATGCAGCCCATAAGCTCAGGATCCAGCCAAGGCTGGCACTTGGCATCAGAAATTTTATTGATAATTATAACTCTGGAGTCTGCAGTAATGCTCTGGCTACTAATCCACATCTTTTGTTGTCTGATCCCAGTGGATTCAAGCCATTGTGTATTTTCTTCATAGAGCTTTGTTCTAAGGACAACTCCTGTGGTTTAAAACAAAGAGGAACTTTTGCAAGATCAGGGGAAATGCATTTTTTTTTACCTTATGTGTTGATTTTTGATGTTTTGATCATGAATTTCCATTGGATTTCCCCTCTATCCATGAAGATGTTGTATAAATTATTTTATAGACATTTTTTCCATATCCACAGCTTATGTATTGTCAATTTCAGTGAACATAGAAAGAAAGCATGGCACACATGAATATACCTTTGTTAGCTTCCTGAAGCTGCTGTATTAGATTGCCACAAACTTGATGGCTTAAACAACAGAAATCAATTCTCTCACAGTTCTGGAGACTGGAAGTCTGAAATCTGACAAGGCCATACCCTCTTGGTGGAGAATGATTAAAAAACTCTGTTCCCTGCCCCTTCCAGCTTCTTGGTGGGGAATGATTAAAAAACTCTGTTCCCTGCCCCTTCCAGCTTCTCCCTTCACTCCAATGTCTGCCTTATCTTCACATTGTCTTCATATCACCTTCTCTTATGTATATGCATTGTTTCCTGTTAGGTCTTGCTCATAAGGACACTTGTGATGGCATTTAAAGCTCACTCTAATAATCCAGGATTATTATTACCTCATCTCAACATCCTTAATTTAATCACATCTACAAAGATTATTTCTCCAAATTAGATAACATTTACAAATTCCAGGGATTAGCACTTGATATCTTTCAGTGGCCATTAATCTACCTACTGTAATACCTTATGAATTAGTCTATCTCTCAGATTAGAAACTGTTGAGAAAAGACAGGCTACAGAGACTCTTAAGATGAAAGGAGGAAAATGAGTTAGGAAAGTTCATTGAAGGAAAGAGTAGAAAGTAGAAATTCTTTGCTGTCAGTCGGGAGAAGCCAATATAAACTGAAAGAGATTAAAGTCTTATTAGAGTAGAACATTTCTATTTTTATACCACTCCTCACACATTCTATATCAGCTGGTTTATTAGATTTTTTAAAATCACAATTCAGGCTACATAAAGATTTTAAATTATCTCCTCCATTCATTTTTGTCCTATCACTGTATTTGAAAATGAATGTTGGTTTTTGAAACATTCATATTTTGCCTTTATCCAGGGTGAGTCATTTTAGGAAGATAAATCTTTATGTCATGCTCACTAAAAAATAAGAATAAAAATGTATACTTCCTCCTTTAAGAGGAGGGAATTTTTACTACTTGCTTAATTTTGTTAAATTCTAAGGAAAATAAAATCAAATTTGAAGTCAGCAAAAAAATCTTTCTTTGGTCTTTCTTTGGAAACCCTCAGGTCTCAGATCAGCACTTCAAAGTTGGTTCTTGGCCCTTGAATAAGCCATGTAACCCGAGTCTTAGTGTCTTAATTCTCAGAACGAGAGGGCCTGATTTAATTTTTTTTTCATTTTGCGTTGTGGTTGAAAAAAAACCCACATAACATAAAACTTACCATCTTAACCATTTCTAAGCTTACAGTTCAGTACTGTTAAGTGTATTGACATTGTTGCACAATTGACCTCTAAATCTTCTTTCATCTTGCCAAACTGAAACTCTATATCCATTTAAGCACCTCCCCCTTTTCTCTCACCATCCGGGCAACAATCTGTTTTCTGTAAGAATTTGACTGCTCTAAGTATTTCCTGTAAGTGGAATCATACAGTGTATGTCTTCTTGTGTCTGTCTTATTTAACTTTACATCATGTCCTTAAGTTTCATCTATATTGTAGCATGTGTCAGAATTTCCTTCCTTTTAAAAGGATGAATAGTATTCCGTTGTACATATGTGCTACATTGTCTTTATCCATTCATTTGTCAATGGACATTTGGATTGCTTTTACCTCTTTAACTATTTTAAGTAATGCTGCAGTGAACATAGGTATGCAAATACATCTTTGAGACTCTGCTTTCAATCCCTCAGCACCCCTGGGGAATTGGTTTCAGGACCACCACAAGTACCAAAATCTGTAGACACTCAAATCCCTCTCATAAAAGCAGCATACCTATGTGCAGAACCTATGCCCATCCTCCATGTGCTTTAAATCATTTCTAAATTACTTATATTATGTCATATAATGTAAATGCAATATAGGGGCCAGAGATATAGCTCCGTGGTAGAGTGTTTAGCATACACAAGTCCCTGGGTTTGATGTACAGCATCAGAAAATTTTTTAAAATGCAAATTATTTGTAAATAGTTGCTATACTGAATTGTTTATAGAATAATAAGAGACAAAGGTCTGTATGAGTGCAGTGCAGATAAATTTTTTTTCAAACATATTTAGTCCAAGGTTCATTAAATCCCTGGATAAGAAACCTGTGGATAATGAAGGCTAACTGTATACCTAGAAATGGGATTGCTGGATCCTAGGGTAGTTCTATTTTTAATTTTTTGAGGAACCCCCATGCTGTTTTCCTTAGTAGCTGCACAATTTTACATTTCCCACTGACAACAGGATTCTAATTTCTCCACATCCTCACCAACACTTGTTGTCTTTTGTTTTCTTAATAATGGTCATGCTAACAGTTGTGAGGTGATATCTCCTTTTAGTTCTAAGAGGGCCTAATTTAAAAACAAATATTTTTGTTGAGTTACGAAGTTACAGAAAAAATTTATTTTACCATCCTAATCATTTATTGTTGTTGTGTAGTTTTTATATTTTTAGTTTGAGGGTTTTTTGTTTTTGTTTTTTGGTATTGGAGATGGAATCCAGGGCCTCAAGCATGCTAGGCAAGAACTCTACCATTGCTCTAGACTGCCAGATCTCTAGTCATTTTTCAGCACACAGTACAGTAGCATAAATTATATTCACATTGTTTACCACAAATCTCTAGAACATTTTCATCTAGTAAAACCAAAACTCTACGCTCATTAAACAACTCCCTATTTCTCCCCCATTTTCCCTCCCCACAGACCCAGCAACTACCAATCTAGTTTTAGTTTTCAGATAGCCTGATTTTATTTATTTATTTGGCTCTGGGGATTGAATGCAGGGATGCTTTATCACTGACGTGCATCCCCAGTCCTTTGTATTTTTTCTTTTGAGAAAGTCACTAAATTTCTGAAACTGGCTTTGGACTTGCAATCCTCCTGCCTCAGCCTCCTGAGTTGCTGGGATTGGAGGTGTGCACCACTATGTCCAGCAAGAGCCTGATTTTTTTTTTAAAGAAATTGTTTTTTTTTTTTCAACAAATTCTGAAAGCTGGGTCCAGTGACATATGTCTATAGTCCCAGCATTTGGGAGGCTGAGGTGGGAGAATCACTTGAGCCCAAGAGTTTGAGATCAGCCTGGGTAATATAGCAAGACCATACCTCAAAAAAAAAAAAAAAAACCCAAAAACCAAAAAGCAATTTTGATAATGCATGCAAAACACTTGGCACAAAGCCTAGAATACAGCAAGTGTTCCATAAATGATGGCTATCAATAATGTCATTGTCTTTCATGGTAAGGCATTGTGCTGGAGGCTAGAGAGTCATCATCAAGAAGACCTGAGGCCCTTGCTTTGGAGAAGCTAGGACAGATGTCTGCACAGAGTGTTGAGACTCTGAAACCAGAAAAGAGAAATCCAAATATTTTGAAAATGAAACAAAAGTAGTTACATTAAAAACTAAAATTGATTAAATATGAAATCAATATATTTAAGGGTGAAATGTGAGCTGTTATTAATCCAAGAAAAAGAAAGAAAGAAAGAAAAAGACTTAATATACATGATTGCAAGTTAAAACAGCAGAGTTAAATGTTTACCCATATAGTAAGATTCATCGTGAATATAATGTGTAGGGCAGATCAGAGGTTAATGTCTATAGCTCAAATAACAGTTAACAAATTCATTTATTTTGTTCAGGTTTAAATTACTATCATTAAGGTTAATAATTTCCTGTTCTAAGTAAAATATCTTTATTTGAAAAAGGAGCTACTGTACAGCATAATAGCAAATTGTAATACAAAAATGTACTTTAAGAATATTTTTAAAGCTAATGATAAATAAGCAAATAAGTCACTTTCTACATTCAACACAATTACCTTGGAAATCTTAAAATATAGAGCAGATATTATTTTTTAAATTAGAAAATTAGAAAACATTAATAAAGTTACTGAAAATAACAAAATAAATTCCTGGGGAAAAAGAGACACTTTTTTATAGAAAATACTTGTGGAAAATTTTCTTTGCAAATTAATAAATAACCTAGCAAGACTAATCAAATAGCAGAATGAGTGAAAGGATATTAGGAATAAAAAGCAATTATTACTAAACTATTATAGAAATTTAGAAATGATAAAATAACACTTAATGAATTTGTCCTAATAAATTAAAGAATACATAAAATGGGTAAGTAAAAAATATATATACACATATATGTGTGTGTTTATGATCTCCAAAGTTCATTCAAGAAGAAGTAGAAAATGTGAGCAGACTACTGACTATGAATAGAAATTTAATTGGTATCAAAATACATCACCAAAGTCCCAGGTTAAGATAATTTTCCAAGTGAGTTTTATAACCAGAGAATGGAAAAACAGAGATCTATTTTATTTTATGAGGTACAAGAAAAATTATAGGCTAAGCTTACATTTAATTGTGGATTCCAAAATTCCTAAATAGAATAATAGCAACTTAAATGCAATCTTGAATAAAGAAGTAATATGATATGACTAGGTAGGGTTTATTCCAGGAATACAAGGGTTGTTAAAAATCAGAAAATTCTATCAACAGAATTCACTACATTAACAGATTAGAAGAACCATATGGTCATGTTAGTAGATAAAAGAGACATGATTAAAATTCAGCACTGATTCAGGTTTAAAACTTACAGCAAAATAGGAATATAGGGAAATGGCCTTAACTGGAAAATGGTGTCCAAAAAACCAGAGAGCACACTTCGTGTTTGATAGTGAAATTCAAGAAGCATTAACTTTTTAAATAAAACAGATACGCCCATTGTAACCACATCTATTCCAAATTGTATTAGTTGTCCTAGATAATGAAACAAGAAAGGAAAAGTAATTAGGAAGCACAGATTGCCAAGAAACAGACATGGTGCTGTTATTTGTAGATACCATGATTTGTCTATATAGGAAATCTAAAGAAATTTAAAGAATTCATTTAGTAGGGTTGCTGAATACAAAAATCCATAAAACAAAAATAATATTCTTAGACCCAATAATCAATTATAATATGCAGTTATATAAAATATAGCACTTATAATAGCAAAAATGATAAGAAAAAATGCAAAAATTATTTAAAGAAAAAAAACACATTATCTCCATATACGATATCCAAGAATTATGTAAATTCATTTTTAAAAGAGAGTTCTGTTACAATTATAAACATTTTTTAAACAGCTCTAAAAAATGGGTTATACTTTGCAACCAATGGTTTCTTACATCTTTTCCCCCAAGGTAGATGATGTGACTGTCATTGCCTGAGTCTGGGTAAACTTTTGGTAAGAATTGTTCATATTCTTGTCACTTCAATTGAGTTACATGCATTTGGACTATGTGTTTAATGGCTGTTGAAAATATCTTAAAATGATAATACTATGATTTAGTACTCAAATGAAAAGAGCACAGAAACAGAGCAGCAGGCATAAAATTGATATCAAGGAAGCAAATCCCTGTTATTAGAACAGTGACTGAAATTACATATTTTCTTGCAAAGAACAATCATGAGCTTCAGAGGGCCTAAGACAGGAGATACCCACAGTTAGGTGAAGCTGAATTAATTTTTAGTACTGTGACTAAGAAGAATATCTCAGAGATAGCAGTGGTTAGGCTGTTCTTATAATAAAGGCTGCATTACCAATGTCCTTGATGGCACAGAAGCTATTGTTGTTTGGAAAAGCAGGGATATTGAAGTTTTACAGTGATTAAAAGAAGTCAGAGCCGGGTGTGGTGGCGCACGCCTGTAATCCAAGCGACTTGGGAGGCTGAGTCAGGAGGATCGTGAGCTCAAAGCCAGCCTCAGCAATCTACTGAGGCCCTAAGCAACTCAGTGAGACCCTGTCTCTAAATAAAATACAAAATAGGGTTGGGGATGTGGCTCAGTGGCCAAGTGTCCCTGAGTTCAATCCCTG
>JAJEJO010000465.1:193767-275523 GCA_020662805.1 Glaucomys volans | reverse complement strand
GTGTCCCTGAGTTCAATCCCTGGTTCCAAAAAAAAAAAAAGAAGTCAGACTCAGAATGTCAAGAAGTTTTAGGGGTATCTTAACCAATTTAATTCAATTATGTTTTCATTTATTATGGACACATAAGAAAAATATATGATAAATGTGTGCAACTAAATAACTTTAGAGGAGCCTTTAAAATAAGTATAAAATAACAAATAAGTGAAAAAGTGCTATGTCACAATTTAATGGTCAGCAATTTTTCTTTCATAGTAGCTCACACAGTAATGATGTGTCTTATGATTTTTGGCATCGGAGAATACATGAAATCTACAAGGGGAATGCAATTTCAAACAAAAACTACACATGAAAAGCAAATTCTAAAACTCAGGTGAAAGGTTAGAGGTTGTAAGATGGAAAATATCAGATATAGCTAACAGGGGAAGGAATTTATAGATTTTGTTTTCAAGTGTGGTGGGAAATGATTAGTGCTTTTTAGGAAGTTAGTTCTAATCTTACTCAAAATGGTAAAATCAACTTTTCTACCATGTGAAGAAATTCTACAGTCAAGAATCTCCTGAAGCAGAACAAGGACGTAAGATCTGCCCTATCATTAAGACTTATTGCAGAATTACAGTGAAATAAACCACTGTGCTAATATTTTGGAGATAGATAAATAGATTGAGAGAATATAATGAAAAATTCAGAAACAGACCCAGGCAATTATGGAAATTTGATATGTAGCAATGTGGCATTATCAAGCAACAGGGGAAGCATGGCCTGATATTACAGCAACTGAGGCAAATGGGAAAACAATTTGATCCTTAAATTAAAATGGATTCCAGATGAATTGAAAGGTTAAGTGTAAGAAAAAAACCTTTTTAAACTTTTGAAAGAAAATATAAGGTTTCTTCAGCAAGTCATAAAAAATACAAATCACCAAATGAAAGATTAATAAATTTGATTTAATTAAACATTTTTAAAGGGGCTGGAGGTGTAGCTCTGGTAGAGCACATGCTTAGCATGTACAAGGCCCTGAGTTCAATCCCTAGCACCAAAAAATACCCAATAATAATAAAAATTCAAATCCAGACCCCCCCCCAAAAAAAATAGACAAAGTGGAAAAAACAAGCCAGAGGCTAAGAAAAAGATATTCAAAATCTATATAACTGACTGAGGATTAGTATACAGATGCATAAAGATTTCCTATAAATCCCAGGGGAAAAAAACAAAAAGTGGTAATAGGTCTTTCACAGATGAGGAAACCTGGGTGATCAACAAACATGTGAAAGGATATGAAAAGATGCTCAATATAAAAAATAAAATATCATTTCTTACCTATATGGTTGACAAAAGTCAAACAATGTGACAACACCAAGTACAATTATGATAAAATGGGAATTGTCATCCATTGCTAGTAAAAATGTAAATTAATACAATCAGTTTGGCGATTTCTAGTGAAGTTGAATAAGTACATGCTCTTTGACCTCACAGATTTCTTTCATCAATAGAACACCAAATAAGTTTTCATTCATACAGGGGAACATGGAAAAGGATGTACATTTTTTTTCTTTTTCTTTTCTTTTTTTGGGTGGTGGTGATGGTGTCAATGATGGGATTGAACCCAGGACTGCATGTATGCTAGCATGCATTCTATTACTGTTACATGCCCAGCCCAACATTTCTTGTAATAGCTAAAATTGGAAAACATCTTTAACTTATTGTAGTCTACCCTTGCTATAGTTTGAATCTGAAATGTCCCCAAAGGTCCATGTGATAAACAGTCCCTAGACTGTGGTACTATTAGAAAGTAGTGGAAACTATAAGAGATAGAGCCTAGGTGGTTGGTGGCATGCCCTTAAAGGGGATTTTGGGACCATGGTCTCTTCCTCTTTTCCTTTTTCTCCCCCCCCAACATCCTGTCCATGAGTTAAACAGCTCCCCACTCCCAGTTGTGCTGAAGATCAAACCCAGAACCTTGAACATGCTAGGCAAGTGCTCTACCACTGAGCTACATCCCCAACTCTAAAGTGAACAGCTTTGCTCCACCACACCCTACCACCATGATATGCAGCAACAGGGCCAACCATTCATGGATTGGAATCTCCAAAACTGTGAGCCCAAATAAGACTTTTCTCTTTATAAGTGGATTATGTCAGGTATTTGTCACAGTAACAAAAAAACTAACAACCCTCAATATTGTGTTTCTTAAAAAATTTTTACAGACTTCATTTTGATTCATTGTACACAAATGGGGTACAACTTTCCATTTCTCTGGTTGCACATGATGTAGAGTCACACCATTCATGTAATCATACATGTACATAGGGTAATGATGTCTGTCTCATTCCATCATTTTTCATACCCCCTCCCCCTCCCCCTCTCATTTCCCTCTTTGTAAAGTTCCTCCATTCTTCTCTCACCTCCCACCCCCACAAGCTGATCAATATTGTGTTTAATACTCAATATTGTATTTAATTCTAGAACTTTATTTTATACTTTTTTTAGAGGAGAAAAAGTTTATTTTGTTTTTTCTACTGTTTGTTCCATTTAAGTATATATGATAGCAGAATGCATTTTGACTCATTGCACACAAATGGAGTACAACTTTTCATTTCTCTGGTTGTACATTATATAGAGTCACACTATTCGTGCAACCACACACTTACATAGGTAATAATGTCAGTCTCATTCCACCATCTTTCCCATCCCCTGCCCCCTTCCCTCCTCTCATTTCCCTCTGCACAATCCAAAGTTCCTTCATTCTTCCCTTACCCCCACCACCACACTCCCCATTATATATCAGCATCCATTTATCAGAGAAAGCATTTTGGTTTTTTGGGATTGGGGATATCTTATCTCGCTTAGCATGATATTCTCCAACTCCATCCATTTACCTGCAACTGTCATGATTTTATTCTTCTTTATGGCTGAGTAATATTTCATTATTTATCTATTCATCTACTGAAGGGCATTTAAGTTGGTTCCACAATTTAGCTATTGTGAATTGAACTGCTATAAAAATCGATGTGGCTATGTCACTGTAGTATGCTGATTTTAAGACCTTTGGATACAGACAAAAGAGTGGGATAGCTGAGTCAAATGGTGGGTCCATTCCAAGTTTTCTGAGGAATCTCCAAACTGCTTTCCAGAGTGGCTGCACTAATTTGCAACCCCACCAGCAATGTATGAGTGTACCTTTTTCCCCCACATCCTTGTCAACACCTACTGTTGCTTGTATTCTTGATAATAGCCATTCTAATTGGGGTGAGGTGAAATCTTAGGGTAGTTTCGATTTGCATTTCTCTAATTACTAGAGATGTTGAATATTTTTTCATATGTTTGTTGATTGACTGTATATCTTCTGTGAAGTGTTTGTTCAGTTCCTTAGCTCATATGTTGATTGGGTTATTTATATTTTTGGTGTTAAGTTTTTGAGTTTTTTATAAATTCTGGAGATTAGTGCTCCATCTGAAGTAAGTGTGGTAAAGATTATCTCCCACTCTGTGGGCTCTCTCTTCACATTATTGATTGTTTCCTTTGTTGAGAGAAAGTTTTGTAGTTTGAATCCATCTCATTTATTGATTCTTGCTTTTCTTTCTTGTGCTTTTGGAGTCTTGTTAAGGAAGTCTTGTCCTAAGCCAACATGATGAAGATTTGGGTCTATTTTTTCTTCTGTTTTGTGCAGGGTCTCTGGTCTAATTCCTAGGTCCTTGATCCATTTTGAGTTGAGTTTTGTGCAGGGTGAGAGATAGGGGTTTAATTTCATTTTACTGCATATGGATTTCCAATTTTCCCAGCACCATTTGTTGAAGAAGGTATCTTTTCTCTATTGTATGTTTTTGGCACCTTTGTCTAGTGTTATGGTTTGGATGTGATATGTCCCCCAAAAGCTCACATGTGAGACAATGCAAGAAAGTTCAGAGGAGAAATGATTGGGTTGTAAAAGTCTTAACCCAATCAGTGATTAACTGAAGTGGTAGGGTGTGGCTGGAGGAGATTGAAATTGGGATATGGCTTTGGGGTATATATTTTGTATCTGAAGAGTGGAGACTCTCTCTCTGCTTCCTGTTGATGTGAGTTGCTTCCCTCTGCCACACTCTTCCACCATGATGTTCTGCTTTACTTTGAGCCCTGAGGAATGGAGTTGGCCTTCTATGGACTAAGACCTCTAAAACCGTGACCCCTCAAATACACTCTTCCTCCTCTATAATTGTGCTGGTTGGGTCCTTTTAGTCATAGCAGTGAAAAAGCTGACTAAAATAGTGTAGTATGAGATAGCTGTATTAACATGGGTTTGTCTCTGTGTCCTCTATTCTGTACCATTGATCTACCTGTCTATTTTGGTGCCAATACCATGCTGTTTTTGTTACTACTGCTCTGTAATATAGTTGAGGGTCTGGTATTGTGATACCTTCTCCCCTTAGGCCTTTGTGCTATCATTGCCATCTATATATTTTATCTTATAAACTCCATGGCATATTGTTTTTATTTTTCCCTTAAACAGTCAATTATCTTTTAAAGGTATTTAAATAATAATTTAAAAAGTCTTTCATGTTTACCACTGTGATAGGAAGAGTCTTAAAAGTGGAAAAGGGAAGCCGGGTATGGTAGCACATGCCTGTAATTCCATCTACTTGGGAGGTTGAAGCAGAAGGATCAAAATTTCTAGGCTAGCCTGGGCAACTTAGCAGGACCCGTTCTCAAAATTTAAAAAATTTTAAAAAGGGTTGGGGATGTAGCTCAGTGGTAGAGCACCCCTGATTTCAACTCCAATATTGCAAAAAAAAACAAAAACAGAAACAAAAAAGTGGAAGAGGGGACTAAAAGAGTGAGTCTTAGGGAAAGAATTCTGAGAGATAGGAGGTTATGTGCAAGGACCAGAGAACCCTAAGGGATGGTGAGCATGGAAATAGATTCTTTCCTAGAGCCTCCAGAAAAGAACACTGCCCTGCCAGTACCTTGATTTCAGCTTAGTGAGACTGTGTCAGACTTTCAATCTGCAGAGCAGTAAAATAATAAACATATTGTTTTAATCCTCTGCATTTATAGTTACTTTTTATAGCAGCAATAGCAAACTAACACATGTCCATTATTATATATAATTTATCATTCTTTATTCCTTTGAATATATCCATATTTTCATCTGGTATCATTTCCCTTCTGCCCAGAGGACTACAACATTTCTTGCATTGCAGATTTGCTGGTAATAAATTCTTTCAGGTTTTGTATGTCAAAAAAAAAAAAAAGTCTTCTATTTTGAAAGATACTTTCACTAGATATGGAATTCCAGGACTTTAAAGATATTTCTCATATATTCATGTATGGAAATGTCACAGTGAAACCCATTAACTTACACAATTTATATGAGTGAATAATTATAATAAAAAGATATTCCTTCTATTTAAAAGTATTGTCTTCTATCTAATATATTTCCTCCCAGAAGATAAATAGGAGAAAATATTTGTGCTCTTGAATTAGGGCAAGTTTTTTCTTTTCAGTACTGGGGATTGAACCCAGGGGTACTTTACCACTGAGTCACATCCTCAGCCCTTTTTTAGTTTAAATTTTGAGGTAGTGTCTTGTTAAATTGCTGAGGCTGGCTTTGAACTTGGCAATCCTCCTGTCTTGGCCTCCTGAGTTGCTGGGATTATAGGCATGCAGCCCTGTGCCTGGCTAGGGCAAGATTTATTTTTATGCTACACCTAACTCAGAGTCATACCCCCTCATTGATATGCGTACTTAGTCAGAATTCAAATGTTCTATTCTTTAAAAGACACTGTTAAAAGAATGAGAAGACAAGCTATAGACTCAGATAAAATATTTGGAAACCATGTATCTGAGAAGGACTTGTATTCTGAATATATGAAGAACTTCCAAACTCTATAGTAAGGAAACAAACCATCCAATGAAAGAATAAGCAAAAGGCTTGAAGATATACTTCACCAAAAAAATATTCCAGTGGCAAGTAAGTTTTTCAAAACATGATAAGAATCACTAGTTATTAGGGAAATGCAAACTAAACCACAATGAGTTTTCACTGCATACATGGTATAATGTCTAAAATGTCAAAAAAACAATTTGACCATTCCAAGTACCAACAAGGTTGTGCAGCAACCTGAATTCTCATATACTGCTTGTAGGAATGTTAAATTGTACAACCAATGTTGAATTACAACAGTTTGGCAATGTTTTACCATGTGATCCAGTAACACCATTCTCAAATATTTGCCCAGGAGAAATGAAAGCTTATATCCACACAAAGACTTGTACGTAGCAGCTTTGTCATAGACAAAAGCTGGAACAACCCAAATGTTCATGAATATGTGAATGGGTAAAGTGCAGTATATCTATTCAGTGGAATACTGTAAGCAATAAAAACTAGAAACAACAGCATGAATAAACTTCATAATAATTATACTGAACAAAAGAAGCTAGACAAAGAACAAGTATATGCTGTATAATTCCATTTAAATAAATTCCAGAAAATGTAAATGAATATATGTGAAGCAAGCAAATCAGTGAACCCTTGGGCAAGGTAAGAGGGATAGAGGGTGTGATAGTCTGGGTTCTCCAGAAAAATAGAACAAATAGGATACAAATATAGATATATAAAACAGAATTCATTATGAAAACTGGCTCATGTGGTTATGGAGACCTACAAATCCCTTGATATTCCAGATCTGCAAGCTGGAGACCCAGAAAAATTATTCAGCATTGAACACTGGCCTGAGAAGCAGGGGATGCAATTATGGTAACTCTCAGTTCAAACCCAAAGGCTTGAGAATTTGGGAGGCCACTGGGAAAAGATCCAAAGTTTGAAGGCCTGGGAACATCAGAAGCTCTGATGTCTAAGGGCAAAAGAAGACAAATGTCCCAGACCAGAAGACAAAGTGACTTTTGCCTTCCTTATGTCTTTTTCTTCTATGTAGGCTCTCGATTGATTGTATGATGTCCACTCACATTGATGAAAATGAATGTTCCCTACTCAGGCCACTGATTCCAATGCCTATTTCTCCATAAGCACCCTCACAGACACACCCAGAAATAGTGTCTTACTAGCTCCCAGTATCCCTTAACCCAGTCAAGTTGACACCTAAAAACCAACCATCAGGCTGTGGATGTAACTCAGTGGTAGAAGGCTTGCCTAGCATACTTGAGTCTCTGGGTTTGATCTCCAGCACTGCACAAAACCAACAAACAAAACAAACGTCTAACCATCAAAAGCCTACCTCTTGTCAACTTAGTTCCAATATGCATCTCATTAAATCACATGTACTCTCCAAATAAAGATGATAATGAGGACATAATTTTACCAGCACAATACAACTATCATGGATAAAACCAGAATGAATTAATCCCTTTGACCATGTCCAACCAAAATGAGAAGGCACCCTCTAGGAGGAATGGGCCCTCACCACACACAGGTTGCCAATGCTCAGATCTTAGACTTCCCAGCCTTCAGAACTGTGAGAAATAAAATTAGTTTGTTTCTAAGCTACCTAGCCTACAATATTTTTGTTATAGTGGCTCAACAGACTAAGACAGAGAAACAACATAGGGGCACAAGGAAATTTGCAGGAATGACAAATATGCTTGTCTAGACAATGGTGATGGTTTCATGGGTACACATGCTAAAAATTTGCACACTTCAAATATGTGCATTCATTCTATTATATGTCAATTATATCCCAATAAGACTGTTAGGAATAAAACCCAAACAATGTTACCATTTCAGATCCCCATTCTGACAAAAATAAATACCAGGCATTGGTGAGACTTTGGAAAAAATGAACATTCAAAATTGGTAATATAAAATATTACCAACTAGGAATATAAAATGGTAAAAATACTTTCCAGGACAATTTGACAACATATAGTGAAATCAAAACATTAATACCTGCTGTAGTTTGGATCTGGAATGTCCCCCAAAGGTCCAGGTATTAAAGTCTTTGTTCTCCAGTGTGGTGCTATTGGGAGGTGGTGGGAACTTTAAGAGGTGGGGCATAATGGAAGGTCTTAGGTCATTGGGAATGTGCCCTTGAAGGAGTTATAGGACCCTCATCTCTCTCTGTTTCTTTCTTTCTTTCTTTCTTTCTTTCTTTCTTTCTTTCTTTCTTTCTTTCCTTCCTTCCTTCCTTCCTTCCTTCCTTCCTTCCTTCCTTCCTTTTTTTTTCTTTTCTTTTCTTTCTTTTCTCTCTGTCTTTTTTCAGGACTAGGGTTGAACCAAAGATCATTCTTCTATTGAGATATTCCCAACCCTTTTCATTTTGAAACAAGGTCACACTGAGCTGCCTAAGCTGGCCTAGAACTTGTGATTCTCCTGTCTCAACCTCCCAAGTAGTTGGGATTACAGGCATGCACCACCATGCCTGACACTTCCTCTCTTTTGTCCTGGCCACCATGAGATGAAGAACTTTGCTCCACTGTGTGATCCCACCATAGTGGGTTGACTTGTGACAGGTCCAAAAGCATTGCATCTACCAACTGTGGACTAAAACCTCCAAAACTGTGAACCAAAATAAACCTTTCTTCTGAAGTGATTATCTCAGGCATTTTGTTATAGTAATGGAAAGCTGACTAACAAAATACCCTAAAATTTAAAAATTCTACTTCTATGACTATAACCTAGAGGAACTCTTCACACACACATACACACCATGATATGCAGTGACATGCTGGTAAAGATAGAACCACTATGTCTCTGGGGAGATAAAAACCCTATTTTCTAACATTTGCCAATCTCTATGGCATAAAGACTTCCACCATGTTTAGTTTCTAGCCACTGATGTCAGCAAATATAGAGTTAAGAAGAGATACAATAATCCCCCCTTATCCATGCAGGATATGTTCCAAAACCCTCAGTGGATGCCTGAAACCACAGATAGTACCAGGCCCCATATACACTGTTTTTGCCCTATGCATACATACTTATGATAAAACTTAATTTGTAAATTAGACATGGTAAGATATTAACAACGATAACTTACTATAGATCTTAGCAAACTCAACATATGATTTATTTTACCCAATTAAGTCAAGAGCTTTCACCTTTTTACTTAAAGAAAGCAGTTTATGACTTCTCTTTGGCGTATCTGAGTTGCCAGAATCACTACTCTTGCACTATGGGACCATTTTTAAGTGAAATGAGGGCTATTTGAACATAAGCACTACAGTATCATAGCAGTTGTTCTTATAACCAAAATGGTTGCTAAGTGATTAATGGGCAGGTACTATATACAGTGTGGATATGTAGGACAAAAGGATGATTCATGTCCTGGGCAGGATAGAGTGAAACAGCATGAGATTTCATCATGCTAGCCAAAATGGTGCATAATTTAAAACTTATGAACTGTTTATTTATGGAATTTTTCACTTCATATTGTTGGACCACAATTGACCTTAGGTAATTAAAACCTGAAAAGTAAAACTGAGTAAGGAGGGACTATAGCACATACACCAACTAAATGTCCTTCAATAATGGAATGGATAAACAAATACTGTATACTTGTTCAATGAAGCATCTGAATGTTTCTCAAAATAGTATACTGAGAAAAATGCCAGTTGTACAATATGTATAGTGTGATAGCATTTATGTAAATCTAAAAACTCATGAAAAATAGCATTCAGTATGTATTGGTAAATATATATGTAGGAAAGCTATTTAAACATGGGAGCAAGGACATATACTGAATTCATGATAGTACTTAGACTTGGGATGGGAAGAAATAGGATAAGACTGGAGTGTTATTTATTGCTACATAACATCATTACCACAAAAACAAGTGACTTAAAACTGTAAACATTTATTATCTCATACTTTCTGTGGGTCAGGAGACTGGGCAAATGTTGGGAGTTTCTTGATTATGTTTGAAGTTCTGGGAATCATTCATTCTCTGAGGCTCTTGTTTCCACCCTGAAGGTCCTTGTTTTCATCCTCTGAGTCATCCTTCCTTTTTCAGGAAAGGTAGCATGTGTTTTCAGCTGAGTAGTTTTATCAGCACACTTCTTGCCAGTAGAATTTTGGGCATCCAACAGGCTCCCTTCATTCTGTACTCTCTGTCCCTTTTAGTCTAAGTTGGCAGTGTTTCTGCTGAAATAATTTCCTCAAGAAGGTTTGGAGTTTCTGGTTGATTTGAATGGGATTCATTCTCTTAGATAAAAGTCATACCCACAGATCTTAGCTTCACCTTCTATGATCCCGTCCCTATCTTGGGATCCTGCTCAAATAACTGAGGGGCATCACCCTCAGGTTTCTTAGAGGCCTTCTGGTTTAATTCAGAGGATCTGTGAGGCACACTCTGAATGTCTTGAAAGGGCCCCTTGTATTATGGAATACTCCAGTCTTTTGATGTTTCTGAGGTTTAGCAAAAGGTCTTTCAAGAAGACCCTCAGCTTTTTCTCTAAACCACATTGTTTAAATGCTAAACTTTCACCGCGTACATTGGTTGAAGAATTTCCCAAATCATCAAGTCCTGGTTCCTTTTTGCTTAGCAGTTTTTCCCCTCAATTTCTCTCTCTCCTCTTACATTTTACTTTAAGCAGCAAGTAAACAGGTGGTACCTTCAACATTTAGCTTGGAAATCTCCTTGACTATATAATCATATGCTGCTTAATGACAAGGATATGCTCTGAGAAATACATTGTTAGGCATATGTAGACTTCACAGAGTGTTCTTGCACAAACCTAGATGGTATAGCTCACTACACCCAGGCTATATGATAGTCTATTGCCTGTAGGCTACAAACCTGTCCAGCCTATTACTGTAGTGAATACTGTAGGCAATTGCAACACAATGGCAAGTATTGCTGTATCGAAACATAGAAAAGGTACAATACAAATATGATATAAAGGACAAAGATGGTATCACTATGAATGGAGTTAGCAGAACTGGATGGAGCTCTAGGTGAGTCATTGAAGGAGTGCTGAGTAAATGTACAGGCCCAGAACCTGACTGTACATTATTGTAGACTGTATACTTAGGCTACACTAGATTTATTTTTAATAATTTTTTCTTTCATAGTAAATTAACCCCTACCTAGCTTATTGTAACATTTTTACTTCATAAACTTTTTAATTTCTAAACTCTCCATAACTTAGCTTAAAATGCAAATACATTTTACAGCTGTACAGAAATATTTTGTCTTTATATCTAGACTCTGTAGCCTTTTTACTATTAATTTATTTTACTTCTTAAACTTTTATAATTCAAAGCAAAGACAAACACACACTTTAGCCTAGGCCTACACAGGACTAGGATCATCAATATCACCATCTTCCACCTCCACATATTGTTCCATTTGAGGTTCTTCAGGGTAATAACACCCATGGAGCTATCATTTCCTATTGTCATCTTCTATCATAACAATGACTTCTGGAATACCTCCTGAAAGATCTGCTTGATACTTTTTTGGGGGGTGTGTAGCACTGGGGATTGAGCCCAGGGATGCTCTATCACTAAGTTTCATCCCTGGCCCTTTTTATTTTTATGTTGAGACAGGATCTTGCTAAGTTGCTGAGGCTGGCCTCACACTTGTGATCCTCCTTAGTCTCCTGAGTAGCTGGGATTATAGGCATGCACCACTGTGCCCAGCTGCCTAAGGCTCTTTTTGAGGAGGTCTCATTCCATTCAGAGATATATCCACGGTGTTTTACTTGGCTTTTTTCCCACCATAGATTTACTTGTTAGCAGATAATGTGTCATGAATGTTCCTCTCTATTAATGAAGTCCAGGTTTTCAAACTTATTTTTTCTTAGTATGGGGGATTGGATCCAAGGCTTTGTACATGCTTGGCAAGTGCTCTTCCACTGAGCTACATTTCCAGTCTTTTGTTAAATTTTATTTTAAGATAGGGTCTCACTAAATTGCCCTGACTGGCCTTGAACTTGTGATCCTCCTGCCTCAGCCTCCCAAGGAGCTGGTATTACAGGTGTGCACCACCATACCTGGCCCATGTTTTCAAGCTTTTTAAGGAGCTGCTTAGGTCTGCAATAGCTTCTGCTGAACCCTTCACTGTGAATTTTCTTGGTCGGTCTCCTTTTTCTTCTTCTGCAGTTTCTTTTCTCTTGTCTCTTCTTCAGCTATGTGTTCTTGTTCTGGTTCCAACAACTCTTCATTAGCCAATTCCCCAGAAACCACATATAGGAGCTTCTCAATGTAATCCTTTCTTATTTTTCTCTATTATAGGGATCAAACTTAGGACCTTCTACATGCTAGGCTAATGCTCTACCATTGAGCTGTGGGTGCAGCCTACCTTCTTGATCTTTGCAATTTCTTCATTCTTGGCAAATTCTTTGAAGTGATGTATACACCTCTGGTCTTTGTCCACATTCCATTATACATTCCTTGCTGACCTCATTCCAAGTCCAAGCAAGGTGCTTGATGCAGTCACTGATGTTGTAATCCTTCCAGAATCCCATCAATGTCTTCTCAGCATGGTTCTCAGTTGCAGCAATATCCTGGGCAAAGATCCTCCTCAGATAGTAGGCCCTGAAAGCTGCTATAGTTCCCTTCTACATTGGTTGGAACACAAAGGTGGTGTTCTAAAGGAGAAACACTATATTTGGGGTGAAGACCACCAATAAAATGAGGATGTGGCTAGATAACAGTGGTGGCACACATTATCTCAGCTACTGTAGAAGCTGAAGAGGAATATCAAAAGTTCAAGATAGGGGGCTGGGGATATAGCTCAGTCGATAGAATGCCTGCCTCTCAAGCACAAGGCCCTGAGTTCAATCCCCAGCACCGCAAAACAAAACAAAACAAAAACGAACAAACAAACAAAAGTTCAAGATAATCTGGGTAACTTAGCAAGGCCCTGTCTCAAAATAAAAACTTTAAAAATGGCTGGAGATAAAGCTCAGTGTACAACAGTGCTTGCCTGGCACGCTTGAAGCCCTGGATTTGATCCCTAATACCACACATGCCCAAAAAATTGGTGTTGCAGGAGGATTACCAACAATAAGTAAAATCTTGAAAGGTGTGTTATTTCCAAGCAGTACTTCTCCATTTCACTGGCACAGCAATTCAGGGGCATTTTGGAAGAGGACATGAGTCATCTATGACCTTATTGCCCCTGTAATACACTATGTGCTTATTGATATGCTTGGAGATCCTGGGGTTCTCACTGTGCCAGATCACAAAGGGCTTCAAGCAAGAATGTTATCTTATCTTTAAAAGCCTGAAACCTGGCATTAACTTGGCTTTCTTGTGGATGAGAATCCTCAAAGGCATCCTTTTCCAGAATAGGAAGGTGCCATCCATATCAAAGATTGGTGTTGGGTATGGTGACACACACCTGTAATCCCAGCAATTTTGGAGGCTGAGGCAGGAAGATTGCAAGTTCAAGACCAGCCTGGGCAATTTAACATGACCCTGTCTCAAAATAAAAAATAAGAAGGAGCTGGGCGTGGTGGCACATGCCTGTAATCCCAGCTGCTCAGGAGGCTGAGGCAGGAGAATCGCGAGTTCAAAGCCAGCCTCAGGAAGTTCCGGAAGGGCAAGGCGCTAAGCAACTCAATGAGACCCTGTCTGTAAATAAAATATAAAATATTTTATTGAGACCGAGAGCCCCTAAGTTCAATCCCCGGTTCAAAAAAAAAAAAAAAAAAGAAGCACTGGGGGTGTAGCTCACTTGGTAGAGTATCCCTGGAATCAATCCCCCAGTACCAAAATATTTCCTCCATAATCAGTTTATCTAAAATTTCCAGAGCTGGGGACATAGCTCAGTTGGTAGAGTGCTTGCCTTGCAAGCACAAGGCCCTGGGTTCAATCCCCAGCATCACAAAAAAAAAAAAAAAAAAAAAAAAATTTCCAAAAATTTTGCAGCTCCTTTCACATCAGCACTCACAATAAACACTCACTCTCACACAATGTAATGAATATTCTTAAATCATTTAAACCACGCAGAAATAGCAGTAAATTCAACATTGTAGTTAAGTCCAGGCTTTTCATCAACATTTCAACCCAACTTTTTACTTTGACCATCATTGTGGTGCTGAGGGGTACAATTCTTTCATCTTTCAATCCAGGTCATTAGAAGTTTCTCCATATCCGATATAGACTCTTCATGAATTTTTGTGAGTCTTATTTCTTCCGGTGAAGAAACTCCTTTATCAACTTCCATTTTTTCTTGTTCTTCAAGATGGTAACTATGGTGGAAAAGGACATCATGGTTTTGAACCTTTGTAATGTTCAATCACTTTTAGTTTCATTTCCATGTCAATCATTCAACATGTCCTCCCCACCTCCTTTTGTTCAATATAAGTGATTGAGCCCAGGAATGTTCTACCACTGATCTACATCTCCAGCCCTTGTTTTTTTTTTTTTTTTCATTTTATTTTGAGACAGGGTCTCACTAAGTTGCCCAGGTTTACCTCGACCTTGCCATCTTCCTGCTTCATCCTCCTGAGTAGCTGGAATTTCAGATGTGTGCCACCTTACCTGGCTTCAACATGTCCTCTGGCATCAGTAGCAGTAGATTTTATAAACTTATAGGCTCCATAATAAACAAAACAACAAAAAAAGATTAAATAAAACACAAGAGAAAACGATGCAATCAAAAGACATGGTAGCCGGGCGTGGTGGCGCACGCCTGTAATCCAAACGACTTGGGAGGCTGAGTCAGGAGGATCGCGAGTTCAAAGCCGGCCTCAGCAACTTAGCGAGGCCCTAAGCAACTCAGTGAGACCCTGTCTCTAAATAAAATACAAAATAGGGCTGGGGATGTCGCTCAGTGGTCGAGGGTCCCTGAGTTCAATCTCTGGTTCAAAAAAAAAAAAAAGACATGGTAAACTTGAGGTGTAGGAGGCTACTGCCAGTGTAAACCAGTATACTGGTTACTGTAACCATTTTTTTTTATAAGTAGAAAGTATACTTTAAAATAACGATAAAAGTGTAGTAGAAATATAAACTAATGACGTTGTTTATTATCATTATCAAGTATTATTTGCTGTACATTATTGCATACGCTACAGTTTTATACAACTGGTAGCATAGATTTGTTTACACCAATATCAGCACAGATACAAATACCATTTGCATTGTGACATTAGGACAGCAATGGCATCACAAGGCAATAGGAATTGTTCAGCTCTGTTATAATCTTATAGGACCATTATTATATTCATGGCCAGTCATTGACCAAAATGCTAATGTAGCACATGACTGTATCCAAGCCTGTCACTTACAAGGTAAACTTTTCACAGGATAGGAGGAAGGAGATAATCTGACACTCCATAACAAGGAGCCCCCTTCCTCCAATTTCCAATAAAAAGCACCTCACTTCATTTAGAACAGTCACAAGCAGCATCCTCAAAGTCTGGATTCTAACTAACAATCTGTTCAAGATGACTTTAAGCTTTCTCTATCATGCTCCTTAAAATTCTTCTGGGCTTAAGCTGGGCACAGTAGCACATGCCTATAATCTCAGGTACTCAGGAAGCTGAGGCAGGAGGATGACAAGTTTGATCAACTTTGCAAGACTGTCTCAAAATAAAGTAAAAAGGGCCAGGCACAGTGGCACATACCTGTAATCCCAGCAGCCTAGGAGGCTGAGATAGGAGGATTTCAAGTTCAAGACCATCCTCAGCAGGTTAGGGAGGCCCTAAGCAACTTAGTGAGAAATTATCTCAAAAAAACAAAAAAGGGCTGGGAATGTAGCTCAGTGGTAAAGTGCCCCTGAGTTAATCCCCTGTGAAAAGAAGGAAGGAAGGAAGGAAGGAAGGAAGGAAGGAAGGAAGGAAGGAAGGAAGGAAGGAAGGGTTGGGAATGTAGCTTAGTGGTAGAATGCTTGCTAGAATGTACAAAGTCCTGAGTTCAATCCCCAGTACTACAAAGAAAAAAAAATGTAAGTGTTTATTTGTTAATCTACTATTTAGAAAGTAACCTTTGATAGCAGTAGAAGGTTTAGTTTGATTTTCTGACATAGCTTTTTAATACCTTGGATATCTCTGCTTATATTTTCAGACTCTAATCCCCTCGGGGCAGGACCCATCTCTTTTTTTTTTTTTTCTTTGCTATATTATTAAATTTGTAACTTTTCAGTAGTGAACCCATATAACAATCTTTATTTTGGATGGGTTTCTATAGTTCCCTCTAGCCTCTTGACTCTCAAATCTTCCAGCTGCTCTGCAGGTTGTGGTTCTAGCAAAGTATACATATACATGTATACTGGCATAAAGGTGTAGAATCAGTTTTATATGAATTTTGTTGTATTTGAGTTTTAATTTCATTTTTCCTTTGGATAAAATTGCAGTTCTGTATCTGAATAAGCAAAGTGTTGCTATTGCCTTCTTAGGAGACAAATACAGCATTATTTTAATTTATTTACAATGAAACTCACAGTGGCAAAATGGATCTTTATATTTTCTGTTTATTACATCTGTTGTCACTATGCAGTTTGCGTTTATTGAAAACACCAAACATCTTGTTGGCATTAAAAGCAAAATAGTATGATACACAATGTCAGTTCTGATTTAAAATTCTATTGTTTTTCAATTTTACCTCATTAGCATGTTAATATAATTTTCTAGAGAAAATAGAAATGATTTTTATCTATGAAAGTTTGAAATATTTCTCACATAAATTGGATTAGACATAGAAATATAGAGAATATCATACCACATTATAAATTTGTAGACTATAGCTCTACTGTCTAAAAAGGGAAATAATTATTTAATAAATTAATATTTCTCTGATGAAAGAAGAAATCTGGTGGTTAGACCAGCTACTAGTTTAAGTGGACATCTACTTAACTAAATAGAGCATTTTATATTAAACTAAACGAAACAAGAACCTACTACAATCTTTCTTGTAGGGAAGGCTACTGTTCATATTTGCTCACAATGTAGTAGTCATTCCCCACAGAGGTGATTGTAACATGATCACTGGCCTATTTTACAAGCATATAATCCCTTAACACATAAATATTGAGAGAATACACAATGGGACTTATGTACATATGAGTGAGACACACCCTTCTCTAAAGAAGTTTATAATCTAGCATGGAGGCTGGGTTAGCTTTCCCTTCCTGTAATAAAATGCCTGAGAAAATCAGTTTAGAAAAGATGTAGCGCTCATCTGTAATCCCAGCAACTTGGGAGACTGAGGCAGGAGGATTGCAAGCTCAAGGCCTGCCTGGGAAACTTAGTCAGACCCTATGTCAAGAAAGGGGAGTGGGGGGTGGGCTGAGTATGTAGACCAGTAGAGCATCCCTGAATTCAATCCCTAGTACCACAAAAAAAGAAAACTAGAAAGGGCTGTGGATGTTGCTCAGTGGTAAAGTACCCCTGGGTTCAATCCCCACGGCTGAAAAAAAAGTGGTGGAAATGTTATTTTGGCTCATGGTTCAGAAGGTTCAGTTTATGGTCACTTGGCACCATTGCCTTTAGGCTGGTGGCAGCACAGTACATTATGGTGGGAACATGTTGTGGGAGGAAGACTGTTCACTACATAGTGGCCAGAAAGCAAAGAAAGAGACAGAATGAGGTTGAAGTACTAACATCCTCTTCAAGGGCACGCCCCTACTGACCTAAGTTTCTCTCACTAGGCCCCACCTCTTAAAGGTTCCACTACCTCTCAGTAGAGCCCACAGGTTGGCAACAAAGCCTTTAACACATGGGCCTTTTGGCATAAACAAATAATGGCAAAATAATGATGACAGTTGCAGTAGTGGTAAAAGCAAGAAGAGTGTATTTATTGAATATTATTTATGTGCCTTGTGAAGGGATGAGTTGGAGCCTTAGTATCTGCTGGGCATTGTGCTTAGCACAGCACTTATAAAATGGTAAATTTCTTTGATTGGCAGAACAATGCTATCAGGTAGTCAGGGTTTTCTCCATTCTATGGAAGGAAAAAGTGAGGGTCAGAGTTTCAGGAACATTCTCAAGGTCATATAACTAGTAAATTAATTAACTAGGTTGAGCCTACATTTGTCTGAATGCAGAGTTGATGCTCTCTGGAGAGGCTTTGGTTCTTGTCACCATGTCACTAATTCACTATTTTGGTTATCTATTGTGGGGAAGCAAATCACATCAAAATTTAATGGATCAAGGCAAGAATGATTAATATTTCTCCTTGGTCAGTGGGTTGGCTGACCAGTCCTGTTGATGTGACCTGGGTCCCTCATACTGCCAGTCATCTGGAGGCTGGACTTCTCTTTATAGTAGAAGATTTCTCTCTTCTACAGAGGCACATCTCCCGCCTCACTGGAGCCATTCACCCCAAATAGTTATATCTTAATTTTGGATAAGTCAATCAGGTAGTTATATTATTATGACTATGTAAATCCTGTAGACCACTGTTATGGTTTAGATCTGGAATGTCCCCCAAAGGCTCATGAAGGCTTACGCACAGTGCAACAATATTCAGAGGTGGGGATTTTAGGAAATGGTTGGATCATGAGGGCTTTGACCTCATCAGTGGATTATTCCATTGATAGATTCATAGCTGAATAGCCTATTAGAAGGTGGTGGAAACTCTAGAAGGTGGGACCTAGTTGAAGTGAGTGGGTTCTTTGGAGTATACCCTTGGGGACTATATCTTATTTTCAGCCCCTTCTGTTCTCTCTGCTTCCCAGCTCAGCCATGCCTATCTGCCATAATGTACCACCTCACCACAAACTTAGCAACAACAGAGCAAGCCAACCATGGACTGTCATTTATGTCAGGTATTTTGTTACAGCAATGAAAGCTGACTAACACAACCACCAAGCCATGTCATTTATGTATTCCTGATATGCAGAAAAATTTGCAATTTGGAAATATAGGTACATCATCTGTATACTGGGTTACTCAAAAGATTGGGAATTTAAGAGCAGTTTTGGGCTGACCATTTCTCTGGCACATTGCACATCTGGCGCTCAGTAAGTAGCTGTAGAATGATTAAACACAGCCTGACACTTAAGTGACAAGTTCAGTCTGTTTAAGACCCTGATTGTTTGACTGAGGTATACTATGTGAAGTCAAGACATTTGAAGTCATTGAAATAGTCTGTACTGACATCAGTGTGTCAAACAATTTCTTTTGCATCTCATTCCTCATTTCCCAAACTCTGGGCATCTTTCCTCTGTCTAGGGAACATATTTTAGTGTGGAAAAGCAGACTTCTTTCTATATACAGTAATCCCCCACATCTGTGGTTTTACTTTTCTCAATTTCAGTTACCCATGGTCTGAAAATCAGGATCACCCAAAACAGATGATCCTCCTTCTGATATATGGTTTAAAGGTCAATAGCAACTTTATGCTATATCATAATGCTTATGTCATTTACCTCACTTCATCTCATCATTTTAACATCTCACATCATCACAAGAAGAGTGAGTATAATATTTTGAGAGAGACCACAGTGTGGTCTATACTGTTATAATTACTCTATTTTATTATTATGCTATACTGTTATAATTACTCTATTTATTATTATTAATTTCTTACTGTGCCTAATTTATAAGTTAAACTTTATCATTGGTATGTTTGTGTAGAAAAAAACAATATATAAGGTTTGGTACTATTCCTGGTCTCAGACATCCACTTGGAGGGGGGGGTCTTAAAACATATCCCTCATGGATCAGGGGGGACTACTGTACTGATTATTTCTTCACACATGATGCTGAGAAAGCACCTGATTTAATTATTTGCAGAATTATCACTTGAAATAATCAATCAAAGTCAGGAGGTTGGTTAGTTCCCTGTGGATTGTTTTCTCAGAATAAAGTAGAGTATGGATTGGCCTCAAGTTGAATCTGCTCTATAAATAAAGGTAGTTGTATCTAAAAACTAATCCTCATATTGCCCCAGAAACACCTCTTGTTTGGCCAGGCTACATCATGGCTCCTAAAATAACTACTAGTGAACAAAACATCTCTTTTCCTATAGCATGATTTCTCAGTTATAATCAGAACAAGCTGTCATCCAGCTCTTCCTCTTCATATATGTGTGACATGTTTGCTAAATGCTGAGTCATACACCTCACTGTAAAGTAAAATATCAATGAAGTGCATATTATTTCTGCTAATAGCTAATTCTGCTTTTTCTTTGAACGTGATATGTATCATCAATTTTGAATTTGCTTTTGCAAGCTTCCAGAAGTAATGTGATTTATAAGTGTATTTCCCATAAGAACAACTTTGAATCATACCATTTTAAGTTGGTCTCTTCTCTATCTTTAGGTATAAAATTATAATTTGCATAATGGGAAGCATTGTTTTCTGCTTGCTTTGAGTAAACACAGTTTACCAGAGAGGTCACACTGATTTGAAATCAGAAGTTTAGTGCCTTTGTCCTACTATTTAAAAAGTTATATAACAGAGCATGCCCTGGGGAGTTTTAAATAGATCATAGATCTAATAAAAATCTGATTTTTAGATTGTATTCATTAAACTTCCAATTTAAACTTTTCTTTTTAGCTACTTGTCACAAATCATCATGAGCAGATTCACTAGTCCTAGCATTTATAGACTCATAGTGAAAAATGAGACTGGAGCCCTGTTGATTATATTTATGACATTATTTTAAATTGGAGCATGTATATCACTATTGTCATCACTGCTTTTCAATAAACCACTTATGAATCATTGACCCATTTCTGTGAATTGTGTTATTCAACTTAATAGCATAACAATAACTATGGGGAAAAATGCAAATTTAACAGATGTACTCAATAGCTTGGAAACAATGTGAGATAATATTAGCTGAATCCAGCAACATTGTTAACAATGTTAACAGTGATGAAGTGGTTATGCAGGATGAAATATGTAAGTTCAGAACAGGAGGGGAAGCATGCTTAATGGAGGGATGGCTAGACCCATACCACTGTGCTACAGTTTGGATATGGTTTGTGTATGTGCCCCCAAAGTTTCATGTACTAGAAGGTTAGTCTCCAGTGGGCAGATGTTGAGAGGTAGTGGAACTTTCAAGAGATGCGGGCTTAGTGGGAAGCAATCAGGCCATGGGGGACACCAGCCTTAGAAGGGATTAATGTAGTTCGTATGGGACCCTGGTTTGTTTCCTTGAGAGCAAGTTGCTATAAAAAGAGCAAATCTATGTATTGAAACATCACATGCTATCTCACAAATATGTATACTTTTTATTTTAATAAAAAATAAAGTTTTTTTAAAGAAAGAACAAATCTGGCCCCTGTATCTCTCTGGTTTCCTGTCTTGCCACATGACCTCTCCTGCTCACACATGCTTCCACTATGATGTTGTCAGTCAGGTAATGATGTAGCTAGAAGACCCTCACTAAAGGGCAAACAGATGCTAACACCATGATTTTTTTTTTTTTTTTTTGTACTGGGGATTGAACCCAGGGGCACTCCACCACTGAGCCACATCCCCAGCCCTATTTTGTATTTTATTTAGAGACAGGGTCTCACTGAGTTGCTTAGGGCCTCGCTAAGTTGCTGAGGCTGGCTTTGAACTCAGGATCCTCCTGCTTCAGCCTCCAGAGTCGCTGGGATTACAGGCGTGCGCCACCCTGCCCAGCAACACCATGATTTTGAATCTTCAGAACTGTGAGCTAAATAAACCTCTTTTCTTCCTTCCAGTCTTCCTTTCCCCCTCTCTTTTACTTACTTTGTTTCTTTCTTTCATGCTGGGGATTGAACCCAGGGCCTTATGTACGCTAAGCAAGTACTCTACTACTAAGCTACACTATCCAGTATATCTTTATACACTATCCAGTATATCATCCTTAAAGAAAAGAGGAACAGTAAAATACCATGTCCCTGAATGTCTTCTTTCTGTTCCTAATAATACAGTCAAGTTAAGGGAACAATGAGAACAAGCCTGACCCGGAAAGTCCAGATACATATTACCTTGAAGGACACTGGCTTTCTCTTATGCACTTCGGCAATGAGGGCATGTTAGTGTTATCTGTAGAAAGCTGCTTTCTTGCATGTATGCCAGGGCAGTTGCTCCTTGGGATGTTGGTCATACAGGCAAGTCAATGCTGATGATGTCACTGCAGCCTAACATAGAACCCCTTTCTGAGTGGGGACAGGTGTGGAACTGAGGGCAGTGTGGAAAAGATGGTGTCACTCATCTCCCTGACACCCCTGGACAGAACACGATGGGGGGGCTCCTTGGCCAAGCACCATGAGGGTTGGAGGTGCTGTCTGTTCAGCCTGTCACCCCTGAACTCTTCCTGGAGCGGCCACTGGTCTCTCATAAGCACTCCCCGATTAATCACGTCTTCCGCCATCTTCAAGCACTTTCTCTGACTTGCCACAACTCACCCCACTGCCTGGGCATAAATGGGCTGTGGATGTGACACCCAGCCTTAGGTATTTTCTTATACCAACAGAAAATGGACTAAGATACCGGTTGGTGAGAGAATGAGCAGGTTATGGGTACACTAAAATGGCCTAAATTCTTTAGATACCTGCTCCTTTTGTAAAGGTCTAGATTTTCCCTCTCCTTCACCTAACAGTTTTTCATCACAATATGAACAACTGTCAAGCCAACAAGGTACTTTAAATGTTGCTGAGAAGTTAACTCTTTTGAAAGATCAGCTTTGGGATCCTCACTGAGTACCCCTTCTTGCTTCCCCAGCAACACTAAGAAGGTAATGCTCATTAAAAGATCACAGAGGACTGGGGATGTAACTCAGTGGTAGAGCATTTGCCTAGTGTGCATAAGGGTTTAATTTCTAACATTAAAAAAAATTAAAAAGAAAGAAAGGGGAGAGATTCCAGGTATGGTGGGTCATCCCTATAATCCCAGTGACTCAGATGGTCGAGGCAGGAGGATCATGAGTTGAAGGTCAGCCTGGGCAATATAGAGAGGACCTAAGCAACTTAGCAAGACCCTACTCAAAATAAAAAATAAAAAAGTGCTGGGGATACTCAGTGGTGAAGTGCTCCTGGTTTCAATCCCTAGTACCAAAATAAGAGAGAAAGAAATCACAGTAGCTGTGAAAATAATAATATTATGCTTCAGATCTGATGAAAATGAATGAACAAAATTTGTTTCATTGCTTATTCCTCTGAAGCCACCATACTATCCACAGACAAGCTGCCTCCTACCCCTTGTCCTGGTTGGGACGGGTTAGTACAGTTCTCTTTGAGGGAAAGGAGGAAGTTAGTAGGCAGCAATGTCAAGGGATTATGGAGCTGAGCTATGGAAGGAATGCTTCAAGAATGTACTTATACCCCTCTCTCCCTATTTTGCAATTCCAAGTGACAGCAGGAACCTAGAGAACCCAGCTCCATCTCCTCAACTTGACAGATGAAGAACCCAAGTTTCAGACTTACCTTGTCACTTGAGGGTTCATCTGTGTTTGATCACTCCACATCTACTTACTGAATGCTAGGCAATGTTCCAGATGGATGGTCAGTCCAAAAGCTCTCTTCAATTCCTGGTCTTTGAGTAACATAGTATGCAAATGACATATCTACATTTCTAAACTGCCCAGTGTAAGTTTCTTTTTTCCCAGATCGTAAAGCTACGAATATAATTTTTCTAGGACTGGGGATATAGCTCAGTTGGTAGAGTGCTTGCCTGTCAAGCACAAAGCCCTGGGTTCAATCCCCAGCACTGCAAAAAATAAATAAATAAATAAATAATAATAATAATAATAATAATAATTTTTCTGTATATCAAGAATATTTAGGTTGGGGATATAGCTCAGTTGGTAGAGTCCTTGCCTCACAAGCACAAGGCCCTGGGTTCAATCCCCCAGCACTGCATAAAAAAAAAGAATATATAAGATATTGCTTGGTGGTCAACAGGATTTGACCTCTTCTGCTATAGAGGGAAGAAGTTTCTATCATAGGGCCTGAAACTATAAAATTAGGAATATTTGGAAAGCCCTGTGCAGTGGCACAAGCCTAAAATGTCAGCTATTTGGGAGGCTGAGGCAAGAGGATCGCCAGTTTAAGGTCAGTCTTGGCAACTTAACTAGCCCCTGTCTCAAAATAAAGTGTAGCCCAGCATGATGGTGCATGCCTGTAATCCCAGTGACTTGGGAGACTGAGACAGGATTGCAAAATCAAGGATTTTGCAATGACTTTGCAGGGATTTTGTAAGGATTTTGCAGTGACTTGGGAGACTGAGACAAGATTGCAACTTAGCAAGGTCATAAGCAACTTAGTGAGAAATAAAAAAAATAAAAGGGATAGGGATGTAGGTCAGTAGTTGAGCACTCCTGGGTTCAATTCCCAACACACCCCCTCCAGTGTATAAAAGGGCTGGGGGCATGGCTCAGTTGTATAGGTCCCCTGGATTCAACTCCAAGTACTGCAGAGATAAATAAGTAAACAAATAAATTTGGAGATATCATGGTAAATACAAAATAATCAGAAGTACTGAAAGTTGTCTCTTCTAGAAAAATGGATTTGTGTGACTGGGAGGCTGTTGTTCTTTGAAGCAACTTCTTTTATAGCTTGAAATTACAGGCATGTGTAATTTTCTTAAAAAATTAAAAAGTAAAAATAAAAAGCAATGTCATTGTAAAAAATTCGGGAAATAGAAAAAATCATAAGTGAGATAAAAAATCCCATTGAATTGCTCTACCCAGTCATAAATGGCTTTATAAAACCAGCAACATAGCAACTTTTTCTTTCTCTTTTTGTTTTCAAAAATAAAAAGAGGCCAGGCGCAGTGGCACACACCTGTAATCCCAGCACTTGGGAGGCTGAGGCAGGAGGATCAGTCAGCCTCAGGAACTTAGTGAGGCCCTAAGCAACTCAGTGAGACCCTGTCTCTAAATAAAATACAAAATAGGGCTGGGGATGTGGCTCAGTGGTGGAGTGCCCCTGGGTTCAAGCCCCAGTACCAAAAAAAAAAAAAAAAAAAAAGGAAAAAGAATGATCATTATTTTAAATATTTTCTATGCAGAAAGGAATTCTTTTCCCCTACCATTTTTTTTTTTTTTTTTTTTTTTTTTTTGCAGTGTTGGGGATTGAACCCAGGGCCTTAGAGTTGGTGAGGCAACTACTCTACCAGCTGAGCCATATCCCCAGCCTCCCTATGCCTTCTTTTTTAAAGTACTAGGCATTGAACCCAGGGTCACTCAACCATTCAGTCCTTCTAATTTTTTTATTTTGAGATAAGGTCTCACTAAGTTGCTTAGGGTCTCATTAAGTTTCTGGCTTTGAATTTGTAATCCCCCTGCCTCAGCCTCCCCAGTCTCTGGGATTACAGGGGTGTACCACCATGCCCAGCTCCCCTGTTCCTTCTTTAAGAAAAAGAATTACAAAGCTGCCCTGCCCCCATGCACCAAAGTAGAATGTCTGTTCAAAACAAGCTGCTAACTAATCTCTTATATTACAGTAAAAGATAATTATACTAAGCTGAATTTTTAAATGCTTGCAAGGATTTTTAAAATTCATCAAATGGTAGAATAATTATGAGTGTGAGAGGGTAGAAATGAACCCTAGTTACAAACTGCACTTTGTGGAACTGAGAGAGAAGTATTTTCTCCAGGATGACTTTTCAATTGCAAGAATAAACCCTGCCTAGCTCACCTCCCTCCTTGTACTTTATAACCTCTCCCCAGCCTATCTGTGGAATGTTTGGATCTCTTTTTGAGTGAGACAAAGACCATGAGATTATATGGGTCTTTTGGCAAACTTCCAGCTTAATATTTAGTCTTCCCAGTCAGGGTGACAAGGGCATAAACAACAAGACAAATTGGGGAAGGGTTCAAACCAGTAGAAGCAAATCGGCTGCCTACTCTGGGTAGGGCACCATCTCATTAACTCCTGGCCCTATCCGGGTCCGTGGCTCAAGCTCTCTCGGGAGTTGTGCTTTCACTGGCTGCTGAGGTCATATTTAGTAATTATAAAGAAGAGCTAATTTAAAAATTTTAACTGAAACTCTTGTGACTAGGAATGTAATTGAAAACTACCAGCATTAAACATTTTTCATTTTCCCCCCATAAAAACCCAGGGTCATGATCAAACATTTACCAGAGCTGGAAGAGCACAGCCTATAGGCACAAAGGAGTGGAAGAATGATTAATCTGGAGACTCCTAATGGGTCATCATAAGATGGGTTTGAGGAACAGTAAATAGCTGTTAAGACTCCTCTGTTTTGTTTTGTTTTGTTTTCAGTGGTTTGATGTTCTGGATGCTTCTCTATTGATGTAGGGTCTCAAAATGTTTGTAAGAGATGGACTCTCCAAGTACCCTAAAAGAACAGACTCACTTCCATCCATCCAAGAACTGTCAGAATGCACTAGATCTTTTGGAGTGAGAAATGTTATTTTGAAATCTGCTTATGGGCAGGAAGGCTTACATCAGGGAATGGGGCTGTTGGCAGCCTTCCCGTCTCCTGCCATACTCAGGGCTGACTGCATTGGCCACGTGCTTGCTTTTTCATCCCCTGAGGAAGTGTGTTGTGTTGAGTTACAGAAACGCTAGCCAGAAAAGACAAAGCCACAGAAGGAGTTTTCTCTGGATCCATCTACAAGCTTTGGATAGCCTCTGATCAGCCAGGTGCTGCAACAAATTCTGCCTGTGACTTTAAGGATTTGTATCTGATTGTGGGTTATTTCCTTAACTCCTCCATCTGACTCATGTGAACAATTTTCTCCTCTGTGTATTCTTTAATAGGAGCATGTTTACTGATCTGAGATGAGAGCTGCTTTCTTTTTCCTTTTGTTAAATAATTGGATGACATTATTACTAATCTTGTCTTCTTCCTTCTATGCCTTTCTTTGAAAAATGAATCGTTTTTCTCATGCTGTGGGGTTTTCTGGTGACAATACAAAACTATGGCTTCTGGGTCTCTCTTTCTCTCTTTTTTTCTTTTTGGTCCTGGGCCATTAGAACCCTACACTTTTTTGGAAGGAGGTGTGAGGCTGTGTGTTTTAGTTTCTCTGGCAATGCTATGTATTCCTAACAGAACCAAGAAAATTCAGCTTTATTTCTTATTACATTTCTTTCCTTGGGCAACTGACTTTCTTCAACCACCATTTTCCTTCTATGGTGGTTATTTTTGTTTTCTACTCCAGGATACTGTAACTTGAAAAATAGCAAGAAAACAGTATTGGCAATGCTTTGTACTATTTACAAGAATCATTATTTTAATATAAAAATCAGAGGTAAAAATTATCAATAAAATTTGATATTCCTGCCTCTCACACATAGGAAAAACTTAATATATTGTTACTACATTGTTGAATGAATTAAATAGCTAAATTTTTCTGTTAATCAGTTTGAACTTAGAGAAAGAGTTCATGAACTATGTAATGGATGATTTGCTATTCATTTCTACTTAGCTCCTCTATACGTCCCCATATATAGTATAGGTTTCTACCTTTATTAATAGATCATTTTCACAGTTAATAACTCAAGAATTTCACAAGGCTCAGATTTGTGTTAGGTTATACATTTAATATTGTAAAATATTAAAACAATATTAGAAGGTACATAACAAGAAATCTTAATTCCCCATCTCTATCTACACTGCTCCTTTCCTACCCTCAACTAGTTTTATTCATATCTTATAAATTCTTCCAGTGTTTATATATAGATAGATACAAGGTACAAACAAATATGTATTTGTTATGATTAAAGGTTGTTGTTAAACAAAAGTAACGTACTGGGCAGGGTCTTGACCAAATTTGTATGCCAGTGTTCAGAGATTTGTATCCAATGTTTATTGCAGCATTATTTACAATAGCCCAAATGTGAAAAGAAATCAAATGCCCATCAACAGATGACAAAATGTGGTCTATCCCTACAATGGAATATTATTTAGTCATAAAAAGGAATGAAGTTCTGGTGTGTACTACCGTAGGGATGAACCTGGGAAACAGTATACTAAGGAAAATAAGCCAGACACAAAAGGAAAAATATTATAAAATTTCACTTTAATTTTTTGTGGTACTAGGTATGGATCCCAGGGCCTTGTATATTCTAGCCAAGTGCTATACCCTTGAGCTACACCCCCAACCCCTGATTCTACTTTTAAGACATACATAGAGTAGGCAAATTCACAAAGACAGAAAATAGACCAGGGGTCACCAGGGGTTAGAGGGAGGGAATGTGGGGAGTTACCACTTGATGATTACAGAGTTTGTTCAGGGTGATGACAAAGTTTGGGAAATGGATAGTGATGGTGGCTGTACTCATGAATGTACTTAATGTCCTGAATTGTACACTAAAAATGACTAAAATGAGCCAGGCACGGTGGCTCATGACTGTAGTCCCAGTGGCTTGGGAGGCTGAGGCAGGGGGATCGCGAGTTCCAGGTCAGCCTCAGCTACTTGGCGAGAGGAGACCCTAAGCAACTCAGTGAGACCCTGTCTCTAAATAAAATATAAAATAGGGCTGGGGATGTGGCTCAGTGGCCGAGTGCCCCTGGGTTCAATCCTGGATCCAAAAAAAAAAAAATGGCTAAAATGGAAAATTTATGTTACATGTACATATTTTCCCACAATTTAAAAAAATTAATAATGCACTAAAAATATACAATTCAAATGGATGAATTATATGGCATGTGAATTATATTTCAAGAAAACTCTTAAAAGGTAGCACGCTGTTCTGTGTCTTGCTTATTTTTTCCTTTTAACAATTTATCCTAGATGGCTTTCCAAATCAGGAAACAGAAAACTTCCTCATTCCTGCTTATTTATTCATGACATCTATGATTGTATGGATATACTAGGGTTTGTTAACCAATCCCCTAGTGCTAGACAGTTGAGTTTTTCTCCAAACTTTTGTTATTCCAAACAGTGCTACAGTGAATTACCTTGTCCATTTGTCACCACATAGGAGTCTGAGGAGGTCTCCAGGAGCTGAGTACACCTACTTGAACCATCCAGATTCTTGACCATGTTGCAGAAAAGAATTTAAAGACGTGCCAGCTATGAGTAGCAGAGAAAGAGATTTATTTATTTAGCAGTACTGGGGATCAAACCCAGGAGTGTTTTACAACTGAATTATACCCTCAGCCCTTATTATTTTTTTATTTTGAGACAGGATCTTGCTAAATTGCCAAGGCTGGCCTTGAACTTGCTATCTTCCTGCCTTAGCCCCCGCCCCACCCCAGTCACTGGGATTGTAGGCATGCGTGTCTGCTACAGACTTATAAGAGGTTGCCTGGCGTGGTGGCGCAAGCCTGTAATCCCAGCACTTGGGAGGCTAAGGCAGGAGGATCGTGAGTTCAAAGCCAGCCTCAGCAACTTAGCGAGGCCCTAAGCAACTCAGTGATTCCCTGTCTCTAAATAAAATACAAAATAGGGCTGGGGATGTGGCTCAGTGGTGGAGTGCCCCTGGGTTCAATCCGCAGTACCAAAAAAAACCACAAAACAAAACAAAACAAAACAAAACAAAAACCAGACTTATAAGAGGTTTATTATAAAGGGAAAGTACACACTCGAGAATGGGAGTGTAGGTGAGAGAGAGAGTCACTTCATCTCAGTCTGAGGTTTTAACATTTTAGAGGGGCAGTAGCTAGAGGGAGTCAGGGTAGGGTTATGCAATTTCATGCTGCTGTGCCTTGTGTTACACATTGCCCTCCCTTGTTCTGATCATGCTATTTCCTACATTGTATGTTTCATTAGCATCTTAAATTGCCACCCAGGGGTGTGCACCTTTTATTATAATGAGTTAGGGTCATTTCTGTGTCACCAAAGTCTCTAATGTGCATGCTCCCTAAAGGAGTGGTTCCTCCCAATGCCTTGCGGTTATCTTGTAGCTTTATCGTATTATTTTCATCAGCCAATTGGCAAGCTTCAGGCAAGGACACAGACACAAGGACATGATATGGTTTGTTCACAAGAAGTTGGTTCTGCATTCTGGTGGTTTATGAGCATTTCTCTTTGAGACTCAGTGTTCTCTATGTGTCCCTAAATTACTATGATTGATCTTGAGGATTTTTCACATGTCTAAGGGCCATTTGTATTTTGTTTTGTCTATGAATTGCGTATATATCTTTTATTATTCTTTTGTTGGTGTGGTTGATCCTTTTTCTCTCTCTTGTTTGGGAGCTTTTATATGTAAGGGAGATTTTATCAATCCTTTGAATCATTCATAAAAGGTTGTCCCCTCTACAAAGGAATTTGCCCATGTTTTCTTTAAGTGTTTTTATTGTTTGAATTTCTACAGATAGCTACTTGAGCCATTTGGAGATCATCCTAGTATATGTTGTATATATGGATCTAGATACATCTCTTTCCAGAAGTTAAAGTATCAACCTTAGTTTTCTTTTTTTTCTTTTTTTTTGGAACCAGGGATTGAACTCAGGGACACTTGGCCACTGAGCCACATCCCCAGCCCTATTTTGTATTTTATTTAGAGACAGGGTCTCACTGAGTTGCTTAGGGCCTCGCTAAGTTGCTGAAGCTGGCTTTGAACTCGCGATCCTCCTGACTCAGCCTCCCAAGTCGCTTGGATTACAGGCATGCTCAACCTTAGTTTTCTGATAATGGTTTTTAATAAAATCCATCTGTACCTGATTTAAGATTCTACCTTTATCATATATTTGATTCTGGTATATATCATTTTTATTTCTGTGCTATTTATTCTATGCCTTTAGTCTGTCTGGTAACAATATCATACTGTTTGTTTTAGTCAGCTTTTGTGTTGTTGTAACCAAAAGACCCCAGAAGAAAAATTTTAGAGGGGGAAAAGTTTATTTGGCACTCACAGTTGCAGAGGTCTTAGTCCATAGATGACTGACTCTGTTGCTCTGGACCTGAGGTGAGGCAGAACATCATGGCGGAAGAGTGTGGTGGAGGAAAGCACCTCAGGGTGCAGCAATCAGGAGGCACAGAGAGAGAGCTCTGCTCACCAGGGACAAAATATATACCCCAAAGGCATGCCCCCCATTGACCTATCTCTTCCCACCACACCCTACCTGCCTGTAGTTAATCCACCCAGTCAATCCATTCAAGTGCATTAATGTACTGATTTGGTTAAGGTTCTGAAAACTCAATCCTTTTACCTCTAAACTTTCTTGCATTGTATCACAACTGAGATTTTGGGGAACACCTCATATCTAAACCATAACACTGTTTTAAATATCAACTTTTAAAAAAATCATATTTTCCTATCAGGTCAGGTTAGTCCTCTCTCATTGCTCTTACTTTTCAGAGTTTTCCTGGCTATTGTTTATTTTTCCATCCAATCCTATTCTATTATGACCTTATAAGCCATTTAGTTCACCCTACTGTGGGGACAATGCCAGGGTGCCAGCATGAGGTCTGCTATGTAATTCATTACAGTATCATGTCAAAATGCACTTTTAGCAGAAATTGAATAACTTATAATAAAGCTGTATGTATCACTTGAAATATAATTTTATTAGTCTTTTAAAACATAATGTTCCATAATTTCCTTAAATATTCATCTATTAATAGTTGGACATTTTCCATTTTCCCTTATTGTTTATGAAAAACAAAGCAAAACAAGAACCAACAGTACAATGAAAATCTTTAAGCATAAAAACATGTTATAGAATCTTTGGCACTGATTTTTAAGTAAGAAGTAAGATTATTGAGGAAAGATATAGGCTTTTTTTTTCTTTTTTGTGGCACTAGGGATTGAATCCAGGGATGCTTTACGTCCAGTCCTTTTTTTTTTTCTTGTGGTGCTAGGGATTGAACCCAGGGCTTTGTGCATGTGAGGCAAGCACTCTACCAACTGTGCTATATCTCCAGCCTACCTTGGAACCCTTTTTATTTCTTATTTTGAGAGAGGGTCTTGCTAAGTTGCCCAGGCTGGCCTCAAACTTGTGATCCTCCTGCCTTAGCCTCCCAAATAGCTGCGATTACAGGTGTTTACCATTTCTGGTTACAACATTCTTTAAGATGTAGATACATGGGCTAGGGATGTAGCCATTTACATTTCCCACACTAGTATATGCAGTATCAATTTTACTACACTTTGTTCAACAGTAATTGCTTCAGTCCTTTGCAAGGTCACTTAGGGCATTTTAAGTGATGCAAATATGGGAATGAGTGAGCCCCATTGTGTTGGAACGTGGGTAGAATGGGATTTTTAACAAATAAGTTTTGTATGAGTTTTCTCCATCTTCAAATGCTTCAAATGAAAAAAGGAGTAGATTTACTTATATAGTGGCCCAGGCAACTTCTGGGAGTTAATGTTTAAAAGTTTCCTTCCCTCCAACCCTTCAAAAAATACTTCTGGAGATTTGAATTATGAACATTTATAGGGTTGGACTAGGAAGGTACTGGTCAAGGCCCAGTGCTTTAAGTAACCAATAAGAGTCTTGAAAGGTTAAGAGAAGTGGAACTAATGGGTAAACCTTGGCATGAACTAGGAAGAAGTAAAGTCCTTCAATTCCAGAGACTGAGAAAGCCTGGGGAGAGTGATCAGTGAAGCTCTTTCTATTTAATCCAGAACAGGATGACTATCTACAAATAGAATTTATTTGATTTGCTTGGTTGTCTTAGGGGATGAAGTTCTTGTTACAAGGTCTGTGAACCTCCTTCCCCATCTTTACCCCTCATTGACAGCTCAGTCCTCTCCATTTGGGTTTAGATTCCAAGGCTGGATCAGTCTGAATGGAACTTCTCTCATTTGAACTTCTGGTAAGTTCTTGGAAATCTCTAGACACACAGAGTGTATTAACTTGAGCTGCCCTAACAAAATACCACAAACAAGTGGCTTAAACAACAGAAATTTGTTTTCTCACAGTTCTAGAAGTCGGAAGTCCAAGGTCAAGGTGCCATCAGTGTCACTCTCATGGTTAGGCTTCTCTTCCCGGCCTGCTGTTAGCCACCCTCTCCCTTTCCTCTGTAAGCAGATGGTGATAGGAGGAGCTCTGTCAGTCTCCCTCCCTCTTCTTTTAAGGACACCAGTCCTATCAGATCAGATCAGCACCCTTATGACTTCGCTTAACCTTAATTACCTTCTTTAAGGCACCATCTCCAAACACAGTCACTGTAGAGAGCAGTTCTGAGTTACTCCATGATGTAGAGAACAACAGTTTTCAGAATTTGCCTAATCCTGATTTAACTCCATTTTATAAGGCTGAGTTTGCCATGAGCTACTCCATTTTGAGTATAAATACTGAGGTAGAATGACTCTGCATCTTGTTTGTATAAGTAAACAACCATCATCTGCCTAACAAGATGACACAGCACAAACAGATAGATAAATTAATTGTGCTAACAAAATGATCACCTATGTACATATTGAATTAATCAGAAGCACATGGATGTATGGGTGTATCAAACTCATATCAGAAAAGCCAGATCCATGAGCTTATCGAACAGACTGGGCTACGAAATGAAGCAAACCCCCCCTTACCCGGAGCCCAAAAAAGGAGGAGCATCCTTAATACCGGACACAATGGCACTCTGACCCCATCACCTGCTCACTGGTCATGAGCCTTGCCCAGGAAAATCGCCACAATGACAAACCTCTGAATCTCTCTCCTCCAGCTTCAGCACAGTGCCATTTCTACTAGTGATGACCACACAACAGCCCACTCTAGGCTGACACTCTGAAGCTAGCATCCCTCAGGACCTTGGCCCTAGAATAAGTTCCAGTGCTTTGACAGCTCTGCACCCTGAAGAAGTTCTTTGGCTGGTTCCTAATCTTATCTGACCACCTACAGTGACTCTTTGCATTAATATCTGCCCTCTGCCTTTGCTCTCAGTTCAGCCTCCTGAACCCCTGTGGCTGCCTTAACTCTTTTTTAGTCTTTTTGTAACCTATATGAAATTGTACAAAGTGTGATGTGTGACTTGAGTGTTATAGATACCAGTAGTTAAGATTGGAATAAAAGAATCTGTGATTGCCCAGCTTATGATTATCAGATGACTCATAAGTGTTTGGTGAACTGCCACCACTGAAAATGGTGTAGCCTGTGAATTTATTGTTATTCAATGAATTTTGACACTGTGAAAAGACATGATGTATTTGGTCTATGTTAATGATGTAGCTTGCTCAAAGGAGTCACATTGTGAGTTAGGGTTTTATTAAATATGAATTTTAGAAGGTCAGAATTTAGTCTATAATCAGAACCTTAGGAGGGTAGCTGGGATCTCTGGAGTTGTTGCTAGTATTGGTAGTTTGGGCAGGGAAGTGGAGAATACCAGAATTAACTGTGGATATTATACACAGAATTGGGAGTTGGAAGGGGGTTTAGAAATCTAATCCTTATTTTGTAGTTAGGGGTCCAAAGAGCTCAAAAGGGTGGCCTAAATTAAATGTAGGACTTAATTCATTTTACTCCCAGTAGATTACTGATTGCATATGTCAGGTCTTCTGCCTTTTACATTTCTTTCTCAGCACTAATTGTAATTTGTACTCATGTTTTACTTTGTTACCATAATGTCTAGGAAGACCAAAATTTGCCCAAGTTGTTTTTTAATCTATCAGTAACAGTACCTAGCATAGTGTCTAGCTCTTTGGTAGTATTCAATAAATATTCAGTGAGCGAATTAATGGTAGAATAATAAAAGCTAACCTTTAATGAATGTTAATTATTGGCTATGATCAAAATTCCTAATTTTTTGATAACAGGGATTGAACCCAGAGGCACTTAACCACTGAGCCACATCCCCAGCCCATTTTTTATTTTTTCTTTTTTAAGACACGGTCTTGCTAAGTTGCTTAGGATCTCACCAAGTTGCTTGTGATCTTGAACTTGTGATCCTCCTGCCTCAGCCTCTAGTTTATCACACCCGGCTCAAACTCTTTACATACTTGATTGTATTATCTTTTTTTCAGTTCACTGTTCCAAATTTTGAGAGAAGAAATCTGGAGCTAAGGAAGAGTTACGCTTTTTTTAAAGACAAAATTAGTAAGGACAGAATTAATTTGAATTCAGGTCTAGCTGACTCCAAAGTTCATCCAAATGTTAAATCAAAACACTAAATCTGCCTGCTTCAAACTCAATAAGGATCATAAGGAAAGGAGGGAGATCTTTGGGGGAAATACAGCAAAACTGTATAGAAGTTACTTAAATTTTTTTTTTTTTTGTATTGAACCCAGGGACACTTAACCGCTGAGCCACATTCCCAGCTCTTTTTTAATATTTTATTTAGAGACAGGGTCTCACTGAGTTGCTTAGGGCCTTGCTAAGTTGCTGAGGCTGACTTTGAACTCAGGATCCTCCTGCCTCAGCCTACCGAGCCACTGGGATTACAGGTGTGCACCACCTAGCCCAGCCAGAAGTTACCTTCTAACAAGTGTCTTTAAAGTATGTTTGGGTGTTGTCTGCAAGGAAGAATCACTCCTTTCACACAAAGGAAAGGACATACACCAAGTGTCTCAGAGGATGGAAAAAATGTGTATTCAGAAAACTGAATAAATTCAGGAGGCCCAGAAGAGGAGGAAAATTGGAACAAGCAACAGCAAGAAACCAGAGAGGTAATTGGGTCCAAAGTATGAATGGTCCTATTTGCCAGGGGTCAGAAAAACATGATCTATGGGACAAATTCACCCCACACCTCATTTTTGTTATCTGTTAATTGAGAACAGTTTTTACCTTTTTTTCCCCAATACTGGGAATTGATCCCAGGGGTTCTCTACCACTGAGCTACATCCCCAGTCCTTTCATTTTATTTTGAGACAAGGTCTTACTATGTTGCTGAGGCTGGCCTCTAACTTGGATCCTCCTGCCTCGGCCTACTAAGTATTTGGGATTATAGGTGTGTGTCACCAAGCCTGGTATTTTTCACTTTTTTTTTTTTTTTTTTTTTTTGCGGTGCTGGGGATTGAACCCAGGGCCTTGTGCTTGCAAGGCAAGGACTCCACCAACTGAGCTATATCCCCAGCCCTATTTTTCACATTTTTAAAGGATTGTTTAAAAAGAAAATGGTGCAACAAAGACCATAGGTTGCTAACAAAGCCTAAAATACAGTTGTCCCTCTATATCCATGGGGGATTGGTTCCAGGAAACCCTGTGGATACAGAAATCTGCTCATGCTCAAGTCCCTTATATAAAATGGCACAGTATTTGAATAGAATCTGTGCACATCCTCCTACATTGTTTAAATCATCTCTAGATTGCTTATAATACCTAATGCAATATAACTGTTATGTAAGTAGTTGCTAATACTGTATTTTTTAGGTAATAGTGACAAGAAAAAAATAGCCTAAACATGCATGTTCAGTACAGAAACATTCTTTTCCCCAAATATTTTCCATCTGCAGATAGTTGAACCTGAGAATGTGGAACCTGTGCATACAGAGGGCAACTGTCTTTACTATCTGGTCCTTTACAAAAAAGTTTTCCACTTCTCTGCAGTATGCCTGGAGAAGTTTAGATTTTATCTTGTAAAGATTGTCTTATAAGGGCAATTTGTTGCTAAATATTCAAGAAGAGAAAGGATGTTTAACTGGGGAGATAAGGGAGGTGGAAGAGAAGTAGCTGACCCTAAATTTTGTCTTATTCTTCTGGGCAGCTTTAAAGATAAGCAATGGTTGCTGGGCGGTGGCGCATGACTGTAGTCCCAGCAGCTCTGGAGGCTGAGGCAAGGAGGATCATGAGTTCAAAGCCAGCCTCAGCGACTAAGCAAGGCCCTAAGCAACTCAGTGAGACCCTGTCTCGAAATAAAATATAAAAAGGGTTGGGGATGTGACTCAGTGGTTGAGTGCCCCTGGGTTCAATCCAGTACCAAAAAATAAAAATAAAAATAAAAATAAAAATAAAAAGCAAGAGTTGTTTTGCACCAGTTAAGATTCTGCAGATCATTCAAATGCAGATATCTAGTAAGATGTGACTGGTGTAACCAAGACAGGGAGGAAGATTGTCCAGTGAGTGGGGAGTGTTGTCCTGTCTGTTTTTTGTTTTTGGTGATCAGGGCTAAATTGTTTTTAACAACAATGTCTCCAAAGAGGAGACATTGAGGAAAGGTAGAGATCAGGAAGGGATCAGATCTTATTACAGCTTCATTATGGATTAAAGTGAAAATATTCTCCATTACATATAAGTTTGTCATAAATTTTTTTTTTTTTTTTTGTACTTGGGGTTTAACCCAGGGGCACTCCACCACTGAGCCACATCCCCAGCCCTATTTTTGTATTTTATTTAGAGACAGGGTCTCACTGAGTTGCTTAGGGCCTCGCTAAGTTGCTGAGGCTGGCTTTGAACTCGTGATCCTCCTGCCTCAGCCTCCCGAGTCGCTTGGATTACAGGTGTGCACCACCGCGCCCAGCTTGTCATAAACTTTTGAAACAATAGCCATTGGAAAGTTGGAAACTACCCAAATAATGTTTTGATGCAGTCATAGATATCAATGTTCACAGTGAAAATGTTTATTTGTGGAAACTGAAAAAAAATTACACCGTGTTTTAGTCAGTGTTTTGCTGCTGTGATCAAAAGACCTACCAAGAACAATTTTAGAGGAGGAAAGTATATTTGGGGCTCAAGGATTCAGAAGTCTCAGTCCATGGACAACTGCCTCTATTGCTCTAGGCTTGAGATGAGGCAGAACATCATGGTGGAAAGATGTGGAGGAGGAAAACATCTCAGGATATGGTCACCAAGAAGCAGAGAGACAGCTCTACTCTCTAGGGATAAAAGTTATACCCCAAAGGCATGCCACCAATGCCCACCTCCCTTAGCCACACCCTACATGCCTAAAGTTACCACCCAGTTAATCCCTATCAGGGGATTAATGCGCTGATTAGATTAAGACTCTCATATCCCAATCATTTCACCTCTAAACTTTCTTGCATTGTCTCACACATGAGCTTTTGGGGGATACCTCACATCTAAACCACAACACACCATTTAAAGTGGAAATTTTGAAGTCACCCTCTTGAGTACCTCAGGAGGATCATAGGACTTTGCAAAGTCTGTGTATACAATTTACACATTAAACAACTTGTCACTCAGCCAACAAAATGACAGCTTTTTCATTACTGAGAAGGAAGAAAATCCACAGTAGAAAAATACATTATATAACCAACTTCGTTAAAGTAATAGCAAGGGCATACCCCCACAAGATGGAAGGGAGAGCATTAAAAACTTCTCAACCCTTAAAGTGTTTAGAGAAATGATTGCCTTTTAATTCATTTTTAGGTGTATCTTGGATACGTATTGGATTCAGAGGTCTATTCTTTCGTATCTTAAGGGCAGTGTTTTGTTTTCATTCTCTCTCATTTCTCCATAACCATTTGATTCTAAATACCATTTCCTTCACAGGAGAATGGCTTCTTTCTGTAAGGGGCAGATATTGCTAAGGATATGTCAAAGTGTCATTTGGCCCAGTTAACTCTTCACTTTGCTTCTCCAGTTTATGATTTTCCTTTCTTTCAGTAGCCTGCCATTTGCTATTTGTCTATTTGTCAGTACCTTATTAGGAATGGGCTGGTATATTAGTTGGGTTTCTATGACCATACTAAAATTCCTGAGATAATTAATTTATAAAGAGAAAAGATTTATTTGATTTGTGGTTCTGAAGGTTCCCGTCCAAGAGTAGTAGTCCCATGCTTTGGGCCTCTGATGAGGGCCCTAGGTGGCAATATCAGCAAACACCTGTCCAAGTAAACTGCTCATATCACAACTAGGAACAGAGACAGGATGGGCAAGGGTCCCACAATCCTCTGCAGGGGTATGCCCCCAGTGATTTAGGGATCGCGCACTCAGCCCTACGTCCCCCAAAGTTAACACCACCTCTCAACAGCAAGGGACCAAGGCTTTAACATATGAACCTTTGGGGGAAACTCATCCAAACTATAAAAAGAAAATTACAATGAAAGAAACATCAAAAGAGACTTTCAAAATGGAGTCAGGAGGCCATTAGGAAGCAGGACTTATACACATCTCCAGATGCTGCCTGGAATGTGAACTTTGGTCATTGCTTAACTTTGACCTCAGTCATCTGGAACGACAAGAAAAACTAGACAACTACATGGTGCTCAGAGGCTGAAGATGCATATCAAGAGGATTTTGGACTCTTGTTTTATAGAAATTTCCATTCTTTTTGTACTTTCTTTTTTCAAAAAATTTTCTATTGGTCATATAGCCCCCGTTCTTACCCAACTCTCTATCACCACATAAACTCCCACTTTTCTCACCTCCTCAGAACACTGATTCAGAAATTTCTGAATCTTTGTTTCCTAAATTACAATTCCTAAGACCCCATTTGCAGTTATTCAGCTTTTATTAATTCACAATTTACCAGGCTGAGGAACTTTAGAGCATCAACCCTTGGATTTAAAGGGCCAGAATTTGGGGACTGGAGTAGAGCCCAGTGGTAAAGTGCTTGCCTCACCTGCACAAGGCCCTGGGTTTGGCCCCCAGAACTGCCAAAAATATCTATAAAAAATAAAAGCAAATAAATAAAGGGCCAGGATTTTCCCAAATCATATGTATCTCAATAGCTATTTCCTTGATTCACACATTCTTAACCCATGTCCTGAAGTAACCACTTTAATCACTTTGAAGGGCCTGATTTAAAAAAAAATCTTGAACAAGTGGAGCACAGTGGCACTTGCCTCTAATCACAACTACTAAGGTGGCTGAGACAGAAAGCTCATAAGGTTAAGGCCAGTCTGGGCAATTTATTGAAGCCCTACCTCAAAATAAAAAAGCTAAGGATGCAGCTCACTGCTAAAGCCTCCCTGGTACCTTTTGGTACTTAGTACCAGAAAAAAATAAATTTAAAAAAATCTTGGACAAGAGTTGGATACAGTGGTGCACTCTAATTCCAGCTACTCAGGAAGATGAGGCAAGAAGGTGGCCATTTTGAGGCCTGCCTGGGCAACTAAGCAAAACCCTGTCTCCAAATAAAATTTAAAAGGGGCTGGGTGTGTACTTCAGTGATAGAGTGTTTCTTAACTGCACAAGGTCCTGGGTTTTAGCCCCAGCACACAAAAAGAAAGAAAAAAATCTTGAACAAGTTATCCTTCTTGGTTCTATTCTCAATTTAGGAATGAGTTTGGGGAGAGACAGGATGAATATAGATTCAGTTACACTAATATTTTAAAGGTTTTATCTAGTCATTTTTGGATAAAATGCTATTTCTTGGAATCAGAAGCACTATGAATTTAATTACCTTAGAGTAGGCAGATTATTTTGATGCTTTTGTATTCATGTTACTAGAGTCCTAAGCCAGAAGCCTGACTTTGGGGATTCAACCAATCAGATCCAGCCATTCACCCCAAACAACAAATAGAAAAATTGTGAAAAGCAGCAAACAAACTTTAATCACTGTAGCTATACTGGAAAGACAAGGCGGACCCAGGTCATTAGCCCTGTCTTTGAGAGGCTGACAATGACTTTGAGATTTTATAGCAAGGGGAATGAGGGCAAGGGTTGGGGGTTTGCATAGCTAGAGACTTTGCACAGCTGCTAAAGCAGGTGATCTTGATCTGGTTCATCATCTCAGGATTGGTCAGGTGGGGCTTGTCAGCAATCAGTCCCATTGCTGTTGCCTGGGAGGTAGTTGCCATGCATCACAAGATGTTTATCAATCACATCTGTTGTTTCTGGATTCCTAGGTGACTCAGAGCAAAGGAGACAGAAACAAAATGGAGGCAGAGATGCAGGCAAAAGTGAAGAGTCTAAGTCCTTGTTACAATTAGAACACCACACGACTGGGCATGTTGGTGCATATGTCATCTCAGAGACTGGGGAGGTTGAGTCAAGAGGATCGCAAATTCAAAGCCAGCCTCAGCAACTTAGAGAGGCTCTAAGCAACTTGGCAAAACCCTGTCTCAAAATAAAATTTTAAAAAAGAACACTGTTTTCTATCAATGTCCAAATTTTGTAATATCCTCCCCCTCTTTGAGGCACTTCATTCTGTTCTGTTCTCTTTTTGCCACGTGTTTGGAGAGTTTGCTTTTTATCACCTTGCTCCTCTACCCCCAAGACTCTAAACCACCTTCATGAACATTAAATAAAATGACTTTCAATATTGTCTTCATGTCTTGCTAGTCTCTAAAGTCATAGCAAAGAGAATTGACCTTTTCCAATCTATTTTACTTTATTTTTGGTACTGGGGATTGAACCCAGAGGCACTTTAACCAGTGAGCTACATCCACAGCCCTTTTTATTTTTTGAAACAGAGTCTGGCTAAATTTCTGAGGCTGGCCTTGAAATTGCAATCCTCCTGCCTCAGCCTCCCTAGTCACTGATATTACAGGTATGTGCCACAGCACCTGGCTTCCAATTAATTTTAAATGAAAGGAGAACATATAATTGAAGCTAACAGATTTATTATTTGCATGGAGATACTAAGAACTAAATAAACACAAATTACTTAATAGAAATTATCAGAATATAAATGATAATAAAGGTAAACTCTTCAATTTATAAGGATATTACATGCTTAAGAAAATTCTTTCCCACTCAACAAATAACTGAAACATAAACTTGCAAGCTATGTAAATGAAAAGAATATTAATAAATAAGAATATTATTTTTTAAAGTACTAGGATTTGAGAAATCAAGTGAAATAATGCAAGTCAATATTTTAAGTAATGCAGTGTATACTAGAAATTCTTGATCTTCCATTAAAACAAATACTGAGAAGGGCATTTTGTTTAACTGTACAGCAAATTTAGATACAATGCAAATTCAAAATAAGTTTGAGAGCCTGGTGTGGTGATGCGTACCTGTAATCCCCTGGCTTGGGAACCTGAGATAGAAGGATGGCAAGTTGGAGGTCAACCTCAACAATTTAGAGACCCTGTCTCAAAAAAAAAAGGGAGGGGTGCTGGGAATTTTGGGAATTGTACTTCAGCGGCAGAGTGCTTGCATAGTATGTGAGAGGCCCAGCATTCATTCCCTGATACTATTAATAAATAAATAGCTTCTGTTAGTGGTTTGGTGACCATCATGCTTTTACATTCTGTAGAATCCCATGGAGTTTCTGGCTGAAAAACTTGACCTTATTGCTCTGTCAGATTTAAGTAGAATGAATTTTTTAAAATATGTGCTCTTGAGTAACTCCCATCCAAGGCCTTTCTCTACTTCCTTTGGGTTCCTGGCAGAGAGTATATGGAGAGAGAGCAGGTAAAAAGGTTCTAATTCCCAGCATCTGGGCATTAGAAAAATTCGTTCCTTTGGTGAGCCCTTGCCTCTTGACCAAAGTGTGGCTTGAAACAGTGTTTGTGTTGTATCTTTTTAAAAGCCTTTTTCCTCAAGTGATTGACTGTTAGCGCTCAAAACACTGTTTAAGAAATTATTTTGACACTTGTTAAAATGGTAAGGAAGACTTTATTCAGGACTCTTGAAATAGGTGTCAGGACTACTGCAATAACAGTAAGGGGTCCAGATCAACAGTAAATACAGCAAAGACAGCTGAGGATTTATAGTCAGTGAAGGTCTGTGTGATGAGATATCGTGTGGGGGTGGGGGGATTCTCACTAAACTGGCTTGGCAGGAATCATGCTACAAGCAGATGAGGCAGGCCAAGCACAGGGCCTAAGGAGGCGGCCTAGGCAAAAAACAAAACAAAACAAAAAACAAAAAAACAAAACCTCTTCATAGGAGCCTCTAAGTTTGATCAGGGAAAGTGTTTTTGTCAAAATCAATCTGGTTTTCCCTTTATACCACATGTGCAGTCCCTCCAACTATTTCTCCATCCCCGAGGCTCTTTAAAACAAAATAACTGAAATTATGATCTTGGAAATTCTAAAGGGGGTTGGGAGCATCCCAAGCCACGTATGAGGAGGGCAACTGACTACAACTCCCAGAGCCCTCGCGGGGCTACGAGCCGACTTTCCTTCCCCCCGCCCCCCACTCACTGAGCCGTGCGCCTGCGCATACCGACTTGCGCTGAGAAAAGTGGGCGGGGACACGCAATGCGCCTGAAGGAGGAGGAGGCGGAGGTGGTGGAGGAAAAAGAAGAGACCATAGACTTCTACCTCGGCCTAGAGCGGCCCTTAAAGTGCGTGGGAGAGGAGGGCGGGCGGGGACCACCCCAGAACTGGCCGCCGGCGGTATCATGGCGTCCCGGAACCCCCCTCCCCAAGGTGAGCGGCCAGGGCCCGAAGTAGTATTTGGGACGCGGCTCACAACACTCGACCTTGTGTCCACAGCGCTTTTTCCTTCCCGTGTTCCAGGGAGTCCCTATGATCACCCTTTCCGAATTAGACTTCTCCCTCTCCACTCTGCGGAACTTAAGCAGAATGATCCCCCACCCCCAACACAACCCTACCCGACCTTCACCTCTAGCCCTTCATCTCCATCTTCAAACGTGTTGTTTATATTTCTTTTGAATCCCACTCTGAAGTGATTTCCTCTCCCAGAAGAAGACCCTGTCTTTCCACCGATGAAAATGGACCCTGCTCAGACCCTGATCCTAACTCTTAGATTGGGGTGAACCCTCACTTGCTGTGTAATTCTGAACTGACCCTGGCTTGGTGTCCCCAGGCGATTCCTGGGCCTTTGGAAAGGAGGTGGGGATTTTATTACCAGGCCCTTTACTTTTGAGGCCCTAGTCTCAGGAGTCCCCTTCTCCCACCCCCAGTACATGGAATTAAACCCAGAGGCCCTCTGCCACTGAGCTGCCCTTTTTTAATTTTTAATTTTGGGACAGGGTCTCTAAATTGAGCAGGCTGGTCTTCAATTTGAGATCCTCCTGTTTTAGGCCTCCCTAGGAATATCCGGGATTACAAGCGTTTGCCACCTTGCCTGGCTCTCCCAGGAACTGAGTTAAACAAATTTATTAATTTTCATCTGGGCATTTTTACCATAGGCCAAAAGTAACAGTAAGCTAGATTAAAAGAAAAATGTATAGAATATTTCTGACTTTCCATTGACTCAATTTATTTTTTCTATTTTGTGTTTTGAAGAGTACGAAAGTGATGACGACTCTTATGAAGTGTTGGATTTAACTGAGTATGCAAGAAGACACCACTGGTGGAATCGAGTGTTTGGCCACAGTTCGGGACCTATGGTAGAAAAATACTCAGTAGCTACCCAGATTGTAATGGGTGGTGTGACTGGCTGGTGAGAACAACATCTTTTTCATTAAATTTCCTTGGGAGCTTGGCTGTTGTCCTTTTATAAATGGGCCAGAGTCATCATGCATATTCAGTGGGTGTACACTGTTAATTTCAGAAGAGTACTACTTTGAGGGTTTTCCCTCTGATTTCATTGGTGTAATCTACCTTCAGAGACTTCCTGTTGGATTTTGGTAATCCCCTTTCCCCATGCCCACCATCATTTCACTTTTTTCCCTCCTTATCCTTCCTTTGATTTTTAAAAACACATTTCCTGTTTCTCACGTTTAGCAAGTGTGGGTCTGATTCAATGATAGTAGATAGGAAGAAATATATGAAAAAATTATATATAAATTTTTACTTGCCATCAACTGGAAAACCTGTGAGAAACTCCTATAGCAGAACTGGCCTCTAGGATTGTCAGCGCTGTAGAGAGCAGTGTAAATACTCAGTAAAAATTATTGATGAAAGCCGGCTCTGTGACACATGCCAGTAGTCCTAGCTGTTTGGGAGGCTGGAGCAGGAGGATTGCAAATTTCCAGGCCAGTCTGGGCCACTTAGGGAAATTCTGTGTCAAATTAAAAAAAAAAGGGGGGGGGGGACTGCAGATATAGCTCAGTGGTAGAGCTTCAAATAATTAATGATGATACAGCTGACTTTTTTTGTGGCCTGGTTCAGATTATGATAATGCTTTAAAAAGAAGAGTTGTGGAATATTTATTCTGTGATGGAATTAAAGGACTCATTGCTTAGTGACACAATAATATTGTGGGGTGCATTAAGAAGTAGTTAATAAACAGTCTAACCAGGTAAAACATCAGACCACATGATTACACAGTTACTACTATGGATCTAATTCTGTCATTTTTGGAATAAAAGATTAGTGAGGTAAGGGCGGTAGGCAGAAACAAGTTTTTTCTTTATTTTGAAAATGTTCATGATTGTAGAGAATATTTAAATTTAGGGTGCTTGTGAATTTTTTCTTTAGGGTCTGTTAAATTCATTAAATATTAACATTTCCATTTAATAAGTATAAATTAAAATTTTTGAATTGTGTTTTATGTGCTCAGAATAATGGTTCTCTCCTCTATGCCCTTTTGTAAATACCTTTTTATAATAGAAACAGCTGTGGCACAGAGGTGCAGTATTTATTCCTGATGTGTACTTATTAATGCTGCTGTATGAAAAAAAGCCTGCAATTAGAGGGGAGATTTCTGATCAGGGCTCTGGTGATACAGATAATTTGCCATAGGTTGATTGCACCTCTCTCCATAATTCAGGGTATGGCCTTCTGTTTAAATAAGCCCATAATTTGGTGCCCTGGGTGATTGGTTAAAGTCAGAGCCAAAAACCCGATATTAAAAGATATTAAATAATTGAGAAATAGAATTATCAGGTCATTGTACATTTTCATCTTGTACACTATTCTTTGATAAGAAGCCCCATAATTGACAGAAGTTTGCTTGGGAAGCTTAGAGACAAAACAGCAGAATTTAGTAGGTCCATCTTGGTGACTAATACCATCAAATGATGATCAATACAAGCTTGTGGACTATCCAACCTGGATATGTGGAAACCTGGCTGTTTGCTGCTTCTCCTTTTTCTGAGCCTTTATTGCTGGCTCCCCTATGAGGGACACAGTTTTGATAGTAATATATACATTTGGAGTATAGCTGAGTGCCAGCTGAAGAACTGTGTAATAGAATGCTAATATTATACAGATGATTTGTTGTAATGACTTTAGATTCAATATAGTAAATTTTTAGAATTTTCTTCAGGTATAAAATTGATGTGATATTATGTATTAATATAGTATTAAGGAGGAATGGTTAGTGAGGCATTAACCTAACCAGTTAACAGTTCAGACCAATTTATGTCAAAGACATGAATGAGAAGCTAAGGAAATTATATTTAGCTGTAGGTAGCCTTAGTTTTGTGGGAGTTTTGCGTGTGTGTGTGGTGCTGGGGCCTCACGTGGTGACCTGGCAGTCTACCACTGAGCTACATCCCCAGCCCCACCATACATCTTTGATCATAAGAAATTAAAACTAATATTAGGATGGGGTGGTTGCTAGGAGACATGGAAGGTGTGAAGACCAGTTAGCATGTCCTTAGAGTGGTCTGGAAGCGAGGTAATAGAAGCCTGAACCGTTACCAAGGAAATGATGCCCTTAAGAATGGAAAGGAGAGAAGAGTCAGATAATGCTTTGGAGATAGAGGATATAGAACTTTGCAATCAGTTGTACCAAGGATGAAGAAGGTAGCGTCTGAGATGAATGTAAGGTAGCAAGCCTGGATAATGGTTCTAATAAATTGGGACTTTAGCAACAGTTGTTTTAGCTGGAAAGATGTTTTTGCATATGTGGTTCTGGGTACTGGAGAAGCCCATCCTGTGATTTCAAATGTAGGAAGGTGTATTGGTTTTCTATGACTGTTATAACTAAGTACTGCACACTCGGGGGGTTAAAACAACAAATTTATTCTCTCACAGTTTTGGAGGCTAGAAGTTTGCAATCAAGGTGTCAGCAGGATTGGTTCCTTCTCGGAGACTCAGAAAGAGAAATCTGTTCCATGTTTCTCTCCTAGCTTCTGATGATTGCCAGCAATCATTGGCATTCCTAGGCTTGTAAATATATCATTCTAATCTCTCCCTTTGTTGTTATCACATGGTCATATTTCTTCTGTGTGTCTGTGATTCTGTGACATGACTCACATTGGATTAAGGCCTACCATGTTCCAGTATAACCTCATCTAATAATTAATACATCCTCAGTAACCCTGTTTCCAAATAAGATCACATTTTGAGGTTCTGGGAAGGACACAGATTTTGGGGGAACACAAACTCAGTGCAGAATGCTAGAGTTAGAAATATGAGGTTGTTTTGTGCTATGGATCTGGAATACTAAGAGGAATATGAGCTCACTGAAGTATAGGCTGACACTGTTACAGCATAGATGAGACAGCACAGATTTAATATAAAAATAGATCTAGATAAGAAGGCTCTGAGAGATGTGGGCTGAAGTGTAGTCATAAAAGTGGAACTACATCTGGACCTTAAAGGGTAGGAAAGCTTTAGATAGAGTTAGGCAGAAACCCCTAGAACCAGGGAGATTAGTAGCTTGAGCAAAGATGGTAACTATTTTGAAATTAATTGGGGTGAAGCAGAAGGTTTAGGTAAAATGGATGTTGGCCAGGTGTATGAAATATCTTGACTATATTAAGTAAAAGAAAACAAACCACATTTATTATGGGAAATTTCAGTTTGCTCAAATATATAAGGCATATTGTGAACCCCTAAGTACTCATCATTCAGTTTCATTAGCCACTCTTACCTGTAAATCCTCCTTTTCTCTCCATCCCTTATTTTGCAGCAGTTCTCAAACATTTTTTTAGTTGTTGATGGACCTTTATTTTATTTATATGTGATGCTGAGGATCAAACTCAGTGCCTCACACGTGCTAGGCAAGTGCTCCATCACTGAGCTACAACCCCATCCTCTCAGACATTTTTTAGATTGTGTGTTTTTGACTGGCCTGTATGACTAAAGGGAAACATTGAGGGTTTCTGACTAGGCATAGGACATAATCAAAAGGAACAGGAAGATGTTAGCATTTTATTAGGAAAGTAATAAAAAGTAAAAGAGGAGAGGGTTTAGTACATTGATCTCATCTTTTGTTATTTCTTTCATTAAAGGTGTGCAGGATTTTTGTTCCAGAAGGTTGGAAAACTTGCAGCAACTGCAGTGGGAGGTGGCTTTCTTCTCCTTCAGGTATGTCAGTTTTATGTGCTTGCCTGTGTTTAGACAGGTAGCTCTTAAGAACTAAGAATGTCAAGTTTAGCCATTTTACTCCTGTCCATTTTAACAGAAGGTAGAATTTTTCTTTTGGGTATCTGTGTATGGAAAAATTGCAGTGAGTTTTGAAAGCTGGCATTTTCATGAAAGACAATAAATCAAATACTTCTAAGATCTCCAATCCAAGTGTAGTTTGATCCCAGCTATTAAAAAGATACCATTTAAAACTTGAAAATTGAAAAGAATCTAAAAATTCATTTTTTATTATTACCCATATTTCCCTTAAGTACCTCCCTAGCAAAATAAACATTTCTCCAATAATATAACCTACTTATCCTGACCATTTCAAACCTCTGTTTAAAATTCACACACATAAAATTCAGAAAGTCTCTTTTTCCCTGTGATAGAATTTAAAAGTTCTTTGCTTTCCCCTGTTTCCTAGTTACACAGTTATTCTCCTCATAGGAAGCTGATATTAACAATTTCTAAAATTTTTTTAAAACTAAAGAACCATAATAATATAGAAAGTGGAAAATTAGGTTTAAAAATAACTATCCATAATCCTATTTGAGGCAGGTGGATTAAAATTTTAATTTTGTTCATCTTCCTCTGAGTATAAGGTCTAAAAATGTTTTGCCATTAGAGGATGTTTATCAGGATATTATCTGGCATTCATGTCTTTTTGGCATATATTTTCCCAAAAATATCATTCCCTGAAGATCAAATATAGTAATCCAAAAATTGAAGATCTCTGGGAATGAATGTTAGCAACAATTTTAAAGATACAGAGAACTGTCAGTTATACCAGATTTAAAAAATGATGGATGCTTACAGCAACCAAAATCTGACTTCAGTATCTAAGCCATTGATCCTATAATAACCAGTGTACTTGCCTTATGTTCAGAGGGACTGGATCATACGTCCAGCACTGATTTTGAGTTGTTTACTAAACAGCATTTTAAAGATATGTATTTTCTGTTTGTGATGTTATTAGGAGTAATTACTTATTAAGGTAAGAGGTGAAAAAGAGTATGGTTAATGTCTAAATTTAGTCCTTTGGATAAATGTGCCAGTGTGTGTGTACAGAAGAAAATTTTCTTTAGGCTGATTTTGACTTGGGTTTGTAAGGAAGAACATATTTAATTTTATAGCTATTTTGAAAACTAATTATCTTTTCTGTTTGGTGCAAAAGAGTATACTGGACTGAGCCAGCCACAGTGGCACATGCCAGTAATCCTAATTTACTGAGAGGCTAAGGCAGGAGGATTCCAAATTCAAGGCCAGCCTGGGCAACTTAGTGAGACCCTGTCTCAAAATAAAAAACAAAAAAGGCTGGGGATGTAACATAGTAGTAAAGTGCCCCTGAGTTTCATCCCTAGTACTGTCAAAAAAAAAAAAAGGTATTGAACTGAAGTAGTTTTCTAAAATGTTCACAGAAAGAGAGAATTATGTATTTTAATCCAGTGTGCAGTGTCAGTTTTTCAGAAGTCCATTTCTGTCCACTCAATATAGATAATTCAAACCCACATTTTGCCAGGTCCTATCTGCATTAAACTACTTTTTCCCACAAATTGCACTATCTTTGAAAACTCAGTAGGGGGAACCTGAAAGAGGAAATACAGAAACAAATAGCTTTTAGGCTAATTGCCTAATATGTTTTAGGCTTACTTCCAGATTTTTCAACCTTTACTTACACTTAAAGATAAATGTTAGTTTACTTAAAACTTTTCTAGTAACAATATTGAGTGTTTCCCATTAGATATTTATCACACTGCTGTCTTAAAATAGACAACAGGGCCAGGCGCAACAGCAAGACCTGGGATCCTAGCTACGTAGGAGGCTAAGGCAGAAGAATCACATGTTAAGGACCAGCCAGGGCAACTTAGCGAGACTCTATCTCAAAATAAAAAACTAGAAAGGGCTGGGGATGTGGATCAGTGATAAAGCACCCCTGGGCTAAATACCCAGTACCACAAAACAATGGAACTTGTTAGAGTATAATGTTGTTTACATGTACTTGATCATAACCATTTAGAGATTCCTTGTTCTTTCTCCATTCTCACTTCTTTACTTGACTTAAAAAATAGACAGTGGATATAATTTTTTTAGATTTTTGAAGTTACACATGTACATAATTCAGAGGATCAAATACTTGTACAAGACTTATTACAGATTAGTAATTCTCTGCCTCCCTCTCTATCCTCATTTTCCTCTCCTTTGAGGCAACCAGTTTGAACTCTTAGCTGATATTCCCTTTCCCTAAACAAGTTAATTGGACATTTCTTGATCTTTTAGTCTTAGGTATTAACTATTGGTTTTCCATTATGAAATATGAGAATTTAGCTATTGTGTATTGAATTGTTCTGTTCTCCCCAACCCTCCCCACATTCTCACACACTTGAATGCTCTCTACTCATCCTCTCCCACACATTATGAGTTGTTACTTCATAGTTGTGTTAGATCATTACCTGGAGGTCACTGAGCATGTAGCATCTCTGAATTTAGTCTTTAACCTTGTTTGAGAAGGTTTTGGCTGTTATTTCTCATAGAAGTTTGGGATTATTTCTCTAGACATCTCCTAGTTGTCTAAATCTTTTGTGGTCATATGTATGGAATAGTCTGTCAGTTTAATCTTCTAGACAAATTTGTCCCAGAGTTGTCTTTTCTTCTTGTTTTGTAGACTTGGTATACAGCTTATATCCTAGGATCTCCCTTCAATACCATTCTACATTTTCCCTTTGCTTTTTTTTGTTTTTCCAATACTGAGGATTGAACCCAAGAGTACCATACCACTAAACTATACCCCCCAACCTTTTATTTTTTATTTTGAGATGGGTCTTGCTAATTTGCCCATATTGTCTTCAAATTTGCAATCCTCTTGCCTTAGTCTCCTGAGTACCAGATTATAGGAGTGTGCCACCATATCTAGCCCTTTTATTAATTTTCATTCACTCATTTATTTACACCGTTTTATTACTCAAATTGTTCCATCTTTGGCTATTGGGAGCTCTTTCAGTTGTGCATTATCTTTTTAAATGTCTGGTTATCAGTGATCAGGGTTTGTTTTGTTTTGTTTTGTTTTTACTTTTATTTATTTACTTACTTTTGTGGTGCTAGGGATCAAACCCAGGGTCTCAGACATGCTTGGCAAGGGTTCTATCACTGAGCTATACCTCCAGCCTTTGTTTTGTTATTAAACTGATTCCTGCATAGTTTGTTTCTCTAAGTTTTGTTTTGTTTTGTTCCCCTCTCTCCAATGAGGCTCAAACTTGGGGCCTCGAGCATTCAAAGTGAATGCACTGAGCTACATACCAATGCCTCCTCTTGGTCCTTTACCCCTTCCCTGCTTGTTTTCTTTGATCTTGAGTTTTAATGTTAAAGGTCTTCCTCCATGCCTGATGATCCTTCATTATTTTGGTTATCCTTTGTTCATATTTAAGAATTGAACATGAAAGTGGGAATGGGAAGCTTCAAATGTGTGAGAGGGCTTTCCATTCTTTGGGAAGTTTGACGAGTCTAAGAAAAATGATCTAGAGATCTGAAGTTGAGAGTGGGGGGATCTTCTCATTGAAGCAGCCCAGTTAGATCACCTATAGTGAGGCTCACAAAAAGCCCCATCTGCTCGTTTATAGCTTTTGAACAGACATGAATCTTTACCTGAAACCCTGTCCTTATTTTTAACTTGGATGCTTTTATTCTAATAAAACCTCTTTACCTAATTTCATAAATATTTTAGTGTTGTAGAAAAGTCACTTTCTCCCCAATCTGTTGGTTTGCTTTTCCCTGGAATGACTCAGATGAGTTCTGGGTAGACAAGACTTAAGTGGGTTCTGCATGGTCAGTTCTTGGAGATACTTGTCAATTAGGTTCAATATACCTGAACCCTATTGGGGTCAGATTGCTTGTCCTTGACCATTTCTGCACTGGAGCATGCTGCTCAGTTTGGACTGCTATCCTTCAGTTTGAGTAGAGAGCCTCCAAGGGAAGATAGCAGTGAATTTCTCAAGAAAATCTGTTCAGTGGCAGTGGTCATGTCAGCATCAGAGAGCATTCTCTCACTCACTAGTAGGCATGATAGGGCTTTGGGGATAATCTAGCACAGTCCCTTTGTTAGACTCTTGTTTGAGCCAGGTTAGTTAATACAGCTTTGGGGATTTAGTATTTATCATCATTCATTCATTGTGTCTTATTCATGTATTTGCCTGACATTATTCAGGACTCTAGGAACATAGAGATTCACGGTCTACTGGGTGAAGTAGGAATTGGCAAACAAATTTAATGATCTGGTCAGTGCTGAGCTCAAGGGTGGATGTGTTACTGAGAGAACAGAGGAAAAAGGCTCTGACTGCTTGGAGGTGTCAAGGAAGGAAGCCCAGAGAGGCATTCACGTCCTTAAGCATCTCAAGGTTTTTCATTTTCCCTGAAACTACTTGACATTTTACCCTAAAACATGGAGTTTTTAAACTCCATAAGATCTTCATCTCAGATAACCCCAGATTTATTATTTTTTTGCCTAAAAATGTCTGTGTAAAATTTTTTTTTCATGTGTTTCAAATGCTGTTCGTGAGAATTTATTTGATCTGTCTCATTAAATGGCTTCCTTTCGTTTGCTGGGAATTGGAGGTGAGTAGATAAGCCATCACCCCAGGGAATGTAGTTGAGATTTTTGGTTATTTTATCACTAGTATAACTCAAGTTTAACTTTTCAAAAAATTTCTTAAAATGTTGAGTCTTGAAAATGACAATTCATTTGGTGATTGCTGGTTAATAGTGGCATAGATAATATTTGGCTTGTTCTAACGAAAAAATAATAAACCTTAGGGAAAGGAGCCTTTTCTACATGTAAATAAAGCCAACCAAAAAAAAAAGCCATGTACATACATAAAATCTGTATACTTCTCACAAGCTTTGGATTCAGTGCGGAGATTTATTGAGATTCAGCAAAAAGTTATATTCTGCAAAAGCATCAGAGTAATCCAATAGTTTGATTATGTAGTGTCAGTCAGAAGTTTTTTTCAATTTATATGTAGAAAAGGCTCCTTTCCCTAGGGTTCATTATCACCTTAGTGCCTGCCATCCAAATCCTGTGTCAAGTACTACCAGAAAAAGTTTTCTCTTGCCATGTAATTTGATCACCTCTCTGTTTTGCTGTGGCTGAAGTTTGAAGTGATAGTAGGTAAGTAAGTGTAGGAAGAAATGTCAATAAACAGATTCTTATGTGGAGTCATTCACAGAGAAAATAGAACCTAAGATTTCTAGTATTTTGTGTGTGGTTAAAAGTCAAAGCAATGTATTAAAAGGTTACAAAGAGAAACAGGAATGTAACCCAATGGTAGAGTGTTTTCCTAGCATGCACAAGACCCTGGGTTCCATTCTCAGCCTTACAAAATTTAAAAATAAAATGAAAATTACAAAGAAAGCATAAGCTCGGTAGAAGTGATTTATAATATATATACACATTTATATATATACACATTTATATATATTTACACACATTTATATATACACACACACATATATATATAGGTATATATTGTGTAAACTCATGTGGTTATTTATATTTGATTTTATTATTTGGGGACACCAACTTACTGTATTGGCTTATACTCAAGCTACTCTTCCTGTTCAGATTTTGCAGTGTCTGGGTAGCACCATATGAGAATTTTTCTTATGATTAATAGGCATTTAGCCATAGTTGCATTAAAAGGATTTATGGCATGAGACTTGTATGGAGCATATTTCTTTTATATTCTACTTTCAAAAGCAATTACCAGAAAGTATTCTTAAGTGAAAAGAGTTAGTGAAGAGCCTTTATCTGGCTACTTGAGATTTCTTTAGTGACCTAATAACTGATTGGCTTCTGATTCATAGTAATTAAACATCTATTTAATCAAAAGATACTATTAGCCATATAATTTTGAGTACTCTCTGTCTTTTTTAACTAATTCCCTATTCCAAAAGGTATAATAGAATTATAGTATAATTATAATTTTTGGAATTTTTCCCATCATGTACTATACTTTTCTATGTAGTTAGTTATTTATGCTTAATGTCTGTTCTCCCTAACTGACCTGGAGCTCTCTGACGGTGAGGCTTGTGTCTCCCTTCAGTGCTTGGCACAGACTATGCATTCAGTATCTGCCGAATGAATAAATTAATGAATAAATAACAGTTTCTTACAAGTTTCATGGATTCCTTGCAATCTAAATGTTAATACATTCCTGGATAATAGCCATTTTTATTACATTTTTGCAGATCGCCAGTCACAGTGGCTATGTGCAGGTCGACTGGAAGAGAGTTGAAAAAGATGTAAACAAAGCAAAAAGACAGATTAAGAAACGAGCAAATAAAGCAGCACCTGAAATCAACAATGTAATTGAAGAAGTAAGAAATGCAATTTTAGCTTCTCTTTTTGTTACTGGATCTCAATGAAAATGTGACTGGGGTTTTCCTCATTTTTAAAAAATGATGTTTTTAGTCATATCTAGAGAGTTAAGTAAATTTTGGGATCAAACCACCTTTTAAATCAATTGTTATCTTGTCAATGGTCAACATAGATTCCTTTACTCACCTCCCACCCATTTTGATCTGCATGTAAAAGCTGATAACATTATTGTTTCCCAATTTTTCCTCTACTTTTATAATTGTAGGGGTGTGTGTGTGTGTGTGTGTGTGTGTGTGTAGTATAATAAAAGTAAAACTACTCATTTTCTTCTTGAGCTGGAATAGTTTGAAAATGTATATACTTTATTTTTGTTAATAGGAACAACATATTAGTTTTGTTAATTTGTGTATTTTCTCACACTGTTTAGATTTGAACACTCCCTTGCCTTTATTGTTTTATCCTTTTACCTCCCCCAATTTTTGATTTTGAAAATTTTCAAACCAGTTGAAAAATTGAAAGATAAAGTAAATACTCAAACACCTTTTACCAAATTGTTCACATCTTGCTGCATTTGTCTGTGTGGGTAAGATTTACACTTTGTTTCCCTGAACTATTTAACATTTCATGACTCTTTACCCCTAAACACCTTAACTTGTATCTCCTTAAGAGTGTGGATAATCTCCTTCACAACTACAAATACTATTTTGAATCCAAAAAATTTTAACATGATACAGTCATATTTTCTAATATATAGTTCATATTAAAGTTTTTGCACAAAATATCTTTTATGACTTTTTTCCAATCAAGAATTATGTATTTACCACCTTTTGGCTAAGATCAAGTGAAGAAATATGTATTGCATTTGGTTGTCATATGCCTCAAGTTTCTTTTAGTCTTAAATAGTTCTCTCATCTGTCATCATCCCCCATCCCCAGTCTTTTATGGCCTTGACATTTTTGAAATATCTAGGCAGAATATTACAGAGTTTATCTTTTTCTAATAACTTTGTTGTGGTTTTGTTTGGGTTAATCATGTTATCTAAGCAACTTTTTTATCTTGTATGTATTTTTTCTTACTGGCTAAATGGGCTATTAATAAATACCATGACTTCTGTGGCCGTTTATTAAATAATCAGTGTTAATAACTTGATGAATGAACCATTTACACCTGCCCTATAGTTAGATTTCTTTTTACCTGTGAGATTACTGCTGCTCAGATACCAATTATTTCAGTAGCTGAAGAGCTTTCTGGGCCTGACTGTGGGCTCTCTGCTTATTCAGTTTGTAATGGACAGCTCTGGGATTTTGCGTGGTGTTTGGCACCTGTGTAGTAGATACATAGGAATTTTTGCTGAATATTCATTAAATTAAACTGAGAATGTTACTTAGCTCCAGGTTCAACAATTAAAAGTATTTTTTCAAATGTATCTTTTTTATTGTGGTAAAATATATATATAACATAAGATCTGCCATTTTAAAATGTTTAATTCAGTGGCATTAAGTACATTCATACTTCTGTGCAGTTAGTACCACTGTCCATTTGCAGAACTTTCTTTTTAATCATTTCAATGTTCCCATTAAATACAAATTCCTGCAATTTCTCCCTCTGCCTCAGTAATCTCTATTCTGCTTTCTGACTTTATGAATTTGACCATTCATAAGTAGAATCATACATTTGTCCTTTTTTGTCTGTCTCAATCTCACTTAACATGTTTTCCAAGTTCATCCATGTTGTAACATAATTAAGAGTATTTTTGTTTAAAATTTACTTTGTTTTTCAGGCAACAGAATTTATCAAACAGAACATAGTGATATCCAGTGGATTTGTGGGAGGCTTTTTGCTAGGCCTTGCCTCTTAAGGACATGAATGTTCTACCCTAGTAGTGGATCCAACTGTGAGAAGGGAAGTGGTGGCAACAGGGTCATCTCTCAACAGCATATGCCACCAGAGTCTCCAGAACAAGGAGAAACAACTAGCCGGACAATACCCAATTCACAACTTAGCATTTTGCCATCTGAAGCTTGGCAAACTAGTATCTGCTGTAAAACAACCTATATGGTATGTGAATAATAGTATTCTGGAGCAAAACATGGCTTTCATCATTTTTTAAAACATGTGCATCTGTTTAAGAACTGGCCTGTAAGATACCACTATTGCATATAGATGTGGAGAGAGAAAAAAATTGGTTGGATTTATTGCCCAATAAAATATCATCTTTTTATTTAAATAAGGTGTTCTTCATTGTACTTTACAGTATAGTGCCAATAAGTAAAAACTTGTCTTATAGCTTCGATGTTAGGGCTGACTCTTTTTTTTAAAGTTATGTTTGCAATAAACTGGTGCCCATTTGTGAAAGACATTAGAAATAATGGAATTATTAAAAATATTAAATAGACTCTGCTGATGTAATATCATTCTTTGGGTTGCTTTTTTCCTGCTGTTCTTACTTGCTTATATAGTAACTGTGCACTTCAAAGAAGGCTCTTCTAAGGAAATATTACAACATGTCTAAAGCTCTTCTCTTTTTGATGTCTGTGGTTTTAAAAATATCTTCTTGTATGTTAGATTACAATTGGTTTATTTGTTGTCCTGGGCAGAAGTAAGTGTAGGGTCACACATAGTTGGGTCATTGATTCATTTTATTAATCTTGAATGTACTTCTTTTTTCATTTCTAAAAATCCTAATTCTTATTTTGGTCCTTCCACCAAAAAGTAAATATCACTTTAAAATACTTAGTATAATAAGAATTTACTGGGTGAAGAACCGTGATTTTCTATGTAAGCATATAATTGTAGTTTAAAGAGAATTGTCTCCTTTATCTAGTCTGAGATGTAAGTACTAATACTTTCAGGCTTTTTGTACTATTATGTAGGCCAGTTTATTTGTTTCTCAGGGCCGGCATCATATTCTCTAAGAGCTTTGTTGCCCCAGAAAGCTTTCTTCATTGTTAGTTTTGTCTGTAGAATTCTTGGTTGGAATTGGGAAAAATAACAGAACAACATGGAGTCTTTAGATTGAAAAGACTTTGCAGATATTGAGACTATTGCTATTTGATAGGACATTCCCATAGTATATTTTGTGTATTATAAACATATGATGTTTTCATACTTTCAAGATTGGTTACAGAGTACTTTCCTTATTGTGAGATTCCTTAAAATTGAATGTGGAATCCGTCTTTAATTTCTTCCTTTATTTTCATTAGTGCCTCAGATATATGCTTAATAAAACTCAGACTTTCTTAATATGAAGTGATTTTGCTTACAAATATTTGTGTTTTCTTCTTTGAGTTTTTCTATTTATACCTTAGTAAGCTTTGCATTGCTGTGAAATTAAAAGGAACAAATATTCATAAGTAAGGTCAGGTCATGTTAAGTAGAACCTTGGCTGCTGTTCTGTGTGCCACACCTGTGTGATCTTTACAGTGAGACGGGCTGTTTTAGGGAGCTCTAGTAACTAACTGACTCATAGCATCTGTTCTTTTCATGATACACTACGAAAGTGGTGGGGCACAAAAACGCCTGACCTCAAGCTTTTAATTAAATACACTAAAATATTTGTAATTGAAGAATTATATAATAGGGCTGGGGGTGTAGCTCAGTGGTCGAACACATGCTTAGCCCTGGGTTCAATCCTCAGCACCAAAAAATAAAACAACAAAAAGAGGAACCTGGCAAATGTTGTAGATGTAACTACTTTGAGAGTAGAATGTATGAATGTATGAATGAAAACAGAAGATAACTTTATATTTTCCTATACATTTCTAAATATCTTGTGATGTTTGAAAACATTTGTATGCCAGTGTAAAATATTACCAGTGCTCTCTATACTGTCATACCTGTTAGTATTCCTTGTTCCACCTGGTATCTATGCTCTTTTCCCCCTGTCAACCTCTAATTTCTAAAGCACATAGTAAAGGTGGAATTTCCCTCACCTAAAATGCTTGGGTCCAGAAGTCTTTCAGATTTCAGATTTTTCAGACTTTGGAATATTCATATATGCATAATGAGATATCTTGGAGATTGGGACTCATATCTAAACACGAAATTCATTTCGTTTCATGTACACTATATGGCCTGAAGGTAATTTTATACAGGATTTTAAATAATTTTGATACATAAAACAGATGTATCACAGCCAAAAGTGGCTGGGAGAGATTCCTCCCCCGCTCCCCTTGTAGACACAATAAACTTGTGCCACCTGTTTTGATTGTGATCTGTCACACGAAGTCAGGTGTGGAATTTTCTACTTGGGGCATTGTGTGGGCACTCAAAAAATTTTAGATGTTGGCTGTTTGGATTAGGGACACTCAACCTGTAATAGTGCTTGGCTCTTGGTAGGTATTCAGTAGATAATGTGAATCAGTTTGTGAAAAGCATATTACTGAGCTAGCTTTAGTGTTACCCTATAAAAAACTATTCCTTCTCTGTGTAATAGTGCAGTGAACCAGGGTCCAGGGTCCATCAGGAATGACTTGGAGCTTGATTGCAAGGAAAAGCTTAGATAGCCTGCTTTTGTGTGAAATGAAGATTGATTATTTTAGGTCTTAACAGCTGTTTGTAAGATTTATTAAAATGGCTATATGTAATATAGCTGTGGTTTAGGTTTTGGAAGATATATAGGGACATTTTGACTGATTTTTACTTTTATTACCTTTTTTTTCATATCCCTCACAAAAATAGATGATTTTTAGATGATTTTTATATTATCTGAATTCACATTGAGTGCATGTTAATTTATACATAGAAAAAGTTATTTTTTTTATAACCAGGAATAGAAATTTAAAACTAGTGGGTTATTGCTGCTTTGGAGGGCAGGGTTCAACTTTTCTGCTTTCACTGAATTTAGTTTTTAAGTGTTTTTTATTTATTTATTTATTTACCAAAACAATGGACATAATTCAAGAAGTCAAAGAGGATTACAAGGCTTCTAAAGAGAAGGAGTACTTCTCTGCTCTGCCTCTCTCCAACTTGGTGACTTTTTCCCCAGAGAAGTTTCAACTGTATTAGTTGTTTTTCTTGGTATTTACTACAACCATATTTCTTAGGCTCTCTGTTATGATAAGTGACTTAGACTTCCTATTATGGTAGATGTGGATTTAGCTCTGTAACACCTTCCTTTTCACATACTTATAGTAATTCATTAAATTCTTATAAAGTTTTAGACATTATTATGACAAACACTGTTTACTGTTGAATAAAGACATAGCATCCCCCAGGCCCCTTAATGTGTGTTCCGCTGGCTCTAGCCTTAGCTTGAACCTGTGAATAGCTCTAGAGCATGAAGGACACTGTGGTTGGCAGAATAATGGCCCTGAAAGATGTCTGAGTCCTAATCCCCTGAACCAATTAAGGTTGCTGATGGAATTAAAAATGCTAAGCAGCTGACCTCAAATTAAAAGATTATTCTGGATTATACTGGTGGCCCCAATGTAAACTCAAAGGTCCTTAAAAGAGAAAGAGGGAGATTGAGGAGAGAGTCAAAGACATGTGACTCCCGAAAAATCGTCAGGTAGACAGTATGCTGCTGACCTTGAAAATGGAGTAAGGTAAAAGGCTGGAAAATAGATTGTTCTCTATTGCCTCCAGAAAGGGACACAGCTCTGTTGATTTTAGCCCAGTAAGACCAATGCTAGGCTTCTTATTTCCAGATCTGTAACAATAAATTCACTTTTTTGTGGTAGTGGGGACTGAACCCAGAGGTGTTCTACCAGCCCCTTTTATTTTATTCATTTATATGTGGTGCTGGGAATTGAACCCACCTCACACATGTGAGGCAAGCACTCAACCACTGAGCCACAACCCCCCAGCCCTTTTTTTAAACCTTATTTTTTGTTTGTTTTTTATGTGGTGCTGAGGATCGAACCCAGTGCCTCATCTGTGTTAGGCACACACTCTACCACTGAGCAACAACCCCAGCCCCCAGCCCTTTTTCGTTTTGAGACAGGATCTCACTAAGTTGCCCAGGCTGACCTTGAACCATTCTGATCCTCTTGCCTCATTCTCCCAAGTAGCTGGGTTACAGGAAGTGTGTCACTGCCAGCTTCATGTTGTTTTAAGCCATTAAGTTAGTAATTACAGCTGCAATAGATGACAAATACAGGCACGACTGAGTTGTTTCCCCTTGTGGAAGGGGGCTGGTTTTTTGTATCCCCATACCAGTTAGGCATTGGCTACAGTGTGCCCTCAGTGATTAGGTTGGGTAATCTCTGTCAGGAAGGCCTTGTTCCCATGAGAGCAATTCTCAGGAGAAAAGTGTAAATTGGCCAGTGCCGAGAGCTGGCCAGTGTGTGTACTGGCCCATTAAAAGGGATCTGGATAGGGCACCAATGGTCTTTACTAGAGTGGGTAAACCTAAGCCAACACTGCATGTGTCAAACAATAGTTAATGTCTACTGGAGTGGTGGGGCGACAGGGCAGTAAAGCAAATGTAGAACTGAAATATTTGGAATTAATGGCATACAGTCCTTGTATTGTTCCAAAACATTGATAAACTCACACTTTGAGTATGCATGCATATTAAAAATTTAAGGGCATTTCTTAAATGTGTTACTATTGTGAACAAATACATTTCAAAATACAAACAAGCAATCCAGGCTAAATGAAGGTAGAGAAGAAAGAAGCACAGAGAAAGGATAAACAGCATTAAAAATGATGGCAAAAATAAATCCAGATATGTCTGTAATCACAGCAGAAGAAAATAATTCACAATGTGATTTTATATAAGCAGCATTCTGTGTTGAACGAAGTAGTGAGATTAGCTCCATAGAAAAGGAAATGTTTATAAAAGTTCACTGTTCAATAGAGAATTCTCCAGGCATTAAGATGTAATAAAACTTCATTTTCTTCTCTTTCTCTCTGTCTCTCTCTGTCTCTGTCTGTCTTGGCATTGCTAGGCTGGAACCTAGGGCCTTATGCATGCTGTGAAAGTGCTGCTCTACCATTGAGCTACACCCCACCCCCAGCCCTTTTAATTTTCTTTTAATCCTCCTGTTCCCACCCCAAATCTAGGATGGACTTAGCACTTACAGATTCTTATATCGCCTTTCTTGGATTACTTATATTTTTGGTTAAACTGTTTTCTTCAGAAATTCTTTCAGGGTGTGGGAGGCAAACTTGCCAAGTTCTTGTGTATCTTAAAATATCTTGTTCTCATACAATTCAAGATTGACAATATTTTTTTCTCTTACACTTTTGAAGACATTGCTTCATTGTATTTCTAGTACCTTAGTATCAGATATGTGATGTCAGTCTGATTTCCAACCAGAGTAACCTTTTCTTTTTTTCTTTGAAAGCTTTATGGATTTTTTTTTAACCTCAGAGTTTTTGGAAATTTGGTAAATTTCAAAATCTGTGAATTTTTAAAAACTGAATTAGCTTTTAAAGTGCATGTTAGTGTACTTTAGCTGTGCATTCTTGTCATTATAGGGAAGATACATACACATATACATTTAAAAACCAAGGCCAGTGAAAGGGTGGAAACTCGCTCCCTCAACTATGAGATTAAAAACCTCAAAATAAGCACTGAGTAAACATGAGAGAGGGATGGAGAATCATGGAAAAGGAATAAATAATATCTGAGAGTTTTTCTTTCATTACACTCCACATTTTTTTAGGTTCTTTCATTCTGAAGATTCATGTCTTTGCCTCAAGCAAATTGTACTTTAAAAAAATAGACTTTATTTTTTTTGGAATATTTTCAGCTTCAGAGAAAAACTGAGCAGATACTGTAGACATTTGGCATATATTCTCCCCCAGACCCACATACAGTTTCCCCATCTCTAACATAGTACATTATCATGGTTCATTTGTTATAATTAATGAACCAATCCTGATAATTATTATTAACTAAAATCTGTACTTTATTCAGATTTAGCTTTTATTCAATGTCCCTGTCCTGCCCCAGAAGCCCATCCAGGATACCACGTGACATTTAGTCATCATATCTCTATTCTCCTCTTGGCTGTGACAAGTGCTCACATTTCCATTGTTTTTGATGACCTTGACAGTTTTGAGGAATACTGATCAGGTATGTTATAGAATACCCTTTTGGAATTCTTTTGATTTTTTTCATGATTTTACTGGAATTAGCAACTTCAGGGAGGAAGAACACAGAGTTGTACCATTTTTATTACATCACATCAAAGGTATGTACAAACATGACTGATCACTTGATGCTGAACTTCCTTGATCACCTAACTGAGGTCTTGTTTATCCCATTTCTCTACTGTAAGCTACTCTTTGCCCCCCACTTTCCATGACTGTACTTGTTGGAAGGAAGTCACTATGAATAACCCACACTTTAAAAATGTAGAATTATGGTTCTCTTCTTTTTTGGGGGGAGGGGGGAGTGGATTGAACTCAGGGGCAGTCAACCACCGAGTCGCATCCCTAGCCCTATTTTGTATTTTACTTAGAGACAGAGTCTCACTAGTTGCTTAGGCCTAAGTTGCTGAGGCTGGCTTTGAACTCATGATCCTTCTGCCCCAGCCTCACAAGTCACTGGAATTATATGTGTGCGCCACCGCGCCAGGTTATGCTCCCCTTCTTTAGCATGGAGTACCTGCATAGATTTTTTTTACATGAGAGATGTATGCTTTCTCCCTCATTAATTCATTTATTGCTATTTATCTCAGTATGGGCTTGTGGATACTTATTTTATATTTGGGGTTATAATCAAATACTACTTGGGAGCTCATTCCATTGGTTCCTGTGTCCCTTTGCCACACCCCAATGATGTGTTTACCAAATTGTATTTTAATAATAGATTTGATTATTTCTTCTTCAACACAATGTCTGTCATTTAGTTAGCTGTTGGAGCATCTAGATTTTTCCACCACAGCTTTTTAATATTTTCTGTTTTCTTTTTGTTCTATTTCCTGGGATGGTTCCTTAATTTTACTTCCCACCAATTTGGTCTTAAAAGACCAAAAACTTGACTGGTTTTGTCATTTAGTCTGTTCATTTAATAACTAGTTTGGTAAGTATTCATTTATTTTCTAGGAACTCTCTCCGTACCTCTGAATGTTTCATTTGCAGTCTGTATTTTCCTTCCTTCCTTTCTTTCCCCAGTGCTGGGGGTTGAATCCAGGGCCACCCACATACTGGGCAGATGCTCTACCTCTGAGCTGAGTCCCAAGCTGCAGACTGTTTTTTCTTTTCTGTTCCCTGAAATGCCTTGTTCTGTTGTTCATTCATTTTGAATCCTCTCTTTTGTGGTCAGGGTTTTTCTCAAAGATCTAACAATTCATGGTTTTCTGTTTATTTTTATGAATAGAAGGACTGCTTTGGTTAATACGGAGAGCCATACTGGGTTTCCTTTGCAGCAGCTCTGGCCTGCTTTCCTGACAGGTGGCTCCTTTTCTCTTTTTTTTCTTTTTTTAGTCATTGTTTTAAAATTGACTAGTGAAAACTGTATATAATTATGGTGTACAACATGGTGTTTCAAAATATGTATACATTGTGGAATGGCTAAATTGAACTAATTAACATGAATCACCTCACCTACTTAACCATTATTTTTTGTGATGGGAACACTTGAAATCTACTCTTGACTATTTTCGAATATCCACTGTTACTAACTGTAGTCACCATATTTGTACAGCAAATCTTTTGAATGCATCCCTCTTGCCTAAATAAAATATTCTATCCTTTGACCAACATTTACCCAACCCTCCCTGCTCCCCAGCCCCTGGTAAGGACCACTCTACTCTGTACTTTTATGAGTCAGTCTTTTTTAGATCCACATGTAGGTAAATCATGCAGTATTTGTCCTTGAAGAGAAGGGCTGGACACAGGCTCTTCAAGGCAACATGCATTAACAGCAGGAGGCTTCCTTGCAGAGACAGGAAAAGCCAGAGCAAGTGCAGTTTGATGGAGGACCTCCTGGAGAGCTAGAGGGATGAAGCCCTTTTGTGTTTTCTATGCCCTGTCCCTGGGATAGTGCCAATTCTCTCTTAAGTTTTGACATCCTCATTAGGGCCAGTTTTTTTTTTTAGAGAACATGGACTTTTCCTGCCAGCAGTTCTGTTCCAGTGAAGCCAGGGTGGAAAGAAAGGAGTCTGTCTGTACCCATGCCAATAAATTTTGAAAATACATAACTTTGGACAGCCATGAGCCATCTTTTCTCCAAGGCTCCTTTGGCAAGAACCCTTCTGATGACTTGATCTGTGGCTTCCTGGCTTCTGGTTGCTCTTCTACTCTGATCCCATCGGCTTCAGATGTCCTGAATTTCACAAATTTTTTGTTCTGTGAATGGCACCTTTGTTTTCCAGCACTGTTACAGTTCTAAAAAACCTTTTTTTAAAAAAATTTTTTAGTTGTAGATGGACACAATACCTTTATTTTATTTATTTGTTTTTATGTGGTGCTGAGGATCGAACCCAGTGCCTCACATGTGCCAGGCGAGTGCTTTTACCACTGAGCTACAACCCCAGCCCCCTAAGAAACCTTTTATTATGGCAATTTTCAAACATATATCAAAGTAGAATAATATGATGAAACCCCATATACCCATTGCTCAGCTTCAGTAATTATCAACATGTAGCCAATCTTATTTCAGCTACCCTCCCCCACTACTTCTGGCCAAACCCCATATTTATTTTGAAGTGTATCCAAGATACATCACTAGTAAATATATTTCACTAGTAAATATTTCTTTCTTTCTTTTTTTTTTTGGTAGTGGGGATTCCAGGCATGAACCACCAGGCCTGGCACTAGTAAATATTTCTGTATGCATCTGTAAAAATAAGAACTCTTTTTTAAAAAAAAAAAACTGTATTACTGTCATCACACCAAAAAATGAACAATATAGTCCCTTAGTAGTATCAAATATCCTCTCACTGTTCCAATTTTTCCAATTATCTCATTTTTCCCCTTTTACTACAGCTATTTTTTTCAAATCAGTATCTAAACATGGTTCAGACATTGTATTTGGTTGCTCTTAGTTTTGATTATTGGATCCATTTTCTTTTTTCCTTTTAATTTATTTGTTGAAGAAACCAGGTCATGAGAATTTCCTATATTTTAGATGTTGTCAATTGCATCTTTTGTCCCCTGTATAATCCATAAACTGGTAGTTAAATCTACAGATGATCAGATTTTTGTTGTTGCTGTTGTTGTTTGTTGTTTGAGGTGCTGGAGTTCAAATCCAGAGCTTCCCACGTGCAAGGAAGTATTCTACTACGAAGCTACATCCCCAATCCTGATTTTTGTTTTTTTGGCAAGAATATTTCATAAGTAATAGTGTGTACATAATGTTGTATTACAAGAAGTGACATAGAATTGCTGGTTATTTCGCTTTTGAGGATGCTAAAATTGATCAGTGACTTCAGGTGATGTCAACCTAAGTCAGCCATTATACAATTTCCCACCAGCTTATAACTTAATGTTTTGAGCAGCCATCAGTGATCACTGCCTAGATCTATTATTTCATTTGGGGTTATAAAATAGCAGTGTTCTAAATAAATTTTGTTCTTGAACAAATAATATATAAGCTTGAATTGCTTTGGAAAAATATTTCCTCATCAACTATTTGGTTACTTTTAGATACAGTTAGTACAGGAAAGGCAGGATATGAAAATTTGCATGAAATGGAGAAATTTTTTAAAAAGCACCATTTACCAAAATTTACTCAACAAGAAATAGAAAATCTGAATAAAATCCAAAGATTCTTATATCTGTTATTGAAACTGAATTCATAATATAAAGCCTCTCCTAAAGAAAACTCCAGGCCCAGATGGCTTTAATGGTGAATTCTTCCAAACATTTAAAGAAGAAATAATGTCATTCTTATTTAAAACTTTTCCAAAAAATAGAAACAGCAGAAACATTACCAAACTTTTTCCTGAGGCCATCTTAACTTTAATACTAAAACCTAAAAGGACATTCTAAGAAGAAAATTAAATGCAAAATCTCCCCTGAACATAGACTCCAAAATCCTAGAAAAAATATTACAAATGAAATTCAGCAATAAATAAAAAAGGACATTACATGTAACCAAATGGGATTCATTTCAGAATGCAAGATCCATTTAACATTTGAAAATCAATGCATTTCACCTCATTAGCAGAATAAAGGGAAAAAGCCATATTATCACTCAGGCATTTAATAAAATTAAACAATTATTTATGATCAAAATATGGACTCAACAAACTAAGAATAGAAGGTAATATCTGCAATCTGATAAAGTATTTCTACAAAAGCCTACAGCTAGCATCATACTTAATGGTGAAATACTGAGTGTGTTTGGAATGAGACCAGGAAGTCTATTTTAACTGCTTCTGTTCAACATTGTACTGGAGGCTCTAGCCAGCGTGTTATTAAACTTTTGGATTTTGCCAATCTGATAGATGAGAAATGATATCTCAGTGTAACTTTAATTTGCATCTCTTTTATTACCAGCAGGTTGAGCATCTTTTCATATGCTTAAAGCCATTTGCATTTCTTTTTCTTGAAATGTGTGTTCATTTTTCTTTCTCATTTTTCTCTCCAGAGTAGGTGGCCTTTTTGTTCTCTATTTTTAAACAAATAATTAAAGGAATTAAGCCTTTATCTGTGATACAAATTGCAAATACTTTTTCCCCATTTGCCATTTGTTGTTTACCTCAGTTTATGGTGTTTTTTGGCATGGGATTTTCTTTTTCAATTTTATGTGGTCAAATTTAGCAATATTTTTTCCTTCTTGCTTCTGATTTTTGAGTCCTAGTTGGGAAAACTTTTCATACTCCTTAGTTACAGAAGAATTTACCTATGATTCTTTCTAGACATATATGGTTTAGTTTCTACTTTAAAATCTCATATCTATTTGGAATATATCAGATCCTGCTTTACCTTCTGCCTAACAAATTACTTTAATACTGTTTATTAAAAAGTCCATTTTCCTCTACTGTGTTGACATATCGTGTATTATATGCCAACTTTCCATACTTCATTAATATTTAAAAGTTTGGTGTCATACAAGATACCAAAAGACAAAATTTAAAATCAAGGATGTGAAGAGATATTTGACACACATGTAATATACAAATATTTTAAAATATGTAAAGAACTCCAACAAGTCAAAATGAAAATGAGAGTAGACAATGTAGTAAAATTATAGAAACATGGTTAGAAAAAAGAGCATGAATAACACAGAAAAAGAAACCCTAATAATTAACAGGAAATAGGTAATCAACAGTCAACAATAGGTCTGTCATCAATAGGTAATCAATAGGTAATCAATAGTCAACAGGAAAAGGTAATCACCTTTACCTTTATCAACAATCACAGAAATACAAGTTAAAGCCACGATGGGTGTGTTTTCACCCAGCATAGCTATCTCTTCCCAAATACAGTGTTTTGTTTTGGTGTGGGGGAATGGTAAGCTATTTTAAGATGGCCTCGTGTCGTAGGTAGGCAGCAGATACTAAGGAAACTTTAATAAGCACTACAAAATGTCCTGAGGTAGCACTAGGTACATGCAAACCATCTTGGATCTCCTTTGTCCTTCATTGTTCTAGAAAGCGACCTCTGGTACTTACAATGACATTTATTTTATTTTGAGGGAGGAGTTAGTGAGTGTAGAGACTTGCTTTTTTGGAAGCTTAGCAAACTCCCATAAAGTCGCTTTTAGATTACTGGGTCCACTGTTTTAAATTTGCTGTACAACACCAAGATATTAGAGGCTGCTACCTCTGGACAGCTCCAAGAATTCTAACTAAAAACCATTGTTTACAAATGGAATTAGATACTTAAAAAGTAAATCCTGTGAAAACAAGAACATTTATTGGTTTTCCTCAAAAAATGCTATATGTTAATTGTAAACTTAGAAATAGAGAAAAGTATAATGAAAACAAATTCTCCATAATATTGTTTTCTAGAGACAAGATAATCACTATTCATTTTTCTTGACCTATATGTCGGGTTATTGCAGCATTGTTTATAACAGCAGAAATTTGGAAACAACCCAGTTTATCAGTGACTAATTAAAAATCATGATGTAGTCATACAGTGGAACACTATTTTTGCTATCAAAAATGAGAAAATGAGGTGTGGGGCTGGATTAGGAGCTGAGTCCCCGTGTGTTGAGAGAATGGGTAGCTCCGCTTTGTTCACTCTTAGGCTGTCAAAGGAGGTGCTTATCCTGTGTGAGGGTTGCCACTTTCTCTAGTCCCCACCTGGCCTCATCCTCTTGCCATTATAGCCAGGGATCAGCTATAGATCACTTCGTTAGAGTCTCTCATCCTGAGAGTTCACTGACTCCATGTGCTCCCATGGTCTCCACGTATAGAGATGAGCAGAATCTCCTCTTGGTTCATCCGCCTGACATGCTTGAAAATCCTCAGGTTCTACAAGTAGTCCTCCTGGGAGCCCCCAGTGCAGGGAAGTCAATGCTCTCTAACCACTTGCTGGACCAAAAAGTGTTCCGTGTCTCCAAGAAGGTGCACACCACTCATTGCCAGGCTCTGAGCGGGGAGGGTCATCACAGAGAAGGAATCTCAGGTGATTCTGCTCGACACACCTGGAATCATCAGTCCTGTTAAACAGAAGAGGCACCATCAGGAGCTCTCCTTGTTGTAAGATCCACTGAACAGCATGGAATCTGATGATCTTGTTACAGTTCTTGTGGAAGTCGCAGGCAAGTGGACTCAAAACCAGCTCAGCCCCCAGGTGCTCCAGTGCTTAACCAGTTCCTCCAGCTCCCCAGCATCCTTGTCTTGAACAAGATTGCCTCAAGCAGAAGTCAGTTCTGGAGTTCACAATAGCTCTCACTGAAGGTGTGGTTAATGGAAAGAAGCTCAATATGCGGCAGGCCTTCCGCCCATGTCCTAAAACCTATAGTCCTAGGCCAGCAGCTTAGGACCTAAATACATGGAGGAAAATGCTCGGGGGATTGGCTGGCCCTACTTCCAGGACATTTTCATGTTGTCGAAGCTAAGAGGATATGAAGACACTAAAGCAATACTTCTTGACATAGGCCCAACCAGGGCCCTGGGAGTTCCGTAGTGGAGTCCTCATTAGCCAGACACCTGAAGAGATCTGTACCAACAAAATCTAAGAGAAACTCCTAGAGTACTTGCCCCAGGAGGTATAATGTGCAGCAGAAGACAATGGTGTGGGAGGAAGGACCAAATGAAGAGCCGATAATCCATCAGAACCTTCTGGTACCCAAATATGTGAGGATCCCAACTGGTCAGAAGGGCCACCTTATCTCCGAGATTGCACAGGATGTGGGCCGTGACCTAATGGACATCTTCCTCTGTGACATTCAGTTTGTCTGTGAAGCTACTTAAGTGACAACTCCTACTTCCCCTCCCAGGGCATCTCAGCTCTAGCAGAAGTCACTGACCAGAACTGTCCCTGCTGAGGGGACCTCCAAGGCCTAATAAGTGGCATGGACACTGACTGGCTACTGGCTGGTTTCACCTTGCTGAGTCTGCGCATTCCCTGCTGAGCCATGTCTCCTATTGGAGGAAGGAACCTGTCTTGGCTCAGTTCTCAGTTAGTTACTTTCCCTAGGCTAGTAGCTATGTTGGTCTCCCCTTGGTAGGAGCAATGCCACCCTCCCCTTAGAGGCATTGGGCCCAGAGTATTACCCTGAGTTGCCAGTTCTTAGCAGGGAAGATATCTTTCTCTTCTTCCCTCCAGTTCCTGCACCTTGAAATCTTTTTTTTATTCATTTATTTTTTTATGTGGTGCTGAGAATCGAACCCAGGGTCTCACACATGCTAGGCAAGCGCTCTACCACTAAGCCACAACCCCAGCCCAACATGAAATCTTACAAAGGCCTGTATTTCCTGAGTAAGATAGTGTCACCCACCTGTTCCCCCAAGTTCTTGATCCCTTCCACCCCATTCCTCTGCCCAGTCTTGGATACTAATAAAATTAAAAAACAATTTTAAAAATGAGAAAATGCTTTATGTACTGAAATAAAGAACAACAAACTTCATTATTGAGAATACTAAGGTAGAGATCAGTGGATGCTATCTTTTCTGAGAGACAAGGATGGGGATATGAAATCTATTCATATTGGGTTGGATGCAATTGCTTAGAAAAAGGAAAAGATACTTAAGAAATAAGTAAAAGTGGTTATCTCTATGGAATAGGTAAGGGAATAAGGCATACAGAAACTGCATTTATTTTTATCTTTGAATCATGCAAGTGGATAACCTATTTTTTCAAAAGTTAAATTTAGCTGGTCTTGGTGGTGTACACCTATAATCCCAGCTACTCTGGGAGTAGAGGTAATTTTGTTTTCTGTAAAGCAAGAGTTGACTAGGAATTTAGATGAAGCTGAAGTAGACTCCACTAACAAATTAATTTTAAGAGAAACTGACCAATTATGAATGAATAGGGTAATGGCTAAATTCCTGCCCCTACTGCTTAGCTGCCTGTGGGTGGTAGTTTATAATCCTTCGCACCTAGCCAGGGTTGTTTGAGAACACATTGTATGTGAAAATATTATGGAGACATTCAGTAAAATTTCAAAAAAATGGAACATGAGTAGCAAGCTTTCTGGAAAGTCCGAAAAGACTTAGACAAACCAAGGCATATAAAGCCATAGAAAGAGAGACTGGGGGTGTATCTCAGTGGTACAGTGCTTGCCTAACATGGACAAGGCCCTGGATTCCATCCCCAGTGCCACGGGACAGAAAAAGAAAAAAACACAAATGTAGAAGCAGAATTTTTATAACTAGAGGAACAGAACAACTAGAAACAATGACCAAAAATTGCTGGAGAAACAAAGGTAAATGGTAGGAAAGAAGATTGGGGAGGTCTGAGGGCAGATGCTAAACATGGGAAACTGCCAAAGAAATAAAGGAAAGCAAAAATATCTGGATCAATCTGCTGTCTACATGGTCCATGCTGTAAAAGGAAAACTGGCGTTTTAGAGGAGGACTTGGAAGAAAAGCAAGATCTTAAATTGATGGCAATTCTGTTTTTTAGCATTCTGGATTTCACAAGCCAAAAAGTAAAACTGCTGATATATGTTAGGGAGACTTTAAAAAATTTAGTTTTTTTAACTTGGAATGGAAACACTATTTGACCCAGTTATCCCACTCCTGGGTATATACCCAAAGAACTTAAAATCAGAATACTATAGTGACGCTGCCACATCAGGGCTTATAGCAGCTCAATTCACAATAGCTAAACTATGGAACCAATATAGATGCCCTTCAACAGATGAATGGATAAAGAAAATGTGGTACATATACACAATGGAATATTACTCAGCCTTAAAGAAAAATGAAATTATGGCATTTGCCAGTAAATGGATGGAACTGGAGACTATTGTGCTAAGTGAAATAAGCCAATCCCAAAAAACCAAAGGCCAAATGTTCTCTCTGATATGTGGATGCTGACTCACAGTAAGGTGCCAGGAGGAGGGAAGAATAGAAGTTCAATCAATTAGACAAAGGGGAATGAAGGGAAGGGAAGGGGGATGGGTATAGGAAAGATAGTAGAGTGAATCTGACATAACTTTCCTATGTTCACATATGAACACAAGACCAGTGTAACTCCATATCATGTACAACCAGAAGTATGGGAAGTTGTACTCCATGTATGTATAATATATCAGAATACATTCTACTGTCATGTGTAACTAAAAAGAAAAAATAAAAAATATTTTTTAAAACTTAGTTTTTTATTATGTACATTTTAATTGACCTGTAATAATTGCACATATTTCTGGGGTATTGTGTGACAATTCCATATATGTATATGGTGTGTGATGATCAAATCAAGGTAATTAGCATTTCCATCTCCTTAAACATTTATCATTTCTGGTGCTGGGAACTTTGGAACTCCTCTTTTCTCGTTTCTTTACTTCCTCCCTCCCTTCCTTTCTTCCTTTATCTTGTGGTGCTGGGGATGAAACCCAGGACCACCTCCATGCTAGGCAAGCACTCTACCACTGAGCTTCATTCTCCATCCCCTCTAGTTCTTTATAAAATATAAAATAAGTTATTGTAAACTACAATCACTCTACTGTTGTCGAACACTAGAACTTATTCCTCCTCTCTATTTTGGTATCAGTTGTCTGACCTTAGGGAGATGTTTAATTTTTTTTTGTTCTGAGAATCAAACCCAGAGGTGCTTAACCACTGAGCCACATCCCTAGTCCCCTTTTCATATTTTTATTTATTTATTTATTTATTTATTTATTTATTTATTTATTTATTTATTTTTGCGGTGCTGGGGATTGAACCCAGGGCCTTGTACTTCCAAGGTAAGCACTCTACCAACTGAGCTATATCCCCAGCCCCATATTTTATTTAGAGAGAGGGTGTCACTAAGTTGCTAAGGGCCTCACTAAGTTGCTGAGGCTGGCTTTGAATTCACAATCCTCCTGCCTCAGCCTCCCTAGCTACTGGGATTATAGGAGTGCACTATTGCACCCAGCCCTTAGGGAGATTTTTAAAAAAGGATTGGAGAGTTGTGGTAGATGATCTCAAAATTCCTTTATAGTACTGAAACCTATTGTTCAGTTGTAGTGCTCATGGAAGTACTCCTTAGACCTGATGCTCATAGTAAGCTGAGGTGTCACTTCTGTTCCACCAATGAGAAAATGATACCATGAAAAACAAATAGCTGTACAGAATTGAACAATTCTAAGTATTTAAGTAAAGCAGCCATTCTCAAACTGTGGATCCTCTTCTTAACATGTTTTTAAGACAAGTCAATGCTGTGTGTGTTAATTGCTTGCTTCTTTTTATTGCTGAGTAGTATTCCATTGTATGGGTGTACTCAGTTTATCTGTTTTCCTGGTAATGGAAAAGGAATATTTCTAGGTTTTGTCTACCATGTCATAGCTGCTATGAACATTTCTGTACAGTTCTCTGTTTAGACTTTTATCTTTATTTCATTTATCTTGGGTAACTATTCAACAATGGGATTTTCAGGTTGCATGATGATTATTTTAACTCTACAAGTGCTGGCAAACCATTTTCCAAAGTGGTCATGCCATTTCATGTCCCTATCAGCAGAGCGTGAAGAGTTCCGGTTGTACTTCATCCTTGCTACCAAGATGTTTACATTGTAGACATTCTGGTAGGGATACAGTAGTGTCTCACCAGTTTTAATTTGCACTTCTGACTAAGGACTTTGAGCATCTTTCATTCCTTACCTGCTCTTCAAAAATTTGCAAACAACTGAACTCACAAACCCTAACCTATACTCATGGAGTTATCTGAATCCAAAAGTCTCAGGATAACAACGGCATAGCCATTTCACATTGATATAAATCTCTGTGATTTCCAATGCCCTTGGGTGGGTACTGTACAGATGATTCCTAATATATGGCAGTTTAATAAACACTGGCTGAATTATGGTCTAATGAAATGCTTAAAGGCAACAGTCACCATAATTAGGGGCAAGAAGGGTTTTACAGAAGGTGATGTATCTGATTTAACTTGAATATTTCAATACCTCAGATTTTATTAGGCAGTGAAGCTCCTAGAGGGAAAATAGTTTTTAAGATTATTTTTAATTAACAAAGCGTCAAGATTATGACAGTATCCCTGAAACTTGAAGACTGAAAAAGCAGTTCTCTAAAAATACAGGGCATGATCTCTCCAGGACTTAGCTTCTCCATCTACAAAATAGGACAATTAATGAATCTCAGTTCTCTTTCAACTCTAGACACTGCTCAGTATTTTGAACTGCCCCATGACTATTAGGTGGTTTTTTTCATGTGATTAGATTAATTAGATTTAATAGCACAGTTTTGGAAGAAAAAGAATATCCCTGTCAGTACTGACAAAGATCTCTTCCTGCATTTTTTTTTTCTGTAAGATAATTAAGTGAATTGAGCCTCTTGATTTCCTAGCTGTGATAGTTAAATATGCATGGATTTTTTTTCCCAACATCTTCTTATGAACATTTTCAAACACACAGAAAAGTTGAAGGAATGTTACAATGAACACTCATAAGCCCACCACCTAGATTCCACAATTAACATTTTCCTATACTTGTTTTTTTTAATCATAGAGCCATCTATTTGTCACTCAAATCTATCTTCTTTTTGTTTTTTACATACTTCAAAGTAAATGATAGACATCAGTACACTTCCCCCTAAATGCTTATCAATTTTGCTTTAAGGATGAATTGTCTGGGTATATATAGGTACTGCTATATACACATGCTATTTTCTACAAAAAAGAATTGCTAGTGTATTTCCTGGAATAAATATTTCTAGATAACACCTTTTAGGAAAGTGGCTCTCAACCAAGGGCAATTTTGCACTACCCTCCCCAACTCAGTGGTCATCTGGCAATGTCTAGGGACATCTTTGGTTGTCAGGACTGGGATATGCTACTGGCATCTGGTAAGTAGAGGCCAGGGATGCTGCTAAACGTCCTAGGATGCATGGACAGCCCCTACAACAAAGAATTACCAAGGCCAAATTGTCAGTAGTGCTGAAGTTGATAAACCTGTTTTAGGAAATGGTAGACTCATCTAGAGTTTCTTGGAAACAGATTGGAGTGTAAAGTTCTATTGACATACTAAAGGGAGTTTAGTTAAGCTAAGAGGAAACAAAGACTTGATGAAAGGATGATTTTTGAAAAAACTTCCCCGATCTGCTTGTGAAATGGATTTTACTGAGCTATCTTATAGTTATTTATTTTTTCCATTCCTCATTCCTCATTTTCCTTATTTAGATCGAAAATAGTCATGCATTTTCTTGGATTGATTAGATGTTGCAAAGTGGCCTGAAATATCCAGATAACAGTACAGCCCAACATTTTCAAGATGACAATTGCAACACAAAACACCCCCTAAAGAATGAATAAGTTGGGGCTGAGGATGTAGCTCAGTGGTAGAGCACTTGCCTAACATGGATGAGGTGCTGGATTCAATCCCAGCACTGTGTGTGTGTGTGTGTGTGTGTGCGTTCGTGCTGTGGGGGAGAATGAACAAATCATCTCAGGAGTTAGGGAGGAAGGAGACAAGTTGTATAAGAGCAGCAGTCTGAAAGAAACACATGGATTCATCTATTTTTCTAGTTTTCACATATTTCCTTAACTCCAGTAGCATCTCAGTTTAGATCATCCAAATAGTTGGCTCTGAATTTCTTCTCTCTCCTTTCTATGACATGCTCATGTCTTATGAAAATATAAGGAAAACAGAGTTGAAAGACAAAAGCAAAAATGTAAAACCAGACCCCTGACATGTATTGATTCATGATCAATGCCTCTGAATACATTAGATGTTGCTTTTCCATGTACCCATCAACCTCACCATCATTAGCCGAGGGTCAGAACAACTATAGCAGAGAGGGAGAGTGCAAATCCTCATGATTTCTCCCAATATTGGAAAGATAGAATACTGCACCAGAAAGTTCTCCCTAATAAGATTGCATTCCCTTAGAACACTGCAACCAGATTGGCTTGAGGACTTTGTGTTTTTGTGTTTCTTTTTCCTTGCAATTATGTATTTGCTAATTTTTGAAATATGTAAACTAGTCATATAGTAAAAATTCACCAGATACAGAAGGGTGTGCTGAGCAGATGAGTCTTCATCCTCCCTGCATCCTTCTTATGTACCCTGACAGCCGATGTTGCCAGCTTTATGTGCATTATTCCACAGATGTTATATGCCTATCCAAGCATGTAGTCAGAGTCTCCCAGTTCTTTTTCATGCAAATAGAAGCTTTCTGTACACTCTGGACCATGCCTTTCAAAAAAATTGAAGTATAGCCAGGCACAGTGGTGCACGTTTGTAATTCCAGCGACTCAGGAGGCTGAAACAGGAGGATCACAAGTCCAAAGCCAGTCTCAGCAACCTAGCAAGATGGTCAGCAACTTAGCGAGACTCTGTCTCTAAATAAAATATAAAAAACTGGGAAGGTGGCTCAGTAGTTAAGCATCCCTGGATTTAATCCCTGGTACCAAAAAAAAAAAAAAAAAAAAGTACAGCATACATACAGTAAAGGGCACAAGTGTTATTCACTGTTATTCAATGAATTTTTATCTAAGTATGCATCTGTGAAGCCACCTGCCCAAACAAGATGAGAATGTCAGCAGCATCTCATAGAGGTTCTGTGATATGTTGAGAAGCTAAAAATCTTTTTAAGAGACCTCCTCCTCTGAAGCTTTGAAGTGGCAGTGACGTTTTTTTCTAAGTATATTTTTAAAGTAATATCTATACATACCTTGGCGCCTTTGCCCCTTTGCCAAGTCAGTCACAGGTGAATTGCTGGGAGTCTAACACCATTATAAATAGAGTAAAAAAGTAAGTATATATGGTAGGACTGAAATCTCACTATTTCCTCTGGATTCAAAGTAATCTGAAAAATGCTAGAAACTTTGAGAGAGGCAGAGTGGTTTGAAAAGCATCATTTTAAGCTGGGCTTGGTGGCTTGTGCCTGGAATCCCAGCTACTCGAGAGGTTGAGGTAGGAGGATTGCAAGTTCAAGGCCAGCCAGGTAATTAATGAGACTCCATCTCAAAATATAAAATTTTGAAAAGGGATGGGAATGTAGCTCAGTGTGTGAGGCCCTAGGTTAGATCTCCAGTACTGCAAAAAAGAAAGAGGAAGGAAGGAAGGAAGGGAGGGAGGGAGGGAGGGAGGGAGGAAGGAAGGAAGGAAGGAAGAGAGGAAGGGAGGGAGGAAAAAACATTCTATTTGGTTCTACCACTTAATAGCTTTGTAACTATGGGCAGGTTGCTCGACCTCTATAACAGTTTCTCCTCTGTGTAAGAAAAACAATAATGCTTACTTGGCAAAGCAGTTGGGAGAACTGCAAATAGTTAATATTCAGTGTCTGGCATATGGTAGCTGTGATCAGAAAACAGGGTTGTAGGCCTACGGGAAACGGAGAAATGGAAAGAGAAAGTCTTCTGAACCATAGTAGAGAGGATTTTGCTTCAATGATAACCAAGTTGAGAATTTATTTTCCTATATGGTTTGAGAGTCTCCTTTACCAACAGAGGTATGAATACATTTTGACAATCTATTCATCAGTTTTTGTTGGGGAAAATCTACCTGGAGGTGGCATGGTTGTGGTGTTCTGATTCAATCACAGTTAAAAGTCCATTCTGCCTAAAGAAAGTATCATTCTCTGGTTTCCCAGATATCGACTTTTCCCTAAAGTGCCACAATTTGGGAGTGGAGATATCAACATTAAAGATGGTCCCAGGCTCCCCAGATCAGGCTGCCCAGGTTGCACATCCAGACCTGAGCGTTGTCAGTGGCCACAGCATTGACTGTACTCTGAGGGAGCTGAACCAGGTTTAGAAGATATACAATGCCAACTTGGTAATTTTTTAGCCTATGGCTGTTCTGAGTCAATTGCCGGAGGTTCATGGCTCTTAGCCAGAGTCACTGTCTTCAAGCCAAGGGCTTCTGGGGGAGATGGAGTTGTTATAAAAGAGAGTGGGGAGGGTGGAAAGAGGAACGGCAAATGAGCTCAATGGCTTGTTCATCCTGGCTGTGTTTCCTATCAGTTAGTGTTTGGTAAACATGCCCACATCTGGGTTTCTGGGCTTTTACTAGTCTGGAGCTTGACAATGCCCATTTGGGGGGTCACCCTTTCTTCAAACAGGTGCAATTTAATTGATTTGGTTTCTGGCTGACAGTGGTATTTTTTCTTTGTGAGATAACAACCAGGATACAGAGAGAGATCTTGTGTGTGTGTGTTGGTGGGGGGAGGGGTAGGCAAGCGCTGTCATTAAGAAGAAAATTTAAAATTAGATTTGAATGTGAATATTTATTTAGAAGCAAACCAATTTAAAGAGAGTATTTATTTAAAATGTCCACAATCCCTCAACTCTCACCCTACAGGAAGGAAAACATGATAAAGAGTAAGTTGGAGCAGAAAGAGACAGTGGTATTAATTGACTGGAGTGATACTATCTGCCTTTTGCAGATCTAATTTTAATTTTCATATTTATTTATTTGTTGATACTGTGGCTTGAACCCAGGGGTATTCTACCTTTGAGTTATATCCCCAGCCCTTTTTATTTTTTTTAATTATGAGATGGGGTCTCACTGAACTGCCCAGGTTGGCCTCAAATTTGGGATCCTCCTGCCTCATTCTCCAAAGTAGCTGAGATTACAGACATATGCCACCAAGTCCAGCATCCTTTTACAAATTTTAGAGAAACATTTGACTATGTCAGCACATAGTAGGACTCTTTTCAGAGCCTTGGAAGTAAGGGCACCATAGAAAAGCTGCAGAGTAAATTCACCTCTGCCAGGCTGAAAGAAACCCATCTGTGACACATCTGTCAGATTCTTCCTGGAGGTCATCTCTTATATTTTCCAGGTGGATCTTGCTAGTTCTCTTTCAGAGACTGATTGTAGGCCCCTCTCAGGTGTTTACTGAAGCCAGTTGCATTTAAATTAATAAATAATGGATATTTTAAAACCAGATTTTAGCTAGTACAATGATCATTTAATCTTTCTCCCTTTTTTCTATTTCTTTAATACCTTACCTGCTTGGAGTGGTGCAGGGATGAAAGAATGTGGGTATAAAGGATAGATAGAGGTATTCAGGGCTAGGTGCTGTGCCACATGCCTGTAATCCCAGCTACTCAGAAGGCTTACGAAGGAGGATCTCAAGTTCAAGGCCAGCCTTAATTGTGTAGTGAGAACTTGTATCAAAATAAAATAAAAAGGGCTGAGGATGTAACTCAGTGGTAGAATACTTGCTTAGCATGTCCAAGACTCTGGGTTCAATCCCCAGTACCACAAAAAAAGGCATTAAGGAATTACTATACTAAGACATCTCTGCCTCCAGGAGGATTGAAAGTTCAAAGTAGCCTTGGAAATTTAGTGAGGCCTTAAGCAACTTAGCGAGACCCTGTCTCAAAATAAAAGATAAAATATGACTGGGGTTGTAGCTCTGTGGCTCAGTGGTTAAGTACACCTGGATTCAATCTTTGATACAAAAAAAAAAGAGAGAAAAAGAAAAAAGAAAAGAAGGTGAGATGTCCCATAATCTCAACCCACAAAGATGATCTTTCTTGACAATTGCTCATTTTCTTCCATGTTTTCCAGTGTGCATAATTTCTGTTTACACACATAAGTGTCAGTGTTTATATGTAAATTGTATGTATTGTTTTGTATGCTAACATTCTCACTTAGCAGTATCTCATGCATGATAATGCCCTAGGTATTATCACAAATAATTTAGGACTGAGGTTAAAGAAAAGAGACAATTATTTTAATTTTGGATTTGCATTATTTGTTATGGTTTAGATGTGAGGTGTCCCCCAAAAGCTCACCTGTGAGACAATGCAAGAAAGTTTGGAGGACAAATGATTGGGTTATAGCCTTAACCTGATCAGTGAATTACTCCCTGATGGGATTAACTGAGTGATAACTGAAGGCAGGTAGGGTGTGACTGGAGGAAGTGGGTCATTGGGGGCATGGCTATGGGGTAAATATTTTGTATCTGGAGAGTGGAGTCTCTCTGCTTCCTGATCACCACGTGAACTGCTTCCTTCTGCCACACTCTTCCACCATGATGTCCTGCCTCACCTTGAACCCTGAGGAATGGAGCTGGCTGTCCAAGAACTGAGACCTCTGAAACTGTGAGCCCCTAAATAATCCTTTTCTCGTCTACAGTTGTTCTGGTCAGGTCTTTCAGCTGCAGTAGTGATAAAGCTGACTAAAACATTATTAATTAGTGAGTTTGAGCATTATTGTATTTATTAACATTTTTTCTCATCTGCACTATCTGAGCTTATCTACCATTAACTTTTGGTTTACCTGTACTTTTGATCTTGATTGTGGAATCTTTTTTATTATGGATATTGAATTGTTTAAATATTAACAAAAAAAGACATCACCACCTCTATGAAAATACTTGTGATTTCAACAGGCTGTTCAAGGGGACAATGCTACTGATAGCCAGGTGATCCTTGATTATCTCTAGCCAACTTTGTGAATGAACTGTCATCCAGAGGTGAGTAATATTGAAGGAAGTGACATATTGGATATTCACTCTCTCTACAGAATATAGGTCAAGAAGAAATGGGTTTAAATAGCAGCAAGAGATTGAGGTTAGATGTAAGGAAAAACAGTTTTATTTGGAGGACTGCATGGACTATTAAGGCAATTTTGGATCAATTTTTCTTGTAGCTCTTAGTGGATCATCAAATTCTCATCTTTTCAGGGCAATTTAGACACAGGTTTATTTCATGTTAGGAGACTAAGCAAAATCACCACACAAGATTCCTTCCAGTTGAAATGACATTCAGTGTAGGTTTGCCTTGTTTGCAACAAATCCAATATCCTAAATTCAATTTACAAAAAAAAAAAAAGGAAAGAAAAGAACAAAAGAAAAAGAAAATGTACAAGGGTGGAAACATAATAAATACATTTTGAAAGGACTTTTGAATGTAATGGAGAACTTCTTACAAGCTTAGTTTACCTAATCAGCTGTCTTCTCTCTTCCAGTATTTAGATTAGATTATAGCCTGTGGACCAAATCTGGCCTGCTCTCTGGTTTTGTAAATAAAGTTTTATTAGAACACAGCCATAAAGCACATTTATTTACATATTGTCTACAGCTAGTTTTGTGTAGCGGTGGTATAGACCATATGGTCTGCAAAACCTAAAATATTTGCTATCTGGTTTTTGCATTTGTTTCATTTTTTTTCTTTTTTAGTTTTTTGGTTGTTGTTTGTGTCTGCTGGTGATGGAACCCAGGGCCTTGCCCATGCTAGGCAAGTGCTCCACCACTGAACTCCACCCCCATCCTTTTTAAAAAAAAAAAACTCGGCAACTCTTACTTTAGATTATGATTAGATTTACAAAAATTCAATTATGTCCAAACCATTTGATATGAGTTCCAGTCATAAGACTGAGTAAAATAATTTACTCAGTTTCCAAGTTCATATAGAATTTAATCTGGGTGTACATTTTATAAGCAGGGACTAAATTTTTTCATCAGTGGAAAGTCTAACGTGGACTTAAAACAATGTCAGGATTCTGTGGTTGGTTTTAGGAAGTACTCAGATGTTAAGTGAAATAAAATGGTTAGATTGTGGTACTGTTGATATGGTCAAATAGGAAGGTGACTTAACAGTAGACTACACTACTTATTGTTCATTTTCTATTTTACTAATATACTATCTTTAATTTTTATGTCACTTTATCAGCTTTTAAATCTGCATTCTAATATGGTCTCTGACACTAACTGAATGAGATAATCGAATTTTCTTTGAATTATTATTGTTACTATTTTTTAATTTTTTGCAGTGCTGGGGATTAAACCAGGGGCTTCATACATGCTAGGCAAACCCTGTACCACTGAGCTATACCTCCAGTCCCTGAATTATTTCTATAAAAACTTCATCTTGTCAGACTGGGAGTGTTGCTCAGTGGTAGAATACTTGCCTGGTATATGTGACACTCTGGGTTCAATACTCAGCACTAAAGCGGGGGGGGGGGGGGAATATTTAACTTTTGAATCTTATATAAGTTTATAATTTTTTTTTAGTTTTAATTTCTCCTTTCAGGTAGGGAAATGTATTTTTGGATTCTTATGTGCAATTTCTGGCAATGAATTGATGTTCTTTGGTAGTGTGATAGGTGGAATTGGGTACCCACACACTCACCAAATACATCAACACAAAGATATCTTGAGCCAGGCGTGGTGGCACAGACCTGTAATCCCAGCAGCTCAGGAGGCTGAGGCTGGAGGATCATGAGTTCAAAGCTGCCTCAACAACTTAGTGAGGGCCTAAGCAACCTAATGAGACCTTGTCTCTAAATAAAATATATAAGGAGCTAGGGATATGGCTTGGTGGTTATGTGACCCTGGGTCAATAACTGGTAAAAAAAAAA
>JAJEJO010000465.1:112109-193667 GCA_020662805.1 Glaucomys volans | reverse complement strand
TATATATATATATATATATATATATATATATATATATATATATATATCTTGGCAATCCTAACTCCCAATACTGCAGAATGTAATTTTATTTGGAAACAGAGTTTTTGCAGATATAATTAGTCGAGGATGATGAGGTCATACTGGAGTAGAGTGGATTCCTAATCCAATTTGACTTAGTGTCCTTATAAGAAGATGGCCATGTGAAGACAGACACACAGGAAGAAATCCTTGTGACTACAAAGGCAGAGAATAGAGTTAAAACAAATGCAAGTCAAGGAACACCAAAGACTGCCAGTAAAGCACCAGAATCTGGGAAGAGGCCAGGAAGGAGTTACTGACAATTCCAGAGAGAGCTTGGCCCTGCCAACACCTCAATTTCAGATTTCTCCCTCAGAACTCTGAGACAATCAATTTCTGTTATTTTTAAGTCACTCTGTTTGTGGTACTTTGTTATGGCGGCCCCAGGAAACTAATACAGAAAATAAAGAAAAAATGTGAGATTAACTCTTAATGGCCCGAGCTGAGTAAGAATAGGAAAGCAACAGTGAAACCTCATTTCCATGTTTCATATTTTCCATTGCTAATATTTTCATATTAGCAATTCCCTTTCACTGAGATATTCTAACAAGTTGCTTATTGAGTTTTCCTGCCTCTTTCTGCCCCCTCTCCTGCCTGGCCTTCTCAGAGAGGAATCCTCAGGAGAGGGGAGGAGAATGGCAAAAGCCATGCCTCAGATGATTCGTCCTCCTCAGTCCCTGGCACGTGACTGGTCAAGGTTAATCTTTTTTCATATGTATATCCAGTTTTTCCATCCCCATAGTGACAAGACTCCCCCACATTGAACTACTTTTGTGTCTTTATTGAAAAATACACCCTACAATTCTATTACACTTTATTGTTTTCCAAGCTCTGGGTTTTTTGCTTTTTGTTTTCCCTGCACTAGGGATTGAACCCAGGGGCGCTTAACCACTGAGCCACATTCCCGGCCCATTTTATTTTTTTTAAAGTTTGAGACAGGGTTTTGCTAAGTTGCTGCTGGCCTCACTAAGTTGCTGAGGCTGGCTTTAAACTTGCGATTCTCCTGCCTCAGGCTCTCAAGCCCCTGGGATTAGAGGCATGCACCACCACACCCAGCTAGTTTTCCAAGCTCTTTAATGTTCATTTCGTTCATACAACTTTATGAGATGGGCAGGGCAGGTATTATTAACCACATTTCACAGATATGAAAAACAGGTTCAGAGAAGTGAAGTAGCTTGTTGGAACTCACACAGCTTAAGTGGCAAACAGGATAAGAAATGGTCTCTACGGAAGCATCTGGTCCTCATTGTTGCTATATATCCTGCTTCCCTCTCATGGTTGCTGTGTATGGCTTTTATTTCAACCTGCAGTAGCCCACTGAACATCTGAAATTCGTTGCAACAGCTGGAAACCAACACCTCTGGCTATTTCCCCCTTCCCCTACCAAATCTGCATTTCCTCAGTTCTGAGGCTTAGAATATTGGCTTAAATCTTTACCTTCATTTTTCCTTTTCCTCTTCATTTGTAACCAATCAGATATTAAATGGTAGACTACTGGCCTGTTTTCCTCTATACTGTTCCTCACAGGTGACCCTTCATGCTCTTTCTCTCTCTCTCTCTCTCTCTCTCTCTCTCTTTCTGTCTCTCTCTCGCTTTCATTGAGATATGATTCACATAGCATAAAATTCACCCTTTTAAAGTGTACAGCTCAGCAATTTTTCACAAAGCTCTGCAACGATCACCATCATCTAATTCCAGAATATTTTCTTCACCCAAAGAATCCTGTACACATTAGCAATCATTCATCTAGGGAGCTTTGAAAAAGGATTAGTGCCTGGCCATCACTCCCAAAGATATTGATGTGATTGGCCTGGGGTGGGGCAGGGTCTTAAGTGTTATTTAAAAGTTTTCTGGGTGATTATAACATGTAGTGAGGGTGGAGAAGCACAGTGTCTAGGCCCTCTTCACTAGAGTCCATTCTCATCATGGCTGCTGGTGTGTTAAGTGCCACTGCCTAATACATTGCTTTTATCAAGTCATTCCCAGTCCCCATCAGTCAGTGGTTGTCTGTTTGCTCAAAATACAACATAACCTTGCATTTAAGGCCTCCTGGGACCTGTTCCCCATTCATACCTGTCTGTCTAATCATCCTCTTCCCTTCTCCACAGCTGCTCTGCCTTGTTTCTCAAACCCCCAAATGTGACAAGTCACATTCTAACTTGAGCTCCCACGAGAGATTCTGTGGCTGGATGAAACAAAAGAATCTCTAGAATTAGGATGCTTTTTGTGGAAAGACACAAAATAAGGGATATTTAATTACAGAAACCTGGAATGTGTACACTAACCCAAAATCTAAGTATATTCTAAGTAATATTTTCAAAAGCACAGCCAGCTGAGTATGGTGTTGTACACCTGCAATCCCAGCAACTTGGGAAGCTGAGGCAGGAGGATTGCGAATTCCAGGCCAGCTTGGGCAACTTAGCAAGATCCTGTCTCAAAATAAAAAGGACTGAGCATATAGTTCAGTGGTGGAGCATCCCTGGATTCAATTTCCAGTACCTAAAAAAAAAAATCAGAGCCAGAGAGCAAACATGTCTTTGAAAAAAAAAAAAAAAAAAAGAACTGGGGACTGGGAGTGTAGCTTAGCTCAGTGGTAGTGTACTTGCCTATCATGTACAAGGCCATGGGTTCCATCCCCAGCACCACCAAAAACAAGCAAACCAAAAAAACCAACAACAAACTGCTTTCTCTTAGCATTTGATTTACACATTTCTTTACAGTTGTCCCTGGACATCCATTGGGGATTGGTTTGAAGATTCCTAACAGGTACCAAAATACCTGGATGCTCAAGTCCCTTAGTCCCTTATATAAAGAGCATAGTACTTGCATAGAACTTAAGCACATCCTCCCATATACTTTAAATCATCTCTAGATTATGTATAATACCTAATATAGTGTAAATGCTACATAAATACTTGCTATACTGTGTTGTTTAGGAAATAATAACAAGACAGTACATTTCCAGTACAGACACATTTTTTTCCAAATATTTTCAATCCATGGTTGGTTGAATTCTCACATTTGGAACCCACAGATATAGAGGATTGACTGTATTTTGTTGATTTCTAGCAAGCAAGCAAAGGCAGAACAATTTATAAGAAATTCTAGACTGAGACAGACAGTATTACTCTATGTATGTGTAAGATTATATGAATCATGTGAATCTACATTGTGAAAAAAAAGATATATTCCCTGCTGTATAATTATATCAAAATGGGTTCTATTGTCAGGTATAATTAAAAAGAACCAATAAAAAAGAAAAGAAAAGAAATTCTATCTGCTAGCAACTTTTTCATGTAAGAGAAAGATTAATAGAGGAGGCCTATTCTGCTGGATAGCCTTTTAAAAAATATTTTTATTAATTGTTGATGAACCTTTAATTTATTTGTATATGGTGCTGAGAATCGAACCCCATGCCTCACACATGTTGGGCCAGCACTCTAGCACTGAGCTACAACCCCAGCCCTGGATAGCCTTTGTTAGAGGTTAGTTCAGGCTTCCACCCAGGCCCACCACACTTCTCAGAGATGTGAAAGGCATGTCCCATCTCCCCAGTTGTAAATTTTTCAGAGGAAAGGCTGTGTCTTTTGACACTGAATGCCTTACAGTCACCTGCTCTTGGTTCCTAAGGATGCAGCCCAGGTTCTGGGCTCACACAGACCTTGCCTCCTAAATTGTAGATTCCTAGACACATTAGCTTTTTAGGTCTCATTTTCCTAATCTAAAAAAATGGCAAAAACAATGTCTATTTCCACTGATGTGGGAAAACAGTATTAGGAGATGATTCGCTATGGTCTCTTGCATATCTGTAGGTCTCATGAACACAGACAAGTCTCATAAAAACAGAACTTTTGTTCCAGACTGCCTTTTTAAGGTTGCTTGTATAAGCAGAATGTCCTGGAAAGTAGAGATAGTGTCTCTGTCCAGAGCAGAGGGTCCATTTGTTTACCATCATGTAATTCCAGAATATTTTCTTCACCTCCCAAAGAACCCCATACACATTAGCAATTATTCAGGATTTTGACCTGGAGTTAGTATAACAATGTCTCTTTCTGGGGCAGAGGTCAGGTAGACTTACTGCCCATTATAAAAGATTCAGGTTCCTTAAGTTTGGCATGCCTCTTCTATAATACATCCCACAATGGGAACAGGTTTCACTTGTGCTTCCCATATCTCTTCTTGGAAATTGGAATTTGGGAAACAAATGAAGTTCTGGCTTCTGGTGTTGTTGTGAACTGTCCTTTGTCTCTGACTTAGGAACCTTGTGTCTTCTACTGGAATTCATGAAACTGCAAGGTCAACTTGTTAGCTTGCAAGTAGGGCAAAATCTCAATCCTTCATAGTTTTTGATAAATATATACTTAATATACATACTTAATGTAGTTCTTGATATGTACATGACAGATATAAAAAAATGGTAACTAAAGATACAATGGTGATAAAGTGGCAGAAAGAGACCTTTTTATTCCACCTCTCCAGAAAATAAAACATGAGAAACCTAGAAGAGGCTAGTGGAGGAAAAATAAACAGGGACACCATGTCAAGGAGCACTGGCTCACTGGGAAGAGGGAGCGATTTTACCAAACATCAGACACTCAGTTTCTCAGGCCACAGCTTCTCCTCTGATTTTCTTTGGTTTCTGACTTCCAAGACTTGGGAAGAAATAAGGGAGTGTGTAGGAGACAGGCGCCTCAATGCAAAAGGGATTTTGAGAAGCTGAACCTGTTAGGAAGGATAGTTGGGAAAGATGGGCCTAGGCTCCAGGTTCCAACATCAACTGCATCTAGTCTAAGGTCACCCTGGACCAGCCAACTTGGCTCCTCCCCTAGTGGGAAATCACTCCTACAGCTTCCATTAAGAGAGGTGCCCAGGGCTCATTCCCATTTGAGGGAGTAATTCCTGCCTATAGACCACAGATTATGGGGTAAGTATAATTTCCAGAACTCAGGAGGAATTTCTTGTAAGCACACGCTGAATGAGTCATGCAAAGAAGAGCAAGGGACCTGCCCCCCAGCAACCACTCTGTAACCCTCTCAACTCTTTGTTTTTGCTGATTCATATTAGAAAGACATTTGTGTGTGAAAACACAAGGCCCCATCTTTCCTCTTGAAGATGGCCGCCTCCACTTTCCCTTTCAAAATCTTCTAGTCCTGTGGGCTTACAGGGTGGTACAGGGAGCATTGGGCTTAGGAGTCTTTACTTGTGTTTTAATTCCACTTCTGTCCAGACCTGCATGCTAGTGGCAAGTTACAGAATCTTTCTGTGCTTGTTTCTTCCTTGCTCAACAGTACTAACACCATCTGCCCTGCCTGAGGCCCTGAGATACTGAATGCATGGGACAGTGATAAACACATTTTAGGTATTAATTCTTTGATCTTTTGACTGTTTTCCCTGTTTCTTAACTTCCTCAAAGCCTCCTGGGTCAGCTCCCTCTTTTTACCTCATAGCTTCTAATATTTTTACTTCCTGTTCTGCAAAGAGAGGTCTTGGAAAATACCTCCCCCTTATTCTTAGATTCTCAAACCTTCTTGAATTAAGCTTCTCCCCCACCCCCACCACCATAAAAGACAGACTCAAAGCACAGATATGCTGTGAAAGGGGAAGTGGTGCCTGAACTTCCTACAGAGACCTAGGTGACACCATGTTCTTATCCTGAAACTTGGAATGGGTGGTGCTGGAGGGGGAAGAGAGCAGCAGCAATGTGGAGACAAGAGTCACTCCTCAGTTCAAGCCCCTCCAGTGGACTGCCATCCCATTCAGAACAAAAGTCAGAGTCAAACTGGGTACCTGATTTTGCAGCTAATTGGGAGACTGAGGCAGGAGGATCCCAAATTTGAGGTCATCTTGGGCAACTTAGCAAGACCCTGTCTCAAAATAAAATAAAAAGGGCTGAGGATGTAACTCAGTGGTAGAACATTTTCCTAGCATGTGTGAGGCCTTGGATTCTATCCCCAGTGCTACAAAAAATAAAATACAAACTAAAAAAAGCCAAAGTCATTACTATGGCCCCTAAAACTCACATGATGGTATTCCTGGTACATCTCTGCTCTCATCTGCTGTTCCTCCCTTGTTTATTCTGTTCCCTTTACACCAGCTCCTCAAACAGGCCAGCTCTGCTTCTTGTGCAGGAGCTTTTCACAGACTGTTCCTTCTGCCTGGTCCATAAGTCTTCCCATAGCCACATAGTTTGATCCTTCATATCTTTTAGGGGAGATTTTTCTGACCATCCTATTAAAATTGCAACCTCTTGGGCTGGGGATGTAGCTCAGTTGGTAGAGTGTTTGCCTCGCAAGCACAAGGCCCTGGGTTCAATCCCCGCAAAAAAAAAAAAAAAAAAAAAAAAAAATGCAACCTCTTCCCTCTCTCCTCCCAATACTCCTTCACCTCTCCTCCCTGGTTTATTTTTCTCCACAGTGTTTTCTACCATCTTCAAAGCTAAATATTTTATGTATTTGTTTATCATGTCATTTCCTCACTAGAATACAAGTTCCATGAAGACCTAATTTTCTATTTTGTTTATTACTGCCACATCTTCAGACTTTGGAATAGCTCCTGCAACTTAATAGGTGCTCAGTAAATATTTGTTCAATGAATGAATTAGTATGAGTGAATGGTGTCTCTCTTCCATTTCTTTAACTATGGGATCCGTGGATGAACGCATGCCCATGTGAATGTGATGGAAAGCCCCAGGAGAAAGATCACATTTAATCTCAAATCAGTGGAGAGTGAGAAAGCAGAGCCTCCATAAATTTATGACTTACTCAAATGTTCAAATAAATGGAAGGGATTGCAGGACAGTGAACTAGAGACAAGGGATAAAGCTAGTCTTTGCCATTAATGTCTTTGGCAAGTTATTTAACCTCTGTGGCTTTCAGTTGTATCCTCTGTAAACTGTGGATGTAGCAATAAATAATCCTTAAGAATAAAAAGATAGCACTTCATGGCTTAACATTTTCTTTCACATTTACAATTGACCTTCTATATCTGTGAGTTCTGCATCCTTGAATTCAACCAACCTCAGTTTGAAATTTTCAAGGAAAAAATATTGCATCTGTACCAAACATATAAAATGTTTTTCTTGTCATTATTCTCCTTGAAATACACCATAACTATTTATGTATTTATTTATTTATTTATTTATCTATCTGTGGTGCTGGGGATTGAACCCAGCGCCTTGTGCTCGCAAGGCAAGCACTCTACCAACTGAGTTATATCCCCAGCCCATGACATCATAACTATTTATATAGCATTTATGTTATATCAGGAATTATAAATGATCTAGAGAGGATTTGAAATAGGTTATATGCAAATATGACTCCATTTTATATGAGGGACTTGAGCATCTGCAGATTTGGGTGCCCGCAGGGGTCCTGGAACAAATGCCCCTTGGATACTGAAGGACAATTGAATTATCTCTGAATCCTGTGAAGTAGCCAGGGCAGGTAGGTAGATCAGAGAGAACAGAAACCCTCTGGTTAGCTGTTGCTACCAATAATCCTTCATAGGTCCTTAAGGATCATGAGTCTCACAAGTGGGAGGATCCTTCATTTGCTGAACAGGTGATAGGGGACAAGTTTGGACTTGGGAGAGGAATAAACTGCTTTATATAAAAATCAGCTGAGATAATAAAGATAGGGCTTTATGTGGGAGCTGAAAACAAGAGAAACAAGACAGGTGGGGCAAAGTCCTGCTGGGAAGGTTAGGAAGAGGCATTTCTGTGGTGAGATGAGCAAATGGGGTGTGGAAGAGAGAAACAGCAAGAGGACTAGAGCTTGCTCTGTGGCATGTAATCCCTACCTATATCTACCTTAGGAAATTCAAATTGCTTTGGCCCAACTAAATTATCTCAGGAGAGCAGAAATCGGCATAGACTCCTATGTGGAAGCTGCCAGAGGGGATTAGAAGGACAGCCAACACCTTTGACTACATGATGGCCAAAGGAGAGTTCATGCTTCATCTGAGCAGGGTTGTGGTCCAGAAAGAGTGGCTACCATGTAGCCCTACCTGTTCCTTCACTGACTTTTAAAAGATATGCTATTGCCTACTTCCTCCCTGAATATCACACAAAGGGTCTTACTTATTATATTAACCTTCCATCAGTTTAGCATACATAGACATTTTAGTACTTTGAGCTCAGTAATTGCTTTAAGTAGCAGAACTTATCTTGGTCTGATAAAATGATCATCATGTTACAGGTCACAGGGTTGGAACTGAAGAAATCTAGAGCCTTCACTAGGTACTTTGACTTAACAGTTAAGGGTATCAAGAGGTGGTACTGAGGGTTGAAGCTGGGGAGACTCTACCATTGAGCTACATCCTCAGCCCTTTTATTTCTTATTTGGAGACAGAATCTTACTAAGTTTCCCAGACTGGCATTGAACCTTCCATCTTCCTGATTCAGTCTCCTGAGTTGCTGGGATTACAGGAATGCACCACTGCACCCCAAAGCAATTACATTTTTGATTTTCCACACTTAACGTAAATGGAAAAGCATTTTGAACTCACTTTTGGATGATTAATAGAAAGAGAAAATGACTCTGCAAGTCACAATATGGCAAGGTTCAAATTGAGCAAATGAGAACAAAAATAAAGCAAACCTTCTGCCATAAAGAATTTTGATTTAATTTAAAGTGATAAATCTGGGAATTATGTGGATGATTGTTTATAAAACCATTAATCAAACTCACATTTTGTAGCAACTCATATATAACCCTGCAATTCGAATATTTTAGTAAAAATATATATTTCTGTAGTACTGGGGGGTGAGCCCAGGTCCTCACACATACTAGGTGAATGCCTCTATCCCGGAGCTATACCCCAGCCCTAGGAAAATACATTGTTTGAAATTTTATAGAGCATTCCACTGTAACTACTTATCAATAAAAATGAGAAAATGTATCTTGACTAGTTCCATTTGCTCAATTATTGTAATAGAAGGTGTTAGATACTATCAAAGAAATATAATTATAAATAATAATACAATGTATACCTGCTTCCAATGTGTACTCCCTGATAAATATCCAATGTAAATAAAATACAAATTGGATCTAGAATGGATCTAGATAACCCTTTAAAAGGGAGTTTGTCAGAAACAGATAAAGCACACACACAATCTTTTCTCTATTTTCTTTCTTTTGCTAAGTCTACACACAAGCGACTTTGGGGGGTATCTCATGCTTTTACTAGCCATATCTTATTCAGACATTTCCCATCTGAGATAAGAAGGTATAAATAAAACCAAAATGAAGACAGCAAAGTTTGAAGGAAAGTTAAAAAATAGAACATGACATGACACCTAATGTTTGGAACTGTACACAGATTGACTTTTAGAGACCAAGCCTTGCTTATGCTCAGCTTCATTAAATGGAATTAACTCTTATGTGGACTGTGGGGTAGCTTTTAAAAGAAGATTTACTTTTCCATGGCTTAGAAGCACCTATTTACCTCACTTGGATTATCCACGTTCTCTTTTAGCTCAGTGATTTCCAGCTTACTTTAGCAAGCCATTTATTTCATCCTTGGGTGGAAGTGCATTTCCCAATATATTGGGCACTTTTGATCCCTGTTGGCTCAGAGGCCTTCTTTGAAGATCACGGTCAAAGAAAACATTTTTCTGTGGATGATGACAATTGAGAGAATGACAGGTAACTCTTAGAGCTGGTGAAATGAGCAGTTCATTTCCAATTGGGGTGGTTCACTCACAAATTCACAGATGGGTTGATCATGAAGATTACAGGAGCATACTGAGAAATGAAAAGAAACTGAAAATTTTTTTAACTTTCTTCTACTGATGGACATTTAGGTTGTTAACAGTTTTTCAATATTACAAATAATGTTGCAATCGTAACTTGTGTATATGTCTCCCTAAGCCCACGTTGAAGATTTTTTCTAGAATATATACCCATGAAAATAATTGCTGGATCAAAGGGTGTATAACTTAATTAGACAAGATATTATTATATTGCTTTTCAAAGTGCCCGTACCAGTTTATACTCCCATCAGCAGGGCACAAAAATGTTTATTATTGTACAGTTTCACCAAAATTCCATGCTGTCTGAACTTTTATTCCTTTCTATCCAATGGGAGTAAATTGTCCTTCATTACTATTTTAATTTGCATTTCTCTAATGAATGGTCATATTAGACAAGTTTTCATACATTTGTTGGCTTTCCAGCTTCCCTTCTATGAGTTACCAATTCACATTAAAATTCACTTGATTTCCCCCTACTGATTTGTAGGAGCTTCTTAAAAATATTGTTTGTAAGTTTCATGAGTTGCAAATAGCATTTTTTTAGTTCATGGATTTTCTTTTCACTTTGATTTTTTGTGCTTTTTTATACTCCAGAAGTATCTGATTTTAGTATAGATGAATTTATTGATCTTTTCCTTTAGGATTTGTGTCTTTTGTATTTTGAGAATCTTTCCCTTGGTCACAGTCATGAATATAATTTTCTAAATTTAGCTCAAAAATTGGTTAAGCTTTGCTTTTCACAACTGGAATTTATTTTTCTTGCTTGTGTGTTAGTTCTCTATCACTAAGTAACAAATTACCACAAACTTAGCATCTGAAGATAGCAAAGAAAAAAAATTTAATTTTAGTACTAGGACCCTTTGCCACTGAGTTATGTCCCCAGCCTTTTTTATTTGTTATTTTGAGTCAGGGTCTCACTAAGTTGCCGAGGCTGGCCTCAAACTTGCAATCCTCCCTAGGTGCTGAGATTATAGGTGTGTACCTCTGCACCCAGCAAGACAGCAAAAATTTATCAATTCACTTTTTCTTGGGTCAGAAGTGTGGCACACATATCTAAGTTCTTTCAGGAGCTCACAAGGTTGAAATCAAGTTGTTGGTTATCTATATGCTCATCTAGAAGTTGGAAGTCCATTTCCAAGCTAACATGATTAGGTAGTGTTTAGGTCATCAGCTTTAGGTCTAAAGTCCCCATTTTGTTGCCGGTTGTTAGCCAGAGGCTGCTCTCAGTTCCTAAAGCCCATATCCATTCCTTGCTGAGTGTCCCCTTGAGTCTTCAAGCCAGCAACAAAGAACCTGACTTCAGTTGAATCCCTGTCATGCTTTAAATCTCTGTGTGCCAGGTACAGTGGAGCATGCCTGTAATCCCACCTACTCAGGAGTCTGAGGTAGGAGGATCACAAATTCAAGGCCAGCCTCAGTAATTTAATGAGATCCTGTCTCAAAATAAAAAATAAAAAGGGCTGAAGATATGGTTCAGTTGTAGAGCACTAGGTTCAATTCCCAGTACCAGAAAAAAAAAGGTTTTCTGGCTGTGAATCTCTTCTCCAGAAGTTCCAGCCCTTTGAAGGATTCACCCGATGAGGTTAGAACTACCCAGGATATCTTGCCATGTTAAGGTCAACTGATTTAGAAATGTAATCATATCTGTAAAACTCCTTCACAGTACCACCTAGATTAGTGTTTGAGTGAATAACTGGGAGAAGCTGTGTGTATGCCATGGATCTAGAATCTTGGGGGCCATCTTAGAACTCTGACTACTGCATGGTATAAAGTAGGGATCCATAATTTTTCTACATGGACCACTATGTTATTTTCTTTTTTTTCTGGTACCAGGGACACTCAACCACTAAGCCACATCCCCAGCTCTATTTTGTATTTTATTTAGAGACAAGTTCTCACTGAGTTGCTTAGGGTCTCTCTAAAATGCTGAGGCTAGCTTTGAACTCGATATCCTCCTGCCTCAGCCTCCTGAGCCACTGGAATTACAGGCATGTGCCACCGCTCCCAGCTCATTTTGGCAATCTTAAAGCAAATCTAAAAGCAGACACCATCATTGCACAAGCCCCCATGTCCCCAGCACCTGTCTTCTGTGATTCCAAATGGCCATTTTGTGTCTCAACTCTCTTTTCCTGACTCCCTAGTTTATTTGCAGCAAATCAAAGACATTCTAGTTCATCTGCGAATACTTCTATATGTATCTTTATTATTTTTAAAATTTGAGACAGAGTCTTACTAAGTTGCCCAGGCTGGCCTTGAACTTGGGATCCTCCTACCTCAGCCTCCTGAGTAGCTGGGATTACAGATGTGTACTGCCATGCCAGAAATCTGTAGGTATCTTCAAGGTCAGGACTTTTTTTTTCTACCTGGAAGTAGCTAAACTCATTGCCAGTCTGGGCATACTCTTCCAGACTATTAAATCTGACCGAGATCTCCGACACCAACTGCAAATTCAAAGGAGTTCCCAAAACCACCCTCAGTTTTGATAATTTGCTAGAAAGACTCACAGAATTCACTGAACTCTAATGTACTTGCAGCCATGTTTATTACAGGCAAAGCTACAAATTAGAAGAGACACGTAGGGCAGAATCTTGAACTGGGAAGTTTTCAAATGTGAAGCTTCAGTGTCCTCAGGGATCTGTTACCCTCCTGGCATTGATATTTGACAACATTGGAAAAGAGTACCTCCAACCCAGGAAGCTCACATGAGCTTTAGTGTTCAGAGTTTTTATTTGGTATTCCAGTACCTAGGCACAAATGATGGAATTATTGCCCATGTGATGTTGAACTTCATCTATAGCCTTTCTCTGTTCCCAGAAATCAGGCTGATATCATGTGGCTCAGAGCCCCAACATTTTTGGGGGGTATTGGAGATTGAACCCAGGGGCCCTTTACTACTAATCCACATCCCCAGCCCTTTTTATTTTTTATCTTGAGACAGCATTTCACTAAGTTGCTTAGAGCCTTACTAAATTGCTGAGGCTGGCCTGGAATATGCAATCCTCCTGCCTCAGCCTCCAGAGTCACTGAGGTTACAGGCATGCACCACTGCACCCAGCTTCATAGCCCCAACTTTCTAATCACATGGTCATCCCCCACCCTGAGCCATCTGTTAAACTATTAGGTGGGATATAAGGGACCCACCATGAATAATAAAGACACTCATATCACTTAGAAAATTTCAAGTGTTTAGTTACTTCCCAGGAACTGGAAACAGAAGCCAGTCAAATTCTTCCTTCTTCCTTTCTTCTTAACCACAATACTGTTATATACCTAAAAACTTAAACAATTCCTTAAATTCATCAAATATCTGCTAATTATTATAATTTCCCTTATTATGTCATTATTAAAAAACAGTTGATTTCTACACGTTAGTATCCTAACAAAACTTCACACATCATACTTGGTGAATAAGTATCTTAAAGTGTTTTTAGTTTATAGGTTCGCTTTCCTTCTTTCCATTTTATTTATTTATTTTTTACAATTTATTTGTGAAAAGAAACAAGTCATTTGTTCTTTAGTCCATCATGTTCTGAATTTTGCATAAATTACATAACTATAAAATTCACCCAAATACTGCTTACACTTAACATTTAGCATATTTTAATTGACTTAGCTAGAACAAACAGTTCAGACATACCTTGTGACACACATTTCTTTTTTTTTTTTCACTTCTACTTTATTTATTTTTATGTGGTACTGCTGAGAATCAAATCCAGTGCCTCATACGTGCTACACAAGCACTCTGCCACTGAGCTATAGCCCCAGCTCCCCGCCCCCCCGCCACCTCATGACACACATTTCACGGGCATAAATGTAAAGAGCTTTGTTAAGTATTTAGTGAACAGGTTGGTGATGTGGAAATTCTAGAATATCTATCTGTTTCTGATCCAGCCTCCAGGCCAACTGCATGGAAACTTAAGTCGATTATTCTAGTATTCAGAGGGCCCCAGGACTTCCAGGCCTGTTTCTACATGACAGACTCTTCACTAAGGCCTGTTATTATAGCACTGCTTAGGGGGAATTCTAAGAGTAAGCAAACTGGCATGTCTATCTGTGATGTGCAACCTCTTATAAGCTGTGCCCGTAAAGAGATGAAGATTTGACTAACAAGGATTTTGGAACTCTTGGGTCCCCCTGTATGAACTCTGGAGAAACAAAACCAGAACTCTGGCTGGATTAGAAATCTGGTTTTCTAGGCCCAAATGACCTTCAAGTCAGAATGTCACAGATTTACAGAATGTAACTATAAAAAGCTCAACTAAATAAAATTGGCTCTGTCTCAAAAACAGACATGTCTTTTTACAAAGGTCTTTGAGAAGTGCTTCGAGCACTGAAATGGATGTAAGTTATCTAATTCTGCTCTACTATAAATGCACCAGAATTATGTCTTCCTATAATATGACAGGCCATGATCGGTCCCTTTCTATCCAGTGCAGTTAATGGTAATGGCGAAAACCAAGCCTGAAATAGGTGCCTTTAAAAATCCTATCACAATTGTATGGCAATTGATGAATCTGTAAAAGTCTTTTCTCTAAAAGAGCTTCATTGTCATGTGCAGAAAAGAAATTGTCCCCCCACAATGAGTATACATTAGGTGTTCTTAATATATTTCAAAGAGATGAGGCCAGGTCTTCCAGTTATGGCTTGAGATCGGTTTTTATCCTATGAACACAGTAAGGATGGGATGGGCTAGATATCATGGCCATTCCATGGATCCTTTCATGGCCAGAAGGAGCACTTGGCCTATAGGACTCCATGAAGTTCCCTGACTAAATGCCGAGATGTTTGGCAGATTCAAAATGTATGTGTACAAACTGTTATACCCCAGTACTGGAACTCTGAAACACACAGGCTTCCATACCCCAATCCTGGAATTCTGTCTGTCCTAAGATCTGTCCCTCCATCAGCTCAGTTGTGGAGCCCAGAGATCCTCAAAAAGAATTGGGTTTGTCACTTTTGAGAATCACTTGGCTGCTAATCATGGTGGGCTTCAAGGACAAACTCTAACTTTGTTCCTTCCTGGCTCCCAGCACTGGAATCTTCATTTGGATCACGAAGGACAGTTTCTAAGAAACACAAGGTTTATTCTCTGATGAATTTGGGACCTGTCTGTTGGTAGACCATCCTGTGAATGGAGGCCATGCACCTGGGAGCAAGTGGACCTCCATATCGTTCCTTCAAAAGAAGAACTGCAAGAAAAAAAAACAAAAAACAAAAAACAAAAAAACAAAAGAAGAACTGCTAGAAGAAACCCCATGTTGAGAACTAGAGACTTGTAAATTGACCTTTGCTCTGGTTTGGGTGTGTCATCCAAATTCACATGATGTGAACTTCATCCCTGTTGCAGTGTTGGGAGGTAGAACCTAATGAGAGATGGTTGGGTCATGAGGGCAGAGCCCTTGTGAATTAATTAATGTTGTTATTGCAGAAGCAGGTTAGTTATCAAGAGAGCAAGCTGGTTTTTGTTTGTTTGTTTTGGTTTTGGTACTGGGGATAGAACCCAGGGGTGCTCAACCCCTGAGCCACATCCCTAGCCCTTTCTTGTATTTTATTTTGAGATAAGGTCTCACTGAGTTGCTTAGGGCCTCACTAAGTTGCTGAGGCTGGCTTTTGTTTGGTGGGGCACTGTCGGGGATGAGTACCAGGGATTGAACTCAGGGGCACTTGACCACATGAGGCTGGCTTAGAACTTGTGATTTCCTGTCTCAGCCTCTGAAGCCACTGGAATTACAGACATCTGCCACCATGCCCAGCCTGAGAGCAAGCTGTTTTAAAAGTGAGTCTGTCCTTCATGCTTTCTCTTGCCTATTGCTTTCTTGCCCTTTCACCTTCTACCATGTTATCACATAGTATAAAGACCCTTATAGCTATGCCCTTGGACTTCCCAGCCTCCAGAACTGTGAGTTAAATAAACTCCTTTTCTTTATAAATGACCCAGTCTATGGTATTCTGTTATAACAACCAAAAATGGACTAAGACAGCCATGGAGATTTGACTGAAGCCTGGTGCAGTGGCACACGCTTGTCGTCCCTGTGACTTGGGAGGCTAAGGCAGAAGGATCATAAGTTTGAGGCCTGCCTCATCAACTTAGTGAGATCCTGTCTCAAAAAATAAAATGGTGTGGGGATGTAGCTCAGTGGTAGAGAAACCCTGGGTTCTATCTCCAGTACAATTTAAAAAAAGTTATAAGAATATTGTTCTGTTAAATGGCTCATAGAAGTGGAAGATCAGGCTAGAATTTTATGAGAACAGGTACTGGAGGCTGAAATGCCCCCTACCAGGCTGCTATGGAGGAACACTCCCTGAGATTGGAGGAGAAAGATTTTAGGTTTGGGAAGTTGTTGCCAAATGGAGCTGGGCAGGATGGGCGAGTGAAGCTTTTGTACTATTGAAGACATTCATAGAGGACTGACCTGGGTCCAGGCTCTCAGGCTCCATGAAATGTCTGTGGCAAACTTGGGCACTGCAGTTTACACTGCTACTCTTCTGGAAAGCTTTTGCCAAGGGGAACCCAGCAGGACATCTCTTTGTAATCAGGGGGAACTCCGGAGGGAGGTCCCAATGTGCATACTTCTTTCCTAACAAAAGCAAAGCAGTGAACCTGTCAATTTGGTCTGATGGGATGAAAACCCTTTTACCACGTCTAGTCTATGACTTTGGAAGGAGCCATTACTTTCTTCCTGGTCAGTGTGATGATTAATTTGGGGTATCAGCTTGACTGGATTGAGGGACAGGTGGTAAAGCATGGTTTCTTGGTGCAGAGTCTGTGAGGGTGTTTCCAGAGAAGCTTGGTGTGTGAGCTGGAGGACTGAATGGGGAGAGCCACCCTCTATGTGAAAGGACAAAACAAAAAGGTAAGGGGACTCTCTTGCTTTCCCCATTTTTGTCTCTCTCTTTCAAAGTGGGACACCCTTGTCCTCCTCCTGCTCTTGGACATCATTAGAACTCCAGGATTTGGGGGTTTTGGAATCAGACTTGCACCAATGACCCATGGGGGTTCTCAAGCTTTTGGCTTTGCTCTCGGAGCTTCCCTGGTTCTGAGGCTTCCAGACTTGGACCGAGCCATGCTCCCGACTTCCCGGGTTCTCCAGCTTGCAGATGGCCTGTGGTGGGACCTCCTGCCCTTCTCCTTGAACATATGAGCCAATTCCTCTAAATTCCCTCTTGCTTATCCTCTTGGTTCTGACTCTCTGAGGAACCCTGACTAATATGGTCTGTATAATGTCAAGGATCCATGATGTGCATTGCTCCACTTATACAGAAACCTGGGATGCACTTTGGGGCCAGAGTTTGCATTTCAGCATCCAAACTTTCACACAGTCCTCCCCAGACCTAATCCTGTTTCCTTCTAAGTCACGGCACTCCAGGTTCACTTCACCCCTAGACAGAGCACTCCCCCCCATTCCATCATTCCATTGGAATTTCATGGCCTCTGCTCTCCTTTTTTCTTCTTTACCAGAACCAACTGTCCTCTGCTCCTTGTCCTTATCCTCTTCCAGCATCAATCTTTGCTTGTGTCTGTTCCTGGCATTCATCCTGGTATGTGGCCATCTGCTCTGACATTGTCCTGATGAAGGTTTCTTTCATTTGCTGTAGAGGCTCCTCCAGATTCACCCCCCAGCCCACAAAGATGAAGGGTTTGAGCAAGAATGAGTGGGGTATCCTTCCTGCAGGACAGGCACAAAGCAAGATGACCACGCACCTCAGGGCCTAGTGGAACTCCCTTTTGCCATGTCCCTCTTCTTCTGGGGGTACTGGAAGCTTCTTCAGGGGGTACTGGCAGGCCTTTGTGGTGGGGGGTTTATAGGATGCAACTTCAAGTTCCTGATCCAAACCCACCCCAAGAGGATCTCTTTCATCATTCATATCACAGAAGAGTCTTCCTTCTGGAGATTCACTGATCATCTGCTTCAAGTCCAAACCAATCAGAAAGACCATAGCAGTGGCTGCCTGAAACCATTTATTGTCAAAAGCAGACAGGAAGATTGAAAACAAGGGGTGGGAGGTGCTTCCCAATTCCCATCGGCTTATGCCTCTAGTCTTTGTTTTCCTGGGTCTATTTCTCTTTCTGAAATTTCTCAAACATCTCTTTATCACTCAGTCCCAAGAGCATTTGCTATTCTTCTCAGCAGCACTGAGAACTATGAAGGCAGCTTGGGGGAAATGTAGGCTTTGTTGATTTCTAATCTTTGTTGCAAGTGTCATCTTTTTTCTTCTTGCTTTTCCTATCATCTTCGATTTCTCATTCTTTAGTGATTTTTCCTCTTTTTAGATTATTTTGTAAATTGCCATGTAATATTGTATGTTTTTATCCTGTACAACATATTTTGAAGTATACATGATTATGGAATGATTATGTCCAGCCAATTAATATGTGCATTACCTCACATCATTATCATTTTGTGGAGAGAATGCTTTGCATCTACTCTCCTGGAATTTTTTAAGAATACCATCATGTCAATCAACATTCCGTTGCTGTGACAAAATATCTGGGATAATCAACTTATAAGGAGGAAAGGTTTAGTTTGGCTCATGGTTTCAGAGATTTCAGTTCACGGTTGCTTGGTCCTGTTGCTTTGTGTCTGTGGCAAGGCAGTGCATCATGGTGAAAGTGCATGACATAGGAAATCCGCTGACCTCATGGTGGCTGGGAAGCAAAGAAAGAAGTAGGGCACCAAATCCCACACCCCCAATGACCTAAGTTTCTTCCACTAGGCCCTACCTCCTAAAAGTTTCACCAGTTCCCAGTGGGGCTGCAGGCTGGTGATCAAGCCTTTAACACAGGGGGTCTTAAGGGGCACTTTGATCCAAACTATAGCAACAATTTATTATTATTATTATTATTATTATTATTATTATTATTATTGTACTGGGGACTGAATCCAGGAGCACTTAACCACTGAGCCACATCCCCAGCCCTTTTTATATTTTATTTAGAGACAGGGTCTCACTGAGTTGCTTAAGGTCTTGCTAAGTTGCTGAGGCTGGCTTTGAACTTGTGATCCTCCTGCCTCAGCCTCATGCGCTGCTGGAATTACAGGTACATGCCACCATACCCACTGATTTCATTCTTTTATAATACTGAATAGTATTCAGTTAAGTATATGCATCACATTTTCTTTATCCATTCATCAGCTGATGAACACTTAGGTTGTTACCATTTGTTGGCCATTGTGAGTAGTGCTATAATGAACGTGGCACTTTGGATATATACCCAGTAGTGGGATGGCTGGACCATATGATAGTTCTATTTTTAAATTTTTTGAGGAATCACCATACTATTTTCCATAATAGCTGTACTGGTTTACATTCCCATCAGTGTGCAAGGTTCCCTTTTCCCTACATCCTGTACAGTACTTGTTATTGTTAGTCTTATTGCTATCAGCCATTCTTACTGAGATGAGGTGATAACCTCATTGCAGTTTTGATTTACATTCCCCCAGTGATTAGTGATGCTAAACGTTTTTTCATATATCTGTTGGCAATTTGTTTTCTTTTGAGACATTTATTCAGGTCCTGCCTCCTTTATTTAATGGAATTATCATCAGATTCTGATTTTTTTAAAAAATAGCTGCAGGGTTCTTAAGTTAATATAGAAACCTCCACACTTTGTGGTCAGAGAAGCAGGAATAAGCTCATTATATGCTTCAAATCCTAATCAGTCAATGAAGGAATCAGATTCATCCTACCCATCCCCCATAGTGATTAATTCCTATATTTGGTCTTTTCTATGATTCTTTACACCCTTGTTTTCAGATTGAAGATCTCCACTTTTCCCTACGTATTCCTAACCAGCTCTGGGTAGAAGAATTCTAGGCAAGCCTTGCTATTCTGAGTCAAAGAGAGTAAGTTGCTGTCACTTGTTCAGAGTTTCAGAGCTATTTTGCTCATTCAACCTTCTATTTCCCAGATTTCTATAATATTGCTACTAAATGGCTTCTTTGTCAGAAGTGCTTTAGCATCATGAGCTGCAAATGATCCCTCAGTAGTAGAGTGGGTCAAGTGCAAAGGCCATAGTTCTAGACAGTAATTGGGTCCTGAAGCAAGTCCACCCATGGTGTCCCCTGCAGTGCCATAGTCCATTTCCACAGATGAAAAACTCCTGTGGAAGTCAGGGGAGAGAGGGGAAAATCCAAATTCAAGGCCTGTGAAACATCTCTGGGGACAGTGGCTTGTAGTTAATGAGTTTGGGAGAATTTGTAATCCCAGTGATTTGGGATGCTGAGGCAGGAGGATCACAAGTTTGAAGCCAGCCTCAATTTAAAAAAAGGGCTGGAGATGTAGTTCAGTGGTCGGGCACCCCTGGATTCAATTCCCAGTAACATACAGATACACACACACACACACAATCTGGCTCACTGAGAACCAGTCATTAAAAGAACATTTACTAGCCAGGCATGGTGGCACACGCCTGTAATCCCAGCGACTCGGGAGGCTGAGGCAGGAGGATCTCGAGTTCAAAGCTAGCCTCAGGAACTTAGCGAGACCCTAAGCAACTCAGTGAGACCCTGTCTCTAAATAAAAATACAAAAAAATAGGGCTGGGATGTGGCTCAGTGGCCAAGTGCCCCTGAGTTCAATCCCCGGTTTAAAAAAAAGAACATTTACTGGGGCTGGGGTTGTAGCTCAGTGGTAGAGTACTTGCTTAGCACATGTGAGGCGGCACTGGGTTTGATCCTTAGCACCATGTAAAAATAAATCAATAAAATAAAGGTATTGTGTCCATCTACAACTAAAGAAATTTTTTAAAAAGAACATTTACTTAAAACTGAACAACAAGGATACAACTCAGTTAAAAGATCGGTAAAAGATTTGAACAGATGCCTCACCAAAGAAGATATAGAGATGGTAAATGAGCATAAGAAAAAGGCTCCATATCACGCCATTAGGGAATTGCATATAAAATAACAGTGAGATTCCAACACAGGCACCTATTAGAATTGTAAAAATCCCAAACACTGACAACACCAAATGCTGATGAGAATTTGACATGGTGGGAACTCTCATTCATTGCCAGTAGGAATGCCAAATGATACAGCCATTGTATGAGAAATAGTTTGATAATTTTATTTTATTTATTTATTTATTTATTTATTTATTTATTTATTTTTGTAGTCTGGGGCTCAAACTCAGGGTCTCAAACATACTAGGCAAGCACTCTACCACTGAACCACCTCTCAGCCCAGTTTGGTAGTTTTCTTAAAAAAAAAAACTAATACAAATCATGTTCGTAGTTATTTATCCCTGATGAGCGGAAAATTCACATACACACAAAAATCTGCACACGAGTATTTATAGCCACTTTACTCATAATTGCCAATAATTTAGAAGCAGTCAAGATGTTTGTCCTTCAGTAGATGAATGGACAAATAAACTGTGGTACATCCAGAAAATGGGATATTATTCAGTGCTAAAAAGAAATGAGCTACCAATCTATGAGAAGACATGGAGGAACTTTAAACACATATCACTAAGTGAAAGAAGCCAGTCTGAAAAGGCTGCATATTATATGACCCCAACCATATGACATTCTGAAAAGCAGAAAAATTTGGAGGCAGTAAAAAGATCAGTGGTTGCTAGGTGGAGGGAGAAAGGACAATGAATAGGTGGAACCCAGAGGATTTGTAGTAAAGTTTAACAATTTTGCATGATATTATAATGGACACATGACATTATACATTTGTCCAAACCCATGGAATGTGCCACACCAAGAATGAACCCTAGCATACACTACAGTCTTGGGTTATAATGGCATGTCAGTATACGTTTGCCAGTTGTGACAAATGTACCATTGTGGTGTGAGATGACAATAGTGGGGGAAAGCTTACCAATAGATTGTTTTGTAAACCTAAAACTTCTGTAAAAAAGACTATTAATTTTTTTAAAAGCACTCAAAACATCAGGAAAACAGCATCTGGCAAACAAGAGTAGCATCTGGAGCCAGTAGAGTGGACTCTCCGAGGTCAAGGCCAAACAGTGCCGCCAGAGCAAAAGAATAACTGCATGGGACAAGGGAGAGGGGAGTGGGGTCCATGGGTGTAGGGTGGTGGCTGAGGGTCTGGGTTCTGGTGATCAGAAGCCCAGGGGGAGGGAAGGAACCATGCCTTCTTTTCAATGGATGTCATGCCTTCACCTATTCCCTTAGAGGTCTCGAACAGGGGAATGGCCATCTTCCTATCTCTATGCCCTTCTATACAATCTCATCTAGAATCTTCACTCCCATTTTGCCTGGGAGACAGAGAAAACCTTCTTACAATGAAGAATAACAAAACAGAAATGCAGAGAGAAGCAAAACCTAGAAATGAGAGAAGAATTCATAAGTTCCTCTTCTTCCTCCAGTCCTGTTCTCTGCCCTTCCTGAAGTTTGTCTAACTCTTCCTTGGAATCCCAGAAACACCTTACTGTCCTGATACTACCTCCCCTGTATAATTTTTGTTTAAGCTGGTTCCAATCGGTTTCTGATGCTTGGAATCAAAATACATGGTGACTGTGTGTATCTTAGGCCTCCATTGGTATAGGATGCTGATTCCTTTGTCAATCACTTGCATTTCACTAGGTTGGAGTTGCCCACTCCCAGAACCCCTGCTTTGGAATAGTGATCTTGACTTTCACTGTCCAGTAGAAGTTTGGGTATTCGCCACAAGAAAACTTTGATAGGAAGATAGGTTTTAGTCAAAAAAAAAAAAAAAAAAAACCAAAAAAAATGGGGCTGCTCTATGTGTTGCAGGCATCAAAGGACTTCATGGGACTGGAAGTGCAGCTCAGTGGTAGAGACCTACTAGGATCTACCATGCACAAGGCCCTGGGTTCCATCCCCAACACTGCAAAAGTGGAGGGCAGCTGCAAAACTCATCTGAATGTGGGGGACCTAGGGGGATGGTCTAAAGGCTAAACCTGGAAGGTTGGAGAAACGATGCTTTCAGCATGAAGCATTGGTCTAAGGAAGGCAGTTCTCAGAAGTTTTACTGGAAATTTCCAAAATTCTCAAGCATCCATTAGTGATCTGAACAACTGTCTCATTTTCCAGAAGCAAAGTGGGAATCTGAGGAGAGGTTTGAGGAGCTGTGGCATTTGGCTACAATGACTGCCAAGTGGGATATTGGATGACTTCAAAAGTCTGGAGTTTGCAGAGAGGTCTGAGAAAATGAAGCTTATGGAGGAAGCCTTCGGTTGGGCAGTAGCCACGTAAAGTGGACAACTCACAATTGAGACAAGGACCTTTGAAGAAAAGAATACAGTAATGTTTTGAGAGCCAGAGACCTTCTTAAAGTAAAAACAGCTGGACAGAATGATCTCTAAGGTTCCTCCCAGTTTTAAGATACGTTGAATATTTAATATGATCCATATTTCTCCTGTAGCCTCTTCAATACCAAAGAAAAAGAGGTTGTGGAGCTGGGCAACCCTTAGTAAAGTGACAAGAGCCTCTCGCCCATTGGCCTGTGATTGGAAAGGCTATCCCCAGTGTTTTAGCACAGTTTGTTTTTCTCATGACTTTGGCTTTCCTGAACAAACCTATCTTCCCTCCAATCCCTAAACATCTCCCATTGGTTCTGTCTCCTGATTTTTGTGTTATGACCTGCCTTTCAGGACATCTTTTCCTGCCCCAGCTTACCTACTCAGTGCTGGACCATGAATGATATTATTCCCAGATTAGCTGGAGGGGATAGAAATACTTTGCCTCCTCTGTCTCCCTAGACAATTGCTATATGTACAGGAATCTGGAGCTGAGGACCCATGCTTTCCTCCAACTTAAAAAAGTATGCCACCTCTGGGTGCGGTGGCACATGCCTATAATCCCAGCAACTCAGGAGGCTGTGGTAGGAGGATCACAAGTTTGAGACCAGCCTGGGTAACTTAGCAAGACCCTATCTCAAAATTTTAAAAAAGGACTAGGGATGTAGCTCAGTGGTAGAGTGAGTGCCCCTGGGTTCAATCCCCAGTATCACAAAAGAAAAAATAATAATAATTTTAAAAAACATGCCACTTTTTTCAGACCTCTTCTTCAGCTAGCCTATTTTGCTCTTCTCTCATCATTGAATACATAACCTTTGTTGTACATTGAGGGCTTAGAAGGACTTCTTGTCTTAGCCACATGATTTTCAAAACAATGTGTTAATTGTGCATTACTCACATGCTCTGAGCTTTGGCTGCTAATGTCATTTTACTGGACTGGGGAGAAGGTACTTGCAGTAGTTACATAATCCTTAGACTTGCTGACAAAGAATTTCACCACCATAATATGCTTAAGTGGGGGTTCTCATTTTTAATTCATTATCCTGATGAAACAAAACTCTTTTGACATTTTCTTCTTTCAGTCAAATGGTAATGGAAAAAGTCAGCATTTTCTTTTATCCAGATGTTCAACTTTACTTCCAGAGACAAAGATCATTGAAAGACTGAAGTAACATCGACGGTCTAAACAGACCACTCAAAATTCCTATACTAATGACTATTGGGTTTTTGGTTATTCAGCAAAGTAAACCACAGAGCATCATTTTATCCCCTCAAAGTTTAGCTTCAAAAAGAATGCACAGTTCAGCACTCATAAACAGGGTGGAATTAATTGATCAGAAATGCTACAGTTCCTTCATGCTTGCAAATGGTTATGATTATCAAATAGACTGACACGGAACACTTGGCAGCTCTTTCCTTCTTATACACCATAATTAATCTTGAAACCAGCTGTATTTGTCAATTTTCAAAAATAAGTCAGTGAAACATGCAGTTAACACATTAGCATGATTCTATGACAAATAGCTATGATTCATGGTTCCAAGCAGGTTCACACTGAAACCAGCTTTGCGTTGGGTTAAATGAGCCTGTAGTTTATAGCATTTTCCAAGTACTTAAGGAAACCTTGTATTTGAGGCTGAAATGCATATACAGTAGTCCTTCTGGATCCTCAGGTGATTGGTTCCAGAACCTCCCACAGGTACCCAATCTGAGGATGCTCAAGTACCTTTTATAATGTGGTATAGTATTTGCATAGAACCTGACCACATCCTCTCAAATATTTTAAGTCATCTCTAGGCTATTTATTTTATTTTTTGATACTGGAGATTGAACCCAGTGAATTGAATCCATAGCTTATCCTAGCTCCTTCCCCTGTTATCCTGAAGAATCTTCTACATATGGATATCCAATTTTCTTTGGTAGGTGACTAGGCCAGGAGGACTGTGCCCTCATGGATGGGACTAGTGCTCTTATATAAAAGGGCTTAATGGAGCAAGTTAGTCCCTTTTTGCCCTTCTGCCATATGAAGACAACCCTCGCCCCATGGGCCATATGAAGATGTAGCAAGAGGCACTATCTTTGAAGCAAGAAGCCCTCACCAGACCGGATCTGCCAGTGCCTTGGTCTTGCAGTTCCCAGCCTCTAAAACTATAAGAGAGAAATTTCTCATATTTTGAGAAAGGTATTTTGTTATAATAGCAGTAAGTGACTAAATAATACAATACAAAATTCAAGAGCTACAAACTGCTATGCTTTGAAAATGTTCCTCCCATTCTGTCTTCAAACCATAGTGTTTCTAATTTCTTGTCTATCTCAGTGTTAAGTGCATATAAGGAAATGTATGTATATGTCCTTGAAAATATAGTAGCATACTATAATACATGTTATTAAAAGCACCTTGCTTTTTTTCATATAAAATATGTATTTAAAGTTATTCCATATCCATACATGGAAAGCATTCTTATTTTTCTTTTTCTCACAACCACATAGTATTCCATTGTATGGCTGCATCATAATGTAATTAACTGGTCACTAATGAATGGGTCTTTTTCCATTATAAACAATGCTGTAGTGAATAAACATCGACATGCATCACTTAGCACGTGTGCACACATATCTGAGAAGAAATGACTACATATGGAATATGAAATTGCTGGGTCATGATGGCAGGTTTATTTTGTTTGTGGGGCTGGGGATGGAATCCAGGGCCTCACCCATGCTAAGCAAGTGCTCTACCACTGAGCTACACGCCCAACCTTGATAACAGGTTTTGTTAGTGCCTGGCCCAGATAATTTATGGGACTGGCATACCCATCCCTTACCTGCTAAAGATGCTGTTTGCTAAAAGCTCATACCTGCTTTCTTTTCTAGGAAACTGCTATTGGCTTACAGTTGCTGCCTGGCCTGGTGATGTCTTGACAGTTACATGACCTTCTGGGGCAGCCCTTGGCCAATGACTGACAAATATATAAGTATGACAGCCAGCCTCCTTGTCTCTGGGGAGAATAATATCTATGGTGCTGTTTTCACTCAGAGCTCCTGTGGGATCAGGCCGAAGCTAGACTTCTGAAACCATAGCTTACCCTAGCTCCTTCCCCTGCCATCAGGTGTCCCTGACTCCCTTGCATGTTTCTCTATAGAACATTCCCTTAATAAGTAATCTATGTAGGGTTCTCATCTCTGCTTCTGTTTCTAGGGAGCCTAGTCTAAGACAAATGGTATGTATGTATCCAATTTTTATAGATTTTGTAGATATTGCTCAATTGCCCTCCAGAGAGATCGTTATCAATGTAGGCTCATCCTAGTGATATAAGAAGGTGTTAGGTGTCTGGGGATGTAGCTCAGTGGTACAGCACTTGCCTAGCATGCATGAGGACCTGGGTCCAATCCCTAGTCCCATGAACACAAAGTAAGTGTTGGGGAAAATCTTATCACCTTAACTGTTCATCACATCTTAGTGAAACAATAAATGTATGCTGCAACTTATTTTGGTGATGATACATTTGGTGTGGTGTACCCATATTTTTTTAAAAATTTGTTTCCAGAGGAACAGGGAAGCATATCTGCTTAAATAAGTTGTTTCCATCTCAACAGTCATGTGCCCAAGGACCACATGGCCCTTCTATCTGCTATGGATGCCTGCTGAGGAATGTTGAAAAGCAGATGGCAGGGTAGAAAAGGTTAGGAAGGGTCACTTATTTTAAGATATAATAAGATATAAGGACTGGTCTCATTCTTTCCCTTGACAAAGCACAAGATATGCAGATTACAGCAAAATCTTTGGGACCCCTAGGGAGATTCTGCATCTGGTCCACACTTGATCAATGCTGATAATTTGCAGCGACTGGAGGTAGCTCTCTGGGAGCTGTGGAGTTAAGCAGATTTGGGATCTAATCCCTGCTCTGCTACTTTCTAGTCCTGTGACCTTACCTTTTTGAGTCTTGGTTTCATTTTCAGTAAAACAGTAATAATACCTATCTTGAAAAATTATTCAAAGGATTCAAAGTGTTTGGTTTCTGGTAGGGGTTCTATAAAGCATATTTAAAAATTAGTGGACTAGTGGTGTAGCTCAGTGGCAGAGCACTTGCTTAGCATGCATGAAGCCCTGGATTCCATCCATAGCACAATAAATAAATAAACAAATAAATGTTGGCCAGATGTGTTGGCTCACACCTATAATCCCAGCTACTTGGGAGGCTGAGGCAGGAGGATGACAAGTTCTAGTGAGCCACAGCAACTTAACCAGATACTGTCTCAAAATTTAAAAAAAAAAAGGTGGATTGAGGATGCAGCTTAGTGGTAGAGCACTTACCTAGCATGTTCAAGGCCCTGGGTTCAATTCCCAATACAAGCAAAAAAATTAAAATTAAAAAATTAAAAGGTAGTAGGAGGAATTGGTTTATTATTGGAGAACTCTCAGAGTATGATAAAAGATTTCAGCACTAGAAAGTAGGTTTGATACAGAAAGAGGCCCAAGGGAAGGGCACCCAATCTTCAAGTACCAGTAACTCTGCTTTTCACTGCTTCTTGGCATTGACCTATTCCAATCCTTCTACACTAATAAAGACCTGTGTGTTCCTCCCTTTGCCTCAATCTCCCAGTTCTTTTAGGGTCTTGCTTAAGAAGCTAATAAAAGAAAACCAATGCACGTGGGCAGCTAGATGTTTTCTTCTGGAAAATGCTTGGGAACCCAAGGACCTGAACCTAAGAGGAAAGACTAGTTATATAGTGAGGGATTCTCATGATGAGAAGGTTCCTCCTGTCCACTGAGTACCACAGAAAAGGAAAGAGAAAAGCTGGAGCAAAAGGGGTTTGGAGGGACTTAAACAAGCTCTATTCAGACCCTTAGTGATAGAAGATTCCATACTGTGAACACATTGCCTCTGAGTCCTTATTTATTTATTTATTTATTTATTTATTTATTTAGAGTACTAGGGAACTAGGGATTGAACCCAGGGGTGCTCTATCACTGAGCTACATCGTAAGACCATTTTTTTTTAATTTTGAGAAAAGGTCTTGCTTAGTTTCCCAGGCTGGCCTTGAACTTGGGATCCTCCTGCCTCAACCTCCTGATGCTGAGATTACAGATATATACCACTATACCTGGCCACTTCTGGGTTTATTTGAGTATAGCCCAGCTTCATAATTCTGCATTGGCTTTGTATTATTTAAGCCTCACAAAGCAATCCCCATGCACTATATAAAATGCATACATTGAAAACAAAGGCGAGGATAATATTTTTTTTTCCAAAACCCTTATTATGCTTAAAATCATTTTGGGGGAATGTTTCAAATTATCTTTTCATCATATTCCCCACTGTTGGCCTGCTCGTAAATGTTGATGTTGTGTAATGGATAGGGTTGTGAGTATGTTTATTTGCTTATTTGTTTTGGTGGATAAAGGGGATTTTTTTTGGAGAAGAGAAAATTGGAATATTTATTTAAGAAAAGTCCGTGTTAAAAGAGTTTTCTTTGTTTTGGAAAAATAATAAAACCAGGACTATTTTGAACCTTTCAAGTTGGACAGTAGTTTGAGAGTATGTCTTCACATCATGTAAAATAATTGTTGCACCAATTATTTACCCTTTTTTCCTAAAAAAGAACCTTTCAACACTACACTTTAGGGAATTTACAAACGCAGATTGGGAATGAAGTGTGCTCCTAGTATTTTTCTCTTGTGCAATAGGGAAGGTGGAATGGATAAAGCTCATGACAGTACATCAGCATTCACCAAGATCTAGGTGCCATGTTGGGCAACTCCAAGGGAAGCCATTACATCATATTCTATGTGAGTGGTGTCTTCTGGATTGCAACAGCATAAATATTGATCCCTGGAGTTGTACATTATTTAGTAATGTCCACATTTTGCTTTCATATGCTACTTTGGGGATCCTCCTTCATCTAATATCCCTTGAGAGCATTATCTACAGCCTAAACCACCATGGAAATAACTTGCAGTCAGTATTGTCAGAAAAGAAGTTGGCAACCAAACCATTTTAAGATGTTCTTTTTTCTCTGAGCACAACTAGAGTGTGAAAGAGTGATGATGGCCTGGCCCCCACATGCAAATACTCATAGCACCCATCTAGGATGGTACATTTTGGTTTTGTGATCTATGGGTTTGGTGACCATATTTATTCAAACAAAAACCAGGACAAATGCTCTGAAAAAGAATTATTTATGGTCTGTGAATATATTTAGAAGGAGTCTGACAAGTTGCTTTAGTTATTTGTGTGACAAATCATTGTGTAAAAAAGAATGACTCTGAAGTTAATGTGATTCCAGGAATTTTAATGTATAGTCACTACCTGTAACATGAACCATTCATTAAGGGATTATTATTGAAGCTTCAAGTTCAATGCATTTAGAAGATTATCACATTTTCTCCTCACAACAACTCCAGGAAGTGGGCACTATGAATTCATTTTACAGAGAGGATCACTGAGGTTCTGAGATGAGAAGTAGCTTAACATGATCATATAGCTAGTAAGCAGTAAAGCTGATGTTCCCACCCAGAATGACAAAACACATCACTTCAACAACATGACACGGTACTATCTCTCTCTCTCTCTCTCTCTTTCTCTCTCTCTCTCTCTCTCCCTCTCTCTCTCTCCCCCCACCCTTTGGTTCTAGGGATGGAATCGAGGGCCTGGCATATGCTAGGCAACTACTCTACCACTGGGCTTCACCCCAGCCTCCTCTCTCTCATATTTAATGAGGGCTTTTGACTCTTTTATTGGTAATTATTTTTTTCTTGGTGTCTGGAATTGCAACAAAAGTCTGTAGTTCCATTGGACTTAGAAATTTGCAACCATCCCCCATGGGTACAGAATAAGGTAGTCTCTATCTCTTAAATTCAATTCAGAATGACAAACATTTATTGATTACTGTCTACTTGGTACCAGGTGCTGGGATAGTAGCTGCAGAATGTAGAGATAATAAGTGTCAGCAATGCACTGTTCCTACCCTCAAGACATGTGGGTCAGAAGGAAAAGGCAAGTGTAAATAACTGTAATATAAGGTCGATTGTAATAAGTGACATAGTTTGAGAAGCTAATTGATAAGAGTACTTAGGAAAGGTAGAAATTAATTTCTACTAGTGGGGCTTCTTATAGGAATTGGCCTTTAGTTAGGACCATGGAACATTGTAGTGTTATCATAGCTACTGTGGTAGTGTAACTGTTTACCCCCAAATTTAGTAGCATTAAGCAATCATTCTAGTTTGCTCATAGTTTTATGTTTAGGAATTCAGGAAACTCTCAGCTATGCAGTTGTTATTTTGGGTCTCTCAAGTCATTGCAATTAGGTGTGACTGGGGCTGTGGTCATCCAAAGGTTCAAGAAGTTGCGTGTCGAAGATGGTGCACTCTCTGGCTGGCATTGACACTATCTATCAACTGGGAGCTCAGCTGGGTTACCTACATGGCCCCTCTGGCATGGTGGGCCCAGGCAGAATTTGCATGGACTTTTCTGATGTAACCTTGGAAATCACATGGCATTTTTTCTGCCACTGGTAATAAAAGAGTCATGAAGGCCACTCCAGATTCAAAAGGACTGAACAAAAGGCCCCACCTCTCAATGGGAGGACTGTCGAGGTAGAAGAGAAGGTAGGATAAGAAATATTGTTGCAAGAGGGGTGTGGTGGTACACACCTGTAATCCCAGTGATTCAGGAGGCAGGAGGATCACAAGTTCAAGGTCAGCCTCAGAAATTTAGCAAGGCCCTAAGCAACTTAGTGAGACTCTGTCTCAAAATTTAAAATAAAAAAGGGCTGGGGATGTGGTTCAGTGGTAAAGTGCCTCTGGGTTCAATCTCTAATACTCCCATCCCCCCCCCCCCCCAAAAGAAAGAAATTTGTTGCAGCCATCCTGGGAAAGTACAGTCTGCCATGAAGACATGACAAGTAAACATGTGGGCAAAGGACCTTCAAATCAAATAAAAGAGGAGTAGGACAGAGGGATGCTGAAAGTGTGTTAAAACAAAAATGACAAGTTATCTGGTATAGCTGGAGGGAGAATTGTGATGAATTGGGGAAGATACATTTGGAAGACTATTTTGGGTCCTCTCCACAGAGGGTGTTAAGAACCAGAATGCTGAGCCTGGATTTTACTGAGAAACAACTTGGTGATGAGATTAAGAGCATGGCTTTGGACTCAATTATAACTCTTACCTTTAAGTAACTGTGAGACTTCAACTGAATTCCTTACTCTTCCTGAGACTCAAAGTTCTTCCCTGAAAAAAAGTTATAATTTTGTTGCAGTTTTGCTTCATAGAAGATAATGAATGTAAAACATTTGGTATATAATAAAGGGTGCCTATTATCATTATTATCATTATCATTATCATTATTATTATTAATTGAATAGTAAAAAGATAGCCATTGCAAGTTTTGGAAGATGAAGTGACATGATCATACCTGTAATTCAGAAAGACACTGGCAGTCAGCTAATAGGCCTGAAGTTACAAAGACCAGTTAAGAAGAAATGACATTCACTTAGTTCAGAAGTCATGTAAGGATGGGCATGATGGCACATGCCTGAAATCCCAGTTACTCAGGAGGCTGAGGCAAAAAGGATTGCAAGTTTGAGGCCAGTGTCAGCAACTTAGCAAGACCCTGTGTCAAAATAAAATAAAAAGAGCTGGGCGTATGGCTTGGTGGTAGAGCACTAGCCTAGCAAGAGTGAGGCTCTGTGTGTTTCAGTCAGCTTTTTCATTGCTATGACTTAAAGACCTGACTGGAACAATTTTAGGGGAGAAAAAGTTTATTTGGAGGCTCACAGTTTCAGAGGTTTCAGTTCATAGGCAGCTGGCTCCATTCCTCGGAACTCGATATGAAGCTGAACACCATGGTGGAAGAGTGTGATGGAGGGAAGCGGCTCACATGGTGATCAAGAAGCAGAGAGAGACTCTACTTGCCAGATACAAAATATATACTCCAAAGCCACACCCCCGAGGGACCCACCTCCTCCAGTCACACCCTACCTACCTTCAATTACCACTCAATCTCATCAGGTGATTAATGTGCTGATTGGGTTCAGGCTTTCATAACCCAATCATTTCTTCTCTGACCTTTCTTGCATTATCTCACAGGTGAGCTTTTGGGGGACACCTCATATCAAAACCAAAATACTGGGTTTCATCCCCAACACTATAAAAGAGCAGAACAAAACAAAGTCATAAGAGCTTGGACAGAGATGGTGAATGGGGACAGCTTAGAATGATGAAATGCTGAGGAGACAGGCTTTATTTAGTGGCTAACTAATTTAGTGGCTAAGAATGATGGAAAGAGAGAACTTGACTTGGGACAAAGGTCAGAGGTCAGAGTGCAAGTTCTCCTGGTAGAGCACTGCAACAATACAGCATTTCTGCTGTCAAGGATTGTTCTTTCCCTTTGCATAAAGGACCTGTCTTCATGGGGCAGGGGTGCAGCTCATTGATAGAGCATGTATGTAGCATGCATGAGGCCCTGGATTTCATTCTCAGTACCAAAAAACAAAACAAAAAAGCACAAGTCTTAACCAAGTCTTAACCAATTGGAGTTTTGAGATGAGACTAGATTCCCTGTTTTGCCAATTTCCTCTTGGGTTCTTGTCTCACAAATTTGAAGAATAAAATTCACAGACAATAATGGAAGGAAAGAGTAAATAAGTAGGATCTATTTAAGTGAGAAGAGAGAGAATTCCTACAATGCAGGAGAGGGGCTGATAGCCAGAAAACCCATGTTAGTGTACTTAGCTTAGGGGCTCATATGGTTTGGGAGTATGAGCATTGATCAAAATGTATATTAAAAGGCATTGAAAAAGTATCAAGGCTGCTGGCTGAGTTTTAATTCTCCTGGTAACTCCCATCTGGGTTCTTGCCCACCTCCCATTTTTCCACTTCTGGAACAAAGGATTTGACTTGAGTTTTCTCACAGGTGAACTTCATGGTCTTTTACATTTGAAAGGCCTTGGTAGTGCCAGTTAATATTTCCAAGGGTTAGACTCCTGGTGTGCTCTCTGCCTTTGAATAAGACCTTAATTGGGGTCCACTGCCTGACCCATATCTATTCTTATTCAAAAGTTCTAGAAAGGAAACTGGAGACGGGGATTCTTCAGGCAAAAGAGTGCTGTTAGGAGAATGTGAGTGAGGTAAGAAGGTTGAACAGAACAAACCTTTAAGAGAGGAGTTGGTTTCAAACTGGGGCAAAGTGGCACACACCTGCAATCCCAGCTACTTTGGGAGGCTGAGGCAGGAAGATCACAAGTTCAAGCCCAGCCTCAGCAAATTTAGGGAGACCCTGTAAATAATAAAAATGAAATAAAACAGGCCAGGTTTGCAGTTCAGTGGTAGAGTGGCCCTGGGTTCAATCTCCAGTACCGTAAAAAAAAAAAAGGAGCAGGTCTCACCTGGAACCTAGCTTCAGCCAGACCCCACAAGGAGCTCTGAAGCTTAGTTACACTACACAATTAGTTGCACCATGAAGCAACTACCTCACAGCTAGTTAGCCAGTAGCTTTGGGGTGTTCTCTCTCTTGCCACGCGGCTCTATTTGGCCAAGAGAAATTCTCTGGAAAACTGGGCAGCTGTGAACTCTCAACAACCATCATTCCTGACAGCCAAGGAATAGTTGCACTGGCCCAGAAAAGAGGACTTGGGACCAACAGTGTCCATAATAAGGATGTCAGCTGTGCTGTCAACCTCCATGACCCCTTCCTGAGTCAGGGAACCAATGCAATGGGACACTCAGCACACTTACTTTCATGATAGAAAAATTCTGTAGGTTCCAAACTGTGATAGTAACTGATGTAGTGTGTCTAGGAAATCATCTTTTCTCCTTAAAGGATCCCAGGGTATGGCATTGCACATGCATCAACTGCTTAAATGGAGGCTGAATGAGTCTACAGCCTCTTAGCCTGCAGGTTGGGAGGAGAGAGAGAGAGAGATAGAGGAGAGAGAGAGAGAATTGCACTGTATTTACTGAGAACTTCCACTCTCCTAATTTACGTCATTTGCAAAGGACCCAGCAGGTGATATTTATTTCATCTCTGGTTCTCTGATCTTCTGTTCCATGCACACTGGATTTGATTAAAATTAGACAAATCACTATTTTCTTTTAAATGGGAGACTTCTGAAGCAATTTCTGAATGTATCACATGATGAATGTAACTTTTCGCATAGGCACTGTTTGCTTCCCTAAAGTCAATATAAATGATTAAACAGGAATAGCATAGAATTCAAAGTAAACATGCACACATACCAAATCTTTAGATGAATGGTTTGGCAGCCTGCCACCAGAAATCTCCCAGTTCCTTTTTATTATTAGTGGCAAACACAAAACTGAATCAACACCATTAAGGGTTTGCCCACTTGGAAAGGATATTGCATTCCAGAGAAGTCCAAAGGTTATACTACTCGTGGCAATTGTATATTGTTTTCTCTAAGGTTCATGGGAAGACAACCATCATTATATTCTGCTCATTCCAGCTTTCTAACCCTTGAAGTCCTTGTAAAAAGGAGAAGCATACTTTTTGTGCATTTTGCCAAGTGACCCTCTTTGGGCTGTCCAGGGAGTCCGATTGGACTGAGCATGTCTAGTTACTTGAAGACATCATGGTTCCATTGTTTGTGTTGGAAGCCCTGGTCTCCATGGGTAGGTCCTCTAGGATTTCAGAGGGAGAGAAAATATTCATGAAAAACACTCATAGACTTGCTGCTTCAATACTGGACACATAAATATTTAAGAAGAGGCTCCTGGAGGTCAGAGTTATATTTTTTTTTTTTTCGTTTGCTAAGAGATTTTTTTTTTTATTTACTTATTGATTCATTGAACACAAATGGAGTACAGCTATTGTTTCAAGGGTTGTACACAAAGTAGAGTCACACCATCTGTGCTTTCTTGCATGTACACAGGGCAATGATATCTGTCACACACTCTGTTATTGATTTTACTCCCCACCCGCCCCCACCCCTCCCTTCCCTCTATGCTAGCTATCTTTCCTCCATTCTTGCCATCTTTCCCCCCCACATTATGCATCATCATTCATTTATCAGAGAGACCATTCGGCTTTTGGATTTTTGGGATTGGCCGATCTCATTTGATGAGTAGATCACAAATAGTTTCTAAATTTGTGTTAGATGCCACCTTATTGAGTAAGCTGATGAAGTCCTAGAGACAAAATGCTAGCTGGTTATTCTTTTTTTTTTTTTTTTTTGGAACCAGGGATTGAACTCAGGGACACTTGGCCACTGAGCCACATCCCCAGCCCTATTTTGTATTTTATTTAGAGACAGGGTCTCACTGAGTTGCTAAGGGCCTCACTAAGTTGCTGAGGCTGGCTTTGAACTCACGATCCTCCTGCCTCAGCCTCCCAAGTCACTTGGATTACAGGCGTGCACCACCACGCTTGGCTTGGTTATCATAATGTGGGTTGCTAAAACAAAATACCATAAAGTGGTGGCTCATAAACAACAGAAATACTCATCATGGTTCTGGCGGTTATGAAGTCCTAGGACAAGATGCCAGCAGATCTGATGTCTGTTCAGAGCTGCATCCTGATTCATAGATGGCTGTCTTCTTGCTGTATCTTCATATGGCAGAGGGACAAGGGAATTCTCTGGAGCCTCTTTTATAGGCACACTTATTCCATTCATGAGGAGGTCCACCCACAAGATCTAATCACTTCCCAAAAGCTCAACCTCCAAAATCATCATTATGGAGTTAGGATTTCTGCATACAAATTTTGCAGGGACCTCAGCATTCAGTTCATTCCATGGGTTTTCTCTGTCAAGGTTAATACTCAAGATGAACATGTTTTGTACATACTTATAATGAAAAAAAATTCTTTGCTATCTGATGTGCAATGAAAACATGATAATTTAGGAAAATTTGACTTACAGTGACAGGAGATTTTTTTGGACAAATCTCTGAGACTCAGATTCTCTACCTCTGAAGTGGTAATATTTTGTTTTGTTTTGCTTTTTGTAGTGTTGTGGATGGAACCCAGGAACTCACACATGCTAGGCAAGCACTACCACTGAACTACACCCCCAACCTGAAGTGATAATGTTTGTTAGACTCATCACACAGTATTACTGGGAACAGTAATTCTAACAGTATTTCTAAGGAAATATAAATGGAAAGGAACTAAGCGATGTTCAAATAGTAAAAAATAGGACACATTAAATAATTATGCATTTAAACTGTGCTTTTATTTCATTATACAAGATACATGCTTACAACAGAAAAACAAAAAAAAGTGTGGAGGAAAACAATCAGTTACAGGATTTAAGCAGTTAATAGATTAAGTGATACTTCTGTGAATTGAATGGTATAGTGAGTTGGATTGTAATCCCAGAAGATATGTACAAGAAGACAGGTGTGGTGGCTCATGCCTGCAGTCCCAGCTATTTGAGAGGTTGAGGCAGGAAGCTCATGTGCGCCCAGGACTTCAGATCTAGCATGGGCAACAATAGAAAGACCCTGTCTCTTTATGTATTTATTATTTGTTTGCAGTACTGAGATTGAACCCAGGGGCACTCTACCACTGAACTATACCCCCAGCCCTTTTGATTTTTTATTTTGAGATAGGGTCTTGCTCGGTTGGCCAGGCTTGCCTCCAACTTGGGATCCTCCTGCCTTACAGGTGATTACAGGTGTGCACCATAGCACTCCTGGCAAATCCCAGCTCCTAAAAAGTGTCCAGATTTAGGGGCTGGGGGATGTAGCTCAGTGGTAGTATAACAGTGGTCCACTTTATGCTTTGACTATAATCCTTGCTGCTCTGCCACTGCACCTTATTTTTAAATGGACATGTTTCTTTCTCTTCCTCTCTCCCTGCTCCTCCCTAATCTCTCCCCATCCCTAATCTCAGAGAAATGAAATTACCTTTCTTCCCCATTTTAGGCGGATTTATCTGTCCTTGAGTACACAACCACCATAGGAAGGAAGTAACCCAGACTTTGGGGATGGCACCAGAAGATCTCAGAAATGACTATCTCCCAAATAAACAAGTGAATTACAACTCCTGGCAGAGAATATATGGTATGTAGCCTTTGAGTCACCTGTTGAAAGCCCCCTGTTCCTGCTGATGGGCAGAATCACAGCCTCTGGGACAGGAGTCCCCTGTGTTTCTCCTTTGCTAGCAAAGCAATAAATCTTCTTTTTCCTTTTTCTCAAAACTATGTCCTTATTATTGGATTGGCACTGGGGACAGGGACTGAGCTTTCTGCAACAGTAGAGCTTGTGTTTAGCATGCTCAAGACCCTAGGTTTTATCCTCAGTACATATATACACTCAAAAAAGATATGTCGAAGTCCTAACCCCAGTACCTGTGAATGTGACCTTATTTGGAAAAAGGCTCTTTGTAGATATAATTAAGTTAATATCTCAAGATGAGATCATCCTGGATTAACTGGGTGGGCCCTAAATTCAATGACAAGTGTTGTTATGAGAGGATGGCACACACCCAGAACAAAAAAATATATATATTTTTTTCAAAGGCAGGGACATGTGTGGTTGGAAATCTATGACACATGACTTTTCTAATGAAAAAGTTTATCTTCTACCCTTTTGCAAAGAGTACAGTTGCTTTAAACACACTGAAAGAAAACATCATTAAAGCCAAGTTAGGAGAAGGCTGGGAAGGAAAAGTAAATCGACAATGAATAGTACAGACTGATTCGGTTGAGCAGTAGTATCTTATGTTAAGGAAAGGCCTGTGGTATGGAATTAAGTAAGTGAGCATTTCCTCTTTAAAATGAAGAATGGGAATAATGGAAGAAAGAAAAAGATTAGGAATGGTAAGTTAAGGGATAGAGAAAAAAGTACCTAATTGATTCAGAATTTTCACCATCTCAGACTTTATCATTTCTTTGACTTCAAGTTTAGTTATGTTTAAATATTTTAATGAGATGCATTCTTGTCATGTACTGTTGGAAAAAAATTCATTGCTTAATTTGGGTGAGTCTGAGCAAAGGAAGTCCTTGGCTATTGTAGCAACCTTAATGGGGTACTTGGCGCCTACAGCTCAATCTGGTGAAGACTGAATTTGCAACATGGATTTTCTATGTCCTAGGACTGACATTTTCTATAGCAGGACTTTTTCCCCCAGTACTGGGGATTGAACCCAGGTGCTTTACCACAGAGTTATAGCCCCAGGCCTTTTTTTAAATTTAATTAATTTATTTATTTTAAAATATTTTTTTAGTTGTCAATGTACCTTTATTTTATTTATTATATGTGGTGCTGAGGATGGAACCCAGTGCCTCACACATGCTAGGCAAGTGCTCTACCACTGAACCACAACTCCAGCCCCTATTTATTTATTTTTGAGACAGGGTCTTACTAAATTGCTAAGCTGGCCTTGAATTTGTGATCCTCCTGCCTCAGCCTCCCAATTATCTAGCAGGACTTTTATAAGAAGTTTTTGCTCAAGATGGAAATTACCTTAATTTAAAATCTGCCTGGCTTCTATCTTGCCAAAGCCAACACCCCTTAATTGTTTTTACTCACTTGGTAAGTTTCTTTGGTTGTTTTAGTGTTTAAAAAAATAACAAGCACTATTAGTCAGCTTTCCATCACTGTGATAAAATAACCAAAAGAATCATTTTGAAGGAGGAAAGATGTATTTTCTCACAGTTTCAGAGGTTTCAGTCCATGGTCATTTGCTCTTGTTGCTTTGAGCCTGTGACAGCACAGTACATCATGACAGGAGCACATGGTAAAGGAATCCCTTACCTCATGATGACTGGGAGCAAAAAGAGAGAGAGGTGGATGGGGAAGGGAGAGAAGAAAAGGCTGAGGTCTCAATATCCCTCTCAAGGGTACACATCCAATGACCCAACTTCCTTCCACTAGTCTCCACCTCCTAAAAGTTCCATCACCTCCCAATAGTGCCACAGGCTGGTGACCAAGCATTTAACGCATGAACCTTGGGGGACATTTAAGATCCTAATCAAAACAAGCACCAGTTACCCTTAGGAACACTCATATGTCCATAAATACCATTTGATTCTCATGATGATTTTGAGAGGTGTTTATTATTGTTCCCATGTTATACACAAGGAAACCAAGGAACTGTGATACTGGAGGTACAGTTTGGTAAGTGGAAATCAGATAGACCTGTACTAGATTCCAGAATAGCTGTGTGATTTTTGATGGCGATTATCCCTAAGCCTCAGACTTCTTGGTAAAATAGGATAATATTCCATTTTCTTTGCTGTAAGCAGCCTTTTATTTTCACTTATTTTAATATTTGAAATTGAGATGTGTCTTAAAATTGCTTTTACCCTGTATTTTTTTTACCCTGTCAAGCTATTACTAAATAAGTGATGTATCTTACCACTGATAGCATTCGATAACTGAGGAATATATAACTGAGGTTATATATATGAAGTGCTTGATACAGAGTCAGAGTTCAAGAAATGCTGATTACTGTTACCTTTCAGTAACATGGCCATAGGCTATGTTGCTAGTAACTGACAAAGCCTAGATTGGAGCCAAGTTTATACCTGTTGATACAGAGTTCCTTCTCTTTCAGTCCCAAACACTAGCCACAGTTAGTCAGGGCGATAGCTCTACTGTAGTTTGAACATGGTTTGAATGTGTCTCTAAAGCCTTTGTATGTTGAATGTGAATCCTCATTATGAAGTATCAAAATGGTGAAAACCTAATCCCACTGTGGTGTTTAGAGGTGGGTCCTCTGGAAAATGATTAGGATTAGATGAGGTCAGGAGGGTGGAACCCCCATGATTAACTCCTGGTGGCTTTATAAGAAGAGAAAAAGGTCAGAGGACACACATACACGCATACTTCCTATTTCTTGCCATGTGATACACTGGGCTACCTCAGAACTATGCCACCAAGAAGACCATCATGAGATGCTGTTCCTTAACATTTGGCTCCAGAACCATGAGCCAAAATAAACCTCTTTTCTTTATAACTCATCCAGTCTGTAGTGTTGTGTTATTAGCAATAGAAATTGAATTAATGCAAGCCTACCTCCCACCATTTCAGCAGTGAGTCTGTCTCCTGTATCATGGCACAGGCTCCATGATTCTCATGACTGCTCTTCTAACTCTCATACCTTCACCAGGCATAAATCATGAGAACTCACGAACATTTTAAGTCTGAAATTTTAATCCTTGAACTACGGCATTCAGGGTTTCCATAATTTTCATTTGTCATGTTAAGTTGCATGTTGTTCTCTGGATCCTGGGATTCTGGGATAATGGGAAGGGGAGAAAACATAAAATAGGCTAATAAACAAACAGGAAGGCAGGTGTAAATAGGATTGGATGAAGTTAATTCCTTTGCCTGTTCCGATGTTCTCTGTTTTGTGTTTCTTCTTTTTCCCCCAGAAAAAATTAATGTTCACCATTGTACTAGTGATTGGTGTCGATGCTCCTCTATCCACTGAAAGTGACCAAGTGAATGTAGCCAAGAATTCAAACCACAAAGTTGGTGTGGTAGACAGCTACAGTTGCTTGTCTGCCCAGCATCCACACCATCCAATCTTTCTTCTTTTCCATTGGAGGAATTCTGTCCTTCCCCAGTCCTTATGATTTATTGGGGGTAGAGATGGTTTGACAAACCCAAGACTGGATAATTAGTGCATTTCATCCCCTTGATCACTATATTTGACTCAAAGCTAAAGAAATAACTCACATTTTTTGCTTAATCTAGTTCCAGTTCTAAGTTTCCAACACTTTGAGTTGAAAGTGTTCATCTTCACTAGTATAATGGGAAATCAAGATTAGTTGGTGATCGGGGATGCCCCTATCACCCAACCAACCCCAGACCAACATTAGAAGTAAACCCTTAATGAGGCATTGATGAGGATGGTTTGTCAGGGTCCCCTAACACCATCAAGGAAAAGGCTCACTCTGATTCACTAACCCAGGTATAAAATCAGCCAAGCAGATATTTTCATTAGGTGTGAGCTTACTGTGGTACCTCAAATCAATAACCGTTATTTAAACTATACAATTCCCTCTTCTCGAATCCAGTGTTTGTCAACCAATCATTGGGACTTAATTTAGCCTTTATTCCCTGGGAAGGGAGTTAAAAGAGAAGGTGAAACCTGTCCTCTGGGAGACATTTAGTTTGGTAGGTATAAATTAATGAACTCCTGGTCTGGTAGGTAAGTAAGCCTCCTGTAAATGTGATTTTCATGAGCCAGTCCCACTAGAGCTCACCCTTGGATAATTTAACAAACTTGAATTTTGGAACCTGCCTGCAAATTTGAAAATCATACCCCAAACAGAAAATGATTAATGGTAAGTCAACTACCTTTAAGATTCCTTTAAAACATCAAATTTTAGAGTTGGGAACATGGCTCAGTGTTAGAGCATATACACTAGGTCTTAAGTTTGATCCCCAGCCTGCAAATATGCAAACATACCAAATTTTAAAATGAGCTCTTGTCTGTCTTTCTTTTTTTGTTAGAGAGGAGGGAAATTGATGTTCCTTTCTCTCATCCATGGTTCTGGATGCAAAGTGTGAGTTATCAGTGAGGACTGGGGTTTGACTGACTTGCCTACTTTTCCAAGTCCTCACCCATCAAACTTTTTTTTTTTTTTTTGCAGTACTGGAAATTGAACCCAGGGCCTCATGCATAGTAGGCAAGCCTCTAAAACCAAGATAAATCTCTAGCCTCCTTTTTGACCCTTCATATGTTTGCTGAGATGTTAGCTATGAAGGGTGGCCATCACAGCCCTGGTAGGATGTTCTAAGAAGTTACTTGATAAAGTGATTCAGTCTTTCAGAAAGTTCACATTTGTGGCTACCCTGGTAAGGCATTAGTTTCTAGAGAAAAAGGGGTGGAAAGATGAATGACCAATTTATTTTACAGTATGGCTTATTGCAAGCAGCATCCTCAGGAAAAAGATTGCCATTTTAGAGGATATTACTCTTCATTAAGGAGATGTAATACTCTATGTGAGCTGGAAATAAACTATTAAAAGACTTGCTAGGATTTGTGCTTATGAAGTACAACAAACACTGAATATCGACTATGTACCAGGCATGGGTTAAGTAAATGTTCCTCTTTACACAAGATACGTGCAAGATGCTGTCAAAGTAATTTCATAATCATTTCATAAGCCAGATAAAGCCACTTACCATAAAGGTTGTAATATGTTTTAAATGTCAGAGCAGTAACTGAACAATTATAAGAGTTAGGGCACATTTTGTTATTAATTTGTCACTCTTACTATGACATTAACTTCCTTCCTCCAGATGACTCATTTGACATTTTTCCAATCCAGACTGTGTGAGAAGCTTCACAATGGACATTGTCTCATTTTACTTTATTCTTCTTTTCTACAATGATTTAAAAAGAAAACCTACAAATGGAGTACAAATACTTTCCTTTCCTGTAAAATTTTTCAAATTATGAAAAAGCAAATGTTCTCTTTGGTTCCTACACGGTCTTGCTCCCTTTTCTTGAATTTCTATTGGTAATTATTTAGTGCATCATTTTCTATAAATTTATGAAAACCATGTGCATATATTAATGTATGGCTTTGGTTTGAGTATGTGTGTTTATAAATTAGATTCTAGTGTATGTACTGCTTTGCAATTTACCTTTTTTACTTAATGGAATCTTCCCATGTCAGTGCATGTAGTTTATTCATGCAATCATTCAATGAATATTTATTGAGCACAATGTGGATTTCTCACTGTTATTTAGCAAACATTCACTATTCTTTCCTCAACTCCCCAAAGGAGGAGCATTTCCCTGCCCCAATGATGTGGAGTTTGCTTGAATGAATTGCTTTCACTAATGGAATTGGAATGGTGGAAGGAACAGTGTGCCAGATCCTAGCAGAAGCTTTTTAGAAGCCTTGCAGATTCTTCTGGCCTTCTTGGGCCTGTGCCCTCCACTGAAAGAGTAATATGTCCTCCATGTTCTTCAGTCTGGCCCCTAGGGTAGGACACAAGGAGCAGACTTGAACCCAACCTATAGCCTGGAACATAGTTGAACATATTTCTTGTTCAACTATGAACAAGAAATAAATAAATGTAATAAATAAACAAGAAATAAATGTTTGTGGCTGTAAGCCATTTAGATTGTGGAATTTTTGTAACTCAGAATGATCACAGAAAAACTGAGCATGAACATCTGCTATTTGATGGGCATTGTTATAAATGCTGGGAAAACAACAAAAATTCCTGCTCATAATTCTGAAAAGCTGAGTACTATTCCATGGATTGATTGAACCATGGTAAGATATTATCTCTTTTTCAGCTATTCATAGGCCATTTGTAGAAAATGCTTAAGCATAAGATGTCTATGTCCTCGATGCTTCCACCACCTCCATTTCTCCCTTACCACTCCTGCTGCCACCTGTTCACTTTCCCCCTCTTTACTTTCTATTTTGACTATAGAGCCAATACCAATTGATTCTTCTACATTCTCCCCATCCTCAGAGGGTCTGTGCAATATGATGGTGCAATCTCAGGCCATGATCTTACCCCATGTAAAAATGACCCAGCCGGATATAGTGATACACTCCTGTAAATCCAGTTACTAGGGAGGTTGAGGCAGGAGGATAGCAAATCAAAGGCCAGCCTCAACAAGTTAGTGAGACCCTGTCTCAAAAATCTGTTTGTTTGTTTTTTTTGTTTGTTTGCTTGTTTCTTGGTGCCAAGAATTGAAATCCAGGGTCACTTAACTACTGAGTCACATCCCCAAACCTTTTTCTACTTTTTATTTTGAGACAGGGTCTCACTAAGTTGCTTAGGGCCTTGCTCAGTTGCTAATGTTGGCTTTGAATTTGTGATCCTCCTGCATTAGCCTGAGTCACTGGCATTACAAAAAGAAATCTTTTAAGTGGACTGGAGATGTGGCTCAGTGGTAGAGTGCTTGCCTAGCATGCATGAGGCTCTGGATTTGATCCCCAGCACTGGAATGAATACACACACTGGGGATATAGCTCAGTACTACAATGCTCCTGGGTTCAATCCCCAGTACTAGAAAACAACAACAACAAAACTTACACCCTATCTCCCTACACTGTCTGGACTTCAATGTCCTCTCCTTTCAATTTCCTTTCCGGACCTTATCCTTTAATCCTGAACTCTTATGTTCAACCAGATCAATCTGCTTACTGCCTAGGGCACCCATCCTTTAGTGAACTTTGTGGTGAATCATCCACAATTCTCCCTACAGAACGAGGTACTCTCTCCCTCAGCTGCAACAAGTATTGGCAGAGGACAGCTTTCATATACACCCTGCTCTGGGGAATGCTCTCAACTAAAAAGAACACACACATCCAAGATTCACCCCTGCTTTTTTTTTCAGTTATAGAGATTGAACCCAGAGGTGCTCTACCACTGAGGTACACCTCAGCCCCCTCTCCCTTTTTATTTTGAGACAGGGTTTTGCTAAGTTGCCCAGGTTGTCCTTGAACTAGAGATTCTCCTGCCTCAGCCTCCTGGTAACCCCAGTTACAGGCATGCACCATCATGCGTAGAATGGCTAAGGCTTTTTTTTTGTGACTGTATTGAAGCCCTCTGCAGAACCTTACCTCCTTAATTCCCCACATTGATTAGGTTTCCTGAGAACCTGACAGAAAACACATCCTACAGGTACTTGGGCCTTCTCTATAGCTTGGGATCCTTGAGCATGCTATTTGCTCCATACAAAACACTTACCCTAAAATCCTGTTAGTTAAATTCTACCCATACTTCCTAGCTTGCCCCAGTTATCAGTGATTCCATATGATTTTCCCTGATTCCTCATCCCAGAAGCCCTTGCTTTCCCTTGGAACCCCTGCCAGCAGTGTTCTTTCTTACTTCTGGCATGCTGTTATGGGAGCTGGCAAGTTGAAAGGGAAAAAGGTTGGACTTTGGAGTTAAGGAGGCTGGGATACCTCTACTTGCTAACTGTGTGACTATAAATTCCTTAGTTTCTCTCATCAATAAAACAGGATAAAAATAGATACTTCATAGGATTATTGGGAACATTAAAAATGAGATAATATGTTGTCTGTGATCTAATCCCAGCTACTCGGGAGGCTCAGGAGGCTGAGGCAGGAGGACTACAAGTTTGAGGCTAGCCTTAGCAACTTAGTAAGACCCTGTCACAAAAAACAGGGCTGGAGATGTAGTTCAGTGGTAGAGCATCCCTTGATTCAATCCCCAGTAGCAAATAGCACAAAAAGAGAGGTGGGGGGGAGGGGAGAGAGAGAGAGAGAGAGAGAGAGAGAGAGGGAGAGAGAGATAGAGACAGAGACAGAGAGAGAGAAAAGATAAATGATAAAGCAGACAAAGTGTCTGGCACATAGGCGGTGCCCCAATTCAAGATCCTCCCACATTTTCTTGGCTTCTTCACTTTAATATACTTTGTATTTTTTTTTTAATTATATGAATCCTTTGTTGGCCTGTCTCATCTGCCTCTGGGCTTCGTAAGAGCTAGGATATGTCTTGCTTGTTCTTATATTCACACAACATTTAGCACCAAGAGTTTAATAAATGTTGGAGTGAATATCACTCTGAGGCAAAAGTCTTTTAGTTTGTTGTTAGAGCTAGCAATTTCCATGTTGTATCCTGCAATTCATGAATTTATCACACAAATAAAGGAATGCCTCTTTGTGGATTCTCAATAGCATCTGTAACTGAAGAAAATTCTGACATCATTTGGCTGGCCATCTTTCTCTCCGTGGGCACCAAATGGGAAAGCAAACTGCAAACACAGGTGTGCTTAGGGTGTTTGGACTAAGATAACAGTGAAGGAATTCCAAGGCAAACTGCACATAGTGTTGTTCCCATGACTAAAGTTTCCTTTGTATTTAAAAAAATCTCTTCAAAATTTTAATTGACAGATGCTATGGTTTGGATCTTAAATGTTCCCCAAAACTCATGTGTTCGTCTGGTCCCAATGTGGTCCAGAGATTCTATTGGGAGGTGGTAGAATCTTTAGGAAGTTAGGGGATAGTTGGAGGAAGTTAGGTCATTGAGGATGTGCCCTTGAAGGGGATATTGGGACCCTGGTCCCTTTCTTTCTCTTTGCTTCCCACCTGTTCCACCATGTGCTCCCTGCCATGATGATGTTTGGCCTCACCATAGGCCCAAAGCAACAGGGCCAAGTGACCACGGACTGAAACCTCAGAAACTGAAATAAATATTTCTTTTTTTTTCAGCAGGTGCCATGTGCTATGGTGTGCATTTTATTTATTTATTTTTTTTAATTTTTTAATTTTTATTTTTTATTGGTTCTTTTTAATTATACATGACAGTCGAACCCATTTTGATATAATTATACAGCAAGGAATATATCTTTATTTTTTTCACAATGTAGATTCACATGATTCATATAATCTTACATATACATAGGGTAATACTGTCTGTCTCAATCTACTATCTTTCCTTCCCCCACCCTGTCCCATCCCATTTTCCTCTACGCCATCCATACTTCCTCCATTTTTTTTCTTATCCCCCCCCATTACCCTCCCTATTATGTATCAGCACCCACTGATCAGAGAAAACATTTGACCTTTGGTTTCTTGGGCTTGGCTTTGAAATAAATATTTCTTCCTTTTAAGTTTTTTGTTCCAGGGATTTTATCACAACAATAGAAAACTGACTAACACAACATATAATATGCATATTTGTGGGGTACATTGTGACATTTCAAGGCATGTACACACTATATTGATCAGATTAGGGTGATTTGTGTATCCATCCCTCAAACATCTAAAGCTTCTTTTAATCTAATTTCTTTTATGACCATAGTTGATCATTTTAAATAATCTCAAAGGTTAGCCTTGGCATGTAAATGACCAACCTATCACAGTGTCTCAGTATATGTTCAAGATATCCCCCCCCCACACACACACACCCCGGTCATAGAAGTGCTGTGAGCAGATGGCCCTCAACTGTCAACCCCCTCTGGGTCTGCCTTAGCTACGGGGAACTACCTTGCCTCAAATCACACTATCTGGGGACTACCCACATAAAATAATTGATCAAAGCAGGAGTGTAAAGGATTGATCACCGTGGCCCAACTTGAGACAACTTTGCAGGGCAATCTAGTTCTAGAATTCCCTATAAGGTAGGCCAAAGCTGTCTGGGCCCACACTACAGCTCAACTTCCCCCTGTGGCCGTTCCTGCTTCCTTCTTGTCCATTTCACAGTTATTGATCCCAAGGGTTCTCCTTAGTAAACATTTTGCATGGTAATTCAGTCTTAGAGTCTGCTTTCCCTGTGCTATGGACCATTAATACCAATGAAGAAACTTGGACTTAAAGTTCTATTGGGTTCTTAATCCAAGTGCCCTTCCACTGCCATAGCAATATCACCACGTGTGTTCCTCCTCAGAAATGATGTGGCAGACACCAGTGGCACCCTTTCATTTACCCCAGCAATACTCCTAAGAATGGCTACCTAGGGGAGAAGTACAACTCTGCCCTTCATTTTTCCCTAGTTGACCAGAGTGTGTCTGAAGAGAAGGAGGTATCCTTTATAGGACTTCACTCATGACTCAGCACACCCATCCATTCATTCATTTATTCATTCAAGAACTACATCTTGGGCTTGGGCTCAGTGGTAGAGGGTGTGTTTAGTATATGCAAGGCCTTGGGTTCAAAGCCAAAAATGATTTTTAAAAAAGTGATTCTCCATAGGGCTTTCAAAAAATCTTTCACCTACTGCTTCAGTACTATTCTATTATTGGGTCTCTCATCCAAGACTGGGAACTCCTTCAGGACCCAACACCTGGCAATGTCTGATTCAACTCTAGGGATTCAATTCATGTTCAGTGAATGAATGGTTAAAAGAATGATGGCATTCATCAAGTGATAGTATGTGTCATCCCTATTAGCTAAGAAGTTACAAAGTAGATCCATTATAACATCATGTATGTTTATTCTGACTTTTAATCTTATTAGGGAGATCAGCATAGTAGAGGAAAGGGACCAGGGAACATTGAGGTGGAAAGGGGAAATACTGGGGAAGGATATTGGCCACATTATATTGTTATATTGTGTGCATGTATGGATATGTAACAGCACATTTCACCATTATATATTACTGTAATGCACCAATAAAAATATGGGGAAAATAGGGGCTGGGGTTGTGGCTCAGTGGTAGAGTGCTTGCCCAGCATGCATGAGGCACTGGGTTCAATTCTCAGCACCACATATAAATAAATATATTAAATTAAATGCCCATCAACAACTAAAAAATATTTTTAAAAAATATGAGGAAAATGAATGTACATAAATAGATCTTTTAAATTCTCTTAATCCTTTTTATTGGCCTGCTGGATGTTTTGTCAAATGAATAGTATATATGCTACTTTTCCGAGCTACTATTTCCTAACCAATAGGTTGAGACACTTTGGTGGGCTGTGAAGATATTTTGATGTGTCACAAAGCCCTGGGTTTCCTCATCCTCTGTTATCATTTTCTGACTGGTTGGGCAGGATTAATGATAACTGTGGTAGAGAGAAGAGGTAGAACAACACAACAAATATAGCAGTGTCCAGAGATCTGGCATTTGGGATGTGGGTTCCTGTGGAGCTGGACTGATAAAGGGCTGAATAGGATGGAGTGGGAGACAGGACGCCACACACCCCTGCCTTTCTGTATCCTTCTTTGCACAAGGTTGAGGAACACAAAGATTTCAAATAACTGAAAATGATGTTGCAACAGAAGCCTCCTAGAGTGAAATCAACTGCCATTACCAAGTCAGGACAAGCTGAGGGTGAAAAATACAACAGAGCATAAGCAGAGAATGTAGACCACTCAGAGAAGCTTTTGCTAGAAAAAAGAAAAAATTGGCCCTATATATATATGTGGGAGTTTTTCCCCACCCACCAAGCAAGCAATGTGGACCTCAGCTGGGAGTTCTCTAATTTGATTTGTAATAAGGACTTAGACTTTTCACTTTTGTCTGCAAATGTCCAACTCCTGTGCTTACAGATGATAGAATCTCACCTTGAACCAACTTAGGCAGAAAGGAGGATTTATTGGCTCAAGTAGAAACCTGTAAATGCAGAGGTAGGGCTGGATCCTGTGAGGACAGCCACAGAAGCTAGATTCCCATCCCAACACCACCACCACCATGGAGAGAGCATGATGGTATCCGTTGTTTTCAAACAGATTTTGGCACAAGACTGGATTTCAGAGGATAGTAGCTGCAACTCTCATTTTTCCAGATTTCATTTACCTGATTCATAAAAAGTACCTACTACAGGCCCAATACTGTTCTAGATGCTGGAAATAGCGAGGGAAGAAAAACAAGAAAATATATGAATACACCACTAGCGAAACTCCCCATCATGCACAACCACAAGAATGGGTTTCTAATTAGAATAAGTTATACTCCATGTATGTATAATATGTCAAAATCAATTCTACTGTCATATATATCTAAAAAGAACAAATAAAAAAGAAATAAAAAAGAAAATAATTGGTTTTGATTCTAGGGGTAGGGTGGGGAATCCAGACATGGAACAAAAGTAAAAAGGAATATTTTATAGTATGTTAGAAAGTGATATTGCTGTGGAAAACAAATCAAGCAAAGTAGGAGGCTAGGCATGCTGAAGGTGGGGAGTTGCAATTTGAATAGAGGAGTCAGGGAAGACTTTACTAGAAGATGACATTTGAGCACAGAACAGAAGGAAGAGAGGAGATGGGGCCTGCAGACAACTGAGGGAAGAGCACTGAGGTTGGAGGAAACAGGATATGAGCTAGGTATGTGCTTGGCATGTGTGAGGAATATGCACAGATCTGAGAATGCATAAGAGTGAGCAAGGAGAAGGATAGTAGAAGATGAGGCCAGGGGGCTAAGGGGATGTAGGGAAAGCTTTGGGAGTCACAGTAAAGGCTTTGACTTTGACTCAAAGTATGAGATGGGCAGCTGCTACAGAGTATGGTGTAGAGGAGTGATAGTTGATTTGCATTTGCCTTCTGGGTTGAAAATGAACTTTAGAGATGCAAGGGTGCAAGTAGCAACATCAGTTAGACCTCCTGCAATAATCCAAGTAAAATAATAATGGTAGTTTAGACCAGATTGAGGCACAGGATTGCTCCCTGAGAGGGACTACTCCTACCAACTTTCAACTAAGAGCAAGGTTATGGTTTAGATCTGGAATGTTCCTTGAAAACCCACATGTTGAAGACTTGATTCCCAATGCAATGCCCAGAGGTGGGGCTTTAGGAAAGGGAAGTGATTGGATCCCGAAGGCTCTAACCTCATCAGTGGACTAATTCATTTGATGGATTAATAATTCAAATGAAGTCGGGCATGGTGGCGCATGCCTGTAATCCCAGCTACTTGGGAGGCTGAGGCAGGAGGATCACGAGTTCAAAGCCAGCCTCAGCAACTTAGCGAGGCCCTAAGCAACTCAGTGAGACCCTGCCTCTAAATAAAATACAAAATAGGGCTGGGGATGTGGCTCAGTGGTGGAGTGCCCCTGGGTTCAATCCCCAGTACCAAAAAAAAATAAATAATAATAATAATAATTCAAATGGATGACTGGGAGGAGGTGGAAACTATAGGCAGGTGGGGCATGGTAAGACGAAATAGGTCATTGGGGGCATACTTTTGGGGACTATATCTTGTCTCTGGCTCCTTCATTTCTCTCTCTCTCTCTCTCTCTCTCTCTCTCTCTCTCTCTCTCTCTTCCTCCTCCCCCCATCCCTCCTTCCCTCCCTCCTCTCTCACTCTCTGCTTCCTACCTACTAAGAGCTGGGAAGCTTTCCTCCTCCATGCCCTTTTGCCATAATGTTTCTGTCTTGGAGACTCTAAGTTGCTTTAGATATTTTGGTCACAATAATGAAAAGCCAACTGACACAAGGGAAATGAGAGGTATAAGGTCATTTGTATCACAAAGTCATGAGTATGACTCATTGCCACACTGGGAGCACTTGGATGGAGTGAGAGAGGGGGTAGTTTAGCATTGATGTGGGAGATGTTTCTAGAAGAAGGGAGAAGCAGGAGGTGGATAGCACTATGTACTTTAGGCATTTTTTGCTCAAGGGCTGCCTCAAAATTTCAGAAAAATTCTCCTGTCATTGACTCTATGTTTGCATAGATCTGGGGGGAAATCATCTGCTTAGAACTCATACCATAGATTGTTCTACAACCATGGACTAGTCTCTTGAAAACCAAGCTAAGGTTTTCATGAAGAACTGGGCCCTGAGTGGATTTCATCCCAACACAATATCTTTTGTAATCCTCGTCTTCCTTCTTAGAGAAGTGCTCTTTGTTGAAATATAGTTTTCAAATATAGTTTATTCCATTTCTTATTTCCTGTCACAACAAATGACTTAGATGGTTTCATACGGGTACACTCAGTTTTCTCAAAAACTACCTGTTTAGAATGCCACACTGATTCTCCAAAAAGAGAATGTGTGACTAATATTGCGATATTTATGTCATCTTTTCTTCTGAGTGACTCTTGAAAATGCTGGACGGAAGAAGATATAGCAGTCTTAAGAGAAAACAGGCTTTTCCAACATTGCTATTACGTGTGGACATGCTCCCCCTTTCACTTGCCTGAGTAGTCTTTTACATTTAAACATGATACAAACACGGTGAGTGGTCCTTGAACAGTGGTCCTTCTATCTCCATCTATATTTTTGTCCTAAAGGCATGATATAATGATATCTGCAACCATCTCAGGTATCTATAATTGTGAAGAGATGTATCTTGTACTAAAATATCTCCATTAACAATTATGATGCCCTCCTCACTAATAAAACACAACTCATTTTTTAAACTTAAAAACCTTTTTTAGCTGATACATTAAAAAAATTGTATATGTTAATGGGGCACCATTTGATGTTTCAAGACATGTATACATTGTGTAATGTATAAATCAGGTTGAACGTATTTATCTCCTCAAACATCTATAATTTCTTCATGTTGAAAACATTCAATATCCTTTCTTCTATTTTTTTAAGATATACAGTACATCATCACCATTTATATTCAGACTACTGTGCAATAGTACAAACTGAACTTCTTGCTTCTATCTAATTGTAATTTAGAATCCATCAATCAACCTCTCCCATCATTCTCTTTCCCACTACATTCCTGGCCTCTGGTAACCACCACCGTACTCTCAACTTCTAGGAGATCAACATCAATGTCGATTCCACATATGAATGAGGTCAAATAGTAATTGTCTTTCCATGCCTGGCTTATTTCATGTAATATAATGATCTCCATTTCCATCCATATTATCACAAATGACAGGATTTCATCTTTTTATAGCTGAATAGTGTTCCATGGTATATATTTACCACATTTTCTTTATCCACTCATTAGGTGAGGGACACTTAGGTTGATTCCATCCGTATCTTGGCTACTGTGAATGGTTCTGCAGTAAAACATGGGAGTGCAGATGTCTCCTCAAAATACTGATTTCATTTCCTTTAGATGTATACCCAGGAGTGGAATTGCTGAACCATATGGTAGTTCTATTTTTAAATTTTTGAGGAACCTCTTATGTGGTTTTCCATAATGGCTATACTAACTTACATTTCCACTAACAGTGTGCAACAGTTCCCTTTTCTCCATACTTGTTACAACTTTTATTATATTTACTACTTTTGCTTGAGATCAAATTTAATGTTATCATCTTGTATCCTGGAAGAAGAAGCTAGCTACATAGTTCTTTCTTCTTTGCAAGCTTACCTGTGACCTTTCTAGAATGTGGCCTTTCTAAAGTACTTTATACTCTTTGAGTACTAAAAGGTGCCCCCTGAATGAAGTAATAATTCCCAGATGGGAAAAATCCTGTGAAGGTACCATTCCCTTCATTGCTGATTCTATAGTCCACACCTGACAGCCAGAATCTCTCCCCTCAACCAACAGCAAGTTTGTACCTGCCGTTTTTCTGTCCCTCTCTCTTACCTTCCACCCACCCTTCCTCTCACCTCACCCCCATCATGAACCTTAACAAAAAGTTTAAACAACACAAACATTTGTTTTGAAAACCTAAAGCCATGTTGTGAAACTGTATATAATGTGTTGTGTCATTAACTTTCTCAGAATTATATATACAAGAAAGCATAATGATGCACTGACAAGGTGGTAGGAGAGTTGTGTCCCAGTGCAGAGGAGTCCTTTATCACTGATACTGTTTAGAATGACTTGCAAATGGTAGTAATAAAAGGAAAATCAACTTTTGGACATGTTACTCTTGTTTTCAAGCTCTCTACAGACAATGTCCCCTTTTATTTCCTATACTCAGGGTTGACCATTCATATTGCTTCCACTTGGGTCAACCATTTTTTGGTGTTTGTTAGGAAAAAATAAAAAGAATGCAACCCCCAAACCACACCAGGACAAGGATTCATGTCATGTTTTGTTCATTAGTTCATCCCAAGTGCCTAGAACAATATCTCATATATTATGTGCTCAGTAAACATTTATTGAACACGTTAATTTATTATAATATATGAACACAAATAATAGGTATATAATAAATTTATAAGGACAGTATAGCAAATACTCATGAAGCTAACCTAACAACATTTGGGGAGGGGATGATGATCATGCTAGCAAGTACTCTGCCACAGAACTACTCTCCCAGCTCCTGCAAACAGAATCTCCAACAGTGTGCAAGGGTTCACTTTAATTATACTAGATCCCCAGTACAACCTTCCCTTGTTATATCCCTTTCCATTATTCCAGAGGCTACTATGAACTAAATTACTCTTTGTTTTTATCTTTCTATTTTGTTATATTATTATTTTATTTTATTTTAGGAGTACTGGGGATTGAATCCTGGGGTGTTCTACCACTGAGCTATACCCCTAGCTCTTCTTATGTTTTACTTGAGATATGATCTCCCTAAATTGCCCAGGCTGGCCTCAAACTGGTAATCCTCCTGCCTCAGCCTCCTGAGTCACTGGGATTACCGGAGTGCCCCGCATCCATCCTATTTTCTTTCTTAATTGAGTGTGAATGATTTTGTACGTATAAAAGAACATTATATAAAGAAGTACCCATATATCTACCACCTAATTGAAGTAATAAATTAAACGAAGACCATGAGGTTTCTATATTCTTAACCTGATCTTAAAAACTGCATCTGCCTGCTCTTTCCTAAGATTTTTTTTATCATTTCCTTGTTTGTCTTTATATTATTCCTACATTTTAATGTATGAATATGAATAGCATATTCTTCAGTCTGAAATTTTAAACTTCATTATAAATGGTAAAATATTGTATATATTCATTGGTGACTTGCTTTTTTGTGATGAACATTGTGTATGTGAGTCTGGGACTGTGGGGACCAATTATATTGGTTGTATGCTGCATAGGAGCTGATTGCTTTGAGGTCTGGTGAGTGATAATCCCTGGAGTTGTAAAAGACTGTGATCAATTGTGTTTCTAAACATGACCACAAAAATATCTCCCAAGATGGGTGAAGTGGCACTCACTTATAATCCCAGTACTCAGGAGGCCAAAGATCACAAGTTTGAGGCCAGTCTGGATGACTTAGAAAAAACCTGTATTAAATAAATAAATAAATAAATAAATAAATAAATAAATAAAGGACTGGGGATGTAGCTTAGTGGTAAAGCAACACTAGGTTCAAGTCCTAGTACTCAGGAGAAAAGAGATATTCAATTCCACAGACTCTTTTGCAATGTAACCTTGTCATGCCTCTGTCAGGAAATGAGGCCATTTCCCTCTCTGTAGACTGGACTGACTCATGACTTTTTTATTAAATAAAATGTAGCAGAAATGGTGCTAGATAGCTTCCAAGGCTAAAAAAGTAAGAAATCTATAGCTTTTGCCTTTATCACTTGGAATGCTGCCAGATACCATGTAAAAAATCAGATTACCCTAAGACCACCATGTTGTGAGGACATCCAAGCTGACCCCATGGTAAGAGAGAGGTCACTTGGAGAAGCACTGAGGTATCACACATGTGCATGAAGCCTTCTAGCTCAGCCTAGTCATTGCCAGAATGCAGCTGAGTCAATGACCCCAGTTGATGTCGTGTGAGGGAGATCTGCCCAGTGTACTCTGTCCAAATTCCTGAGCAAATAATATGGGACTAGAATGGTTCTTCAGAACATTTTGCAATTGTCCTGAGTTGGACTAACTGGTCATTGGATGTGGCCACCCAAGCAAGAAGTGACCTTGGATGAAGCAGTTCTCTGTAGGTCTTGAGGTCTGAGAGCTGAAGGTGGATTGTCAACAGCTGCTAGGGTGAGAGGTTCATTATTTCTTTCTTTTTCTTTCTTTTCTTTTTTTTCTTCTTTTCTTTTCTTTCTCCTTCCCTCCCTCTTTCCTTCCTTCCTTCCTTCCTTCCTTCCTTCCTTCCTTCCTTCCTTTCTTCTCTTTCTTGTACTGAGAATTGAACCCAGGAGCACTCTACCACTGGGCTACTTCCCCAGCCCATTTTACTTTTCATTTTGAGACAGATCTCTCTAAGTTGCTGAGGCTGACCTTGAACTTGCCATTCTCCTGCCTCAGCCTCCCAAGGTGCTAGAATTACAGGTGTGCACCACCATGCCCCACACAGGTTTTACTTGAAGGCAGATCTCAGAAGTGTGTCCACAAGTATTTTACTGTATCAGCATATGATTATTTAAATCTTCCTGTTGATGGATATGTGGATTCCTGAGATTATCAGATATTCTCTTGTATCTTCTAATATATTAAATTTTGGCTGTTCATATTCAAATCCTGACTGAACCCAGAAGTGATTTATTTTTTGTGGTGTGAACAAACATGCCTCTGTATATTTCAGTGCCTTTTTGGGCCACCAATTATGTTCAGTAGGCTCATTTGTCTAATTCTGAGCCAATGTCATTGTGCCTTAATCATTAGAAGTTTATATGGTCCTAGGCCAGCATAATGAAGATTTGGACCTATTTTCTCTTCTATTAGGTGCAGAGTCTCTGGTCTAATTTCTAGGTCCTTGATCCACTTTGAGTTGAGTTTTGTACAGGGTGAGAGATATGGGTTTAGCTTCATTTTGCTGCATACGGATTTCCAATTTCCCCAGCACCATTTTTTGAAGAGGCTGTCTTTTCTCCATTGCATGTTTTTGCCTCCTTTGTCAAGTATGAGATACCTGTATTTTTGTGGGTTTGTCTCTGTGTCCTCTATTCTGTACCATTGATCTATCTGTCTATTTTGGTGCCAATACCATGCTGTTTTCGTTACTAATGCTCTGTAGTATAGTTGAAGGTCTGGTATTGTGATACCCCCTGCTTCGCTCTTCTTGCTAAGGATTGCTTTAGCTATTCTGGGTCTCTTATTTCTCCAAATGAATTTCATGATTGCTTGCTCTATTTCTATGAGGTCCGTCATAGGGATTTTAATTGGAATTGCATTGAATTTGTATAGCACTTTTGGAAGTATGGCCATTTTGACAATATTAATTCTGCCTATCCAAGAACATGGGAGATCTTTCCATCTTCTCAGATTCTCTTTAACTTCTTTCTTTAGTGTTCTGTAGTTCTCATTGTAGAGGTCTTTCACTTCTTTTGTTAGATTGATTCCCAAGTATTTTATTTTATTTGAGGATATTGTGAATGGGGTAGTTTTCCTAATTTCTCTCTCAGAGGATGCATCACTTATGAATAAAAATGCATTAGATTTATGAGCATTAATTTTATATCCTGCTACTTTACTGAATTCATTTACGAGTTCCAGAAGTTTTCTGGCGGAATTCTTAGGGTCTTCTAAATAGAGAATCATGTCATCAGCAAATAGGGATAGTTTGATCTCTTCTTTTCCTATTCATATTCCTCTAATTTCTTTGGTCTGTCTAATTGCTCTGACTAGAGTTTCAAGAACAATGTTGAATAGGAGTCGCAAAAGAAGGCATCCCTGCCTTGTTCCAGTTCTCAGGGGGAATGCTTTCAATTTTTCTCCATTTAGAATGATGTTAACTGTGGGCTTAGCATAGATAGCCTTTACAGTGTTAAGGAATGTCCCCACTATCCCTATTTTTTCTAGTGTTTTGAGCATGAAGGGGTGCTGTATTTTATCAAATGCTTTCTCCGCATCTATTGAAATAATCATGTGGTTCTTGACTTTAAGTCTGTTGATGTGGTGAATTACATTTATTGATTTCCAGATGTTGAACCAACCTTGCATCCCTGGGATGAAACCCACTTGATCATGGTGCACTATCTTTTTAATATGCTTTTGTATGCAATTTGCTAAAATTTTGTTAAGAATTTTTGCATCTATGTTCATTAGAGATATGGGTCTGAAATTTTCTTTCCTCGATGTGTCCTTGTCTGCTTTTGGTATCAGGGTGATATTAGCTTCATAGAATGAGTTTGGAAGGGTTCCCTCCTCCTCTATTTCATGAAATACTTTGAGGAGTATTGGAATGAGCTCTTCTTTGAAGGTCTTGTAGAACTCGGCTGTGAATCCATCTGGTCCTGGACTTTTCTTTGTTGGTAGGCTTTTGATGACTTCTTCTATTTCATTGCTTGAAATTGATCTACATGACTCCCAAAGCGCAAGAAATAAAAGCAGGAATCAATGATTGGGATAGAGTCAAACTAAAAAGCTTCTTCTCAGCAAAGGAAACAATCAGCAATGTGAAGAGAGAGCCTTCAGAGTGGAAGAAAATCTTTGCTACACACACTTCAGATAGAGCACTAATCTCCAGAATCTACAAAGTACTCAAAAATCTTTACACCAAGAACACTAATAACCCAATCAATAAATGGGCCAAGGAAATGAACAGACACTTTACAGAGGAAGATCTACAAGCAATCAACAAATTTATGAAAAAATTGTTCAACATCCCTCGTTATAAGAGAAATGCAAATCAAAACGACCTTAAGATTTCATCTTACCCCAATTAGAATGTCTTTCATTAAGAATACAGGCAACAACAGGTGTTGGCGAGGATGTGGGGAAAAGGGTACACTCATACATTGCTGGTGGGAGTGCAAGTTGGTGCAGCCACTCTGGAAAGCAGTGTGGAGATTCCTTAGAAAACTTGGAATGGATCCACCATTTGACCCAGCTATGCCACTCCTTGGCCTATACCCAAAGGACTTAAAATCAGATTACTACAGTGATGCAGCCACATCAATGTTCATAGCTGCTCAATTCACAGTACCTAGATTGTGGAACCAACCTAGATGCCCTTCAATAGGTGAATGGATAAAGAAACTGTGGTATATATACACAATGGAATATTATTCAGCCATAAAGAAGAATAAAATTATGGCATTTGTAGGTAAATGGATGATGTTGGAGACTGTTATGCTAAGTGAGATCAGCCAATCCCAAAAATCCAAAGGCTGAATGGTCTCTCTGATAAATGAATGGTGATGCATAATGCGGAGGGGGAAGGGTGGCAAGAATGGAGGAAGGATAAATAGCATAGAGGATAGGGAGGGGTGGGGTCGGGGTGGGGGGTAAGAATAATAACAGAATGTGAGACAGGCATCATTGCCCTGTGTACATGTATGAATGCACAGATGGTGTGACTCTACTTTGTGTACAACCAGAGAAACAATAGCTGTACTCCATTTGTGTTCAATGAGTCAATAAGCAAATAAAAAAATAAATAAATAAAAAATAAAAAAAAGGAAATACAACATCTCAGCTGTCACATTAAAGTAGAGCTGCGTCATCACTGCAATCCCATGTGTTGGTTCTCTTCATGTGTCTCACTCTATATACCTACAATATTATATACACTACTCTTTGCTCTTGGGTATGCGTATGACCTTGTACATTCTATTGGTGCTTTGAAATGAATAAATTCTAAAATTGCGTCTTTATAAAAATTAATATGAAATAATAAATGATGAGAGTTGAAGAAAAAAAAAGACGTTTATATGACTTGTAGCAGGTTTCCGTCAACCTTGTCATTCTTCTCCAGAAATGTCTGGGCTATTCTTTGTCTGCTCTACCATAAAAATTTTAATCAGTTTGTCAAATTCCACACACTCACAAATCTATTAAGAATTGTTTGTACTGGGCATGGGGTGCACACCTGTAATCCCAGTTACTAGGGAGGTTAGGCAGGATGATGGCAAATTTGAGGCCAAACTGGGCAACTTAGTGAGACCCTGTCTCAAAATAAAAAATAAAAAGGACTGGGATATAGCTCAGTGATAGAGTGCCCCTGGGTTCAATATTAGTACTAGGAAAAAAAAAGGAATCATGTTGTTTTCTATGAAAACATCTATTTTATTTTATTTTGATGATTGGGATTGAACCTAGGGCCTCATGCATGCCAGGCAAGTACCCTACTGGACTACACTCCAGCTCTTGTCTCTTGTCTATTTTGCAAATGGTCTGTGCCTTTTTTTTTTTTTTTTTTTTTTTTTTTTTGGTACTAGGGATTGAACCCAGCAGCAATTAACCACTGAGCCACATCCCCAGCCCTTTCTAAATAATATTTTATTAGAGACAGAGTCTCACTGAGTTGCTAAATGCCTCACTAAGTTGCTGAGACTGGCTTTGAATTTGCAAACCTCTTGCTTCAGCCTCTGGAGCTGCTGGGATTATAGGCACACATCACTGCAGGTCACAAATGATCTGTATATTACTGAAATTCAAGAGACAGTTGAGGGATTTACTAACCACTTGTGGTGGGTTGAATGGTAGCTCCACCAAAATCTATATGCACATCTGAATCCCTTAGAACTTATGAATGTGAACTTATTTGAAAACAGGGTATTTTCAGATGTAACTGAGTTAAGAATCTTTTGTTTGTTAGTTAGTTTGTTTGTTTGTTTATTGGTGCTGGGATGGAATCCAGCATCTTGTGTATGCTAGGCAAGTGATTCACTACTGAATTACACCCTCATTCTAAGTTAAGGATCTTAGATGAGATTATCCTGGACTATCTAGGTGGATCCTAAACCCACTGTCAAGTGTCCTTGTAAAAGATACACAAAAGGAGAGATGCAGAGAAGAGAGAAGGCAGGATATCCATGGAGGTGGAGATTGGAGTGATGGGGCCACAAACCAAGGAACATCTGTAGTCACCAGAAACTGTAAGAGGCAAATAATGAATTCTCCCTCAGAACTTCCAGAGGAAATGTGGCTATACTGATGAAATCAGGAGGAAGAGATAAGACAGGGCAGATAGGGAAATGGGCCCTGGGGCAACTTCCTGAGAAGCAGGTTACAAAGAGTAGCGGCAGGTTTTTGCTGAGAAAATTGCAAAAAGTTTATTTTTAAATCAAGACATGTGATCTGGAGTTCATGGTTTCTCCAAAGAAGGAAAACGCCTGATCAATATTTTTATTGGACTAAAGCCTGCATGAATGTCTCATGGACACTGAGTTTCTTACCTAGGATTGTGCTGGGGCTGACTTCCTTAAACCTATAGATCCATATAAACCCCTAGACAATAGCTTTTCACTGGCAACCCTCTCAGGTTCCCTCTCAACCATGGGAGCTTCATTTTGTTTGCTTTAATAAATTCTTACACTTTGCTTCTACCTTCTGCTGCCTGTGAATCTCATTCTTTAAGTTCATGAGACAAAGAACCCACCTGACTCCATGTTTCATGTTACACTGACACCTTGATTTCACACTTCCAGTCTCCAGAATTGTGAAAAAATGAATTTCTGTTGTTTTAAGTCACCCACTTATGGTAATTTGTTATAACAGCCACAAGACATATGACATAGCTCATTTTTCTCTAAGCTCTTCTACTGCATTGTCAGATCCTTAGAAAGCAACATGTCAGGGGTGTATTGTTACCAAAATAAATGTAAATAAACATAAATGTCTTCACTGAAGTGAAGCCAGGTATTATGCCCTTGAATTTTTAAATAATGACATTTTCCCTCTTTCCAATTGTTATAGCCTAAGAAGGGTATAAATTATTATTTTCAATTTACTTAACTAGACAAGATCTGTAGTGTGATGTTGAATAGGGGTGCTAATAGTCATTATTTTGTTTCTGATTTGATTTTTAAAAGTAAAATTCTCATGTTTCAGATTTAGGTATTAGGCTAGTTTTGCATCTTTGGTGAATAACTTTTATTGGGTTATCTTCTATTCCTAGATTGTTAGGCAATTTTATTCCAAATAGGCATTGAATTGCATTGAATATTTTTACTGCATTTATTAAGATAATTTTTTTCTGTCTTTATCAATGAATAGAAATAATGGATTTTCTAAAATTAAACTAACTTTGTCTCCCTGGGATAAGTACAGCTTAGTTGTGATGTTTATCTATTCTGTTTGTTGCTGGATTCAGTTTGAATACATTTTGTTCAGGGTTTCTATGATTCATTCTCTCTCTCTCTCTCTCTCTCTCTATCTCTATCTCTCTCTTTCTCTTTCTCTCTCTCTCTCTCTCCCTCTCTCTTTTTCTCTTTCTTTATCTCCTCTATAAGTGGTGGGGATGGCCCCCAGAACCTGGTGCATGCTAGGTAAACACTCTGCTGCTGAACTACAACTCAGCCTAATCTTATATTTTTCTTGTCTGTTTTTGCTATCAAGGTTGTACTACCTTTGTAACAGTTGGAGAGTGAGAATTTCCTTTCTATTGCTATTCCTTTGAAGAATTTCTACAATATTGGAAAGATTTCTTTCTTGAATGCTCAGTAGAACTTATAAAACCATCTGGGCCTGGTGTGTTTACATATTGATTTTATTCCTCAGCATTTATAGGACTACTCAGGATTTCTATTTTTCTTCTAGTCAATTTGGGTTGGTTATATTTCCTAGGAGTTTTGCCTTTTTGTCTAAGTTCTAAATTTGTTGGCATTAAGATTTTCATAGTTTTATCTTTTTATTTAATTGCATTTTGACTTTTTGGATCTTCTCTGTTGTCTCTCTTTTATTACTTGCTTTATTATTTCCTTGTACTTTCTTTGGGTGTAGGCTGCTTTGCTTTTGCTGCCTTTTTAAGTTCAATATTTAAGTCATTACTTTTCATTTTAGCTCATTTCACAACTTAAAACTTTGTATTTTGAAGTCATTATAGATTTACAGAAAATTTCCAAAGTAGTACAGGGTTTCTATATACCCTTTATCCAGTTTCTCCCAGTGAGTACATCTTAGGTAACCATCATATGATATCAAATCTAGAAAACTGACATTGGTACAATGTGTATACTTCTGTCATGGGAGAAGAGATGCCTTCAAAGAGGGGTTTGAGGAATTCTCTCAGAGGAGGGGGACCTTGACTCAAGACCAATGGGGTTCTTGGAATTCTTAGCATATGTGATGGAAAAGAATTTCAGCACATGCCAGTCAGGGACATAGACAGAGGTTTACTTAAGAAAACAGAGTCACAGTCAAGGGAAAATGTGGGCTACCTTGAGAGTGAGAAACTTTGGAGGAAAAGCAAGGAATACATATTCAAAGTAGAATGTGGGTCATTTCATTTGACATGGGGTATTAATATTTATAGAAGGACAGTTGCTAAGGGCAGGTGTAGAAGTGGAGTCAGAACAGAATTACACAATTTCATTCAGTTTTCCTTTTGTTCACACATATATCTCATGTTACTTTTTGTAGGCAAGGGTATATAGGTCAAGGGTGCATTCTGGGTCACTCAGGAGTTGCAACTTTTCATGGGCACTTTCAGTATTTCAATGGTTCATGAACATTTTCTTTTGAGAAAGAAAATGTTCCCTTTATCCCCAAATCCCTATCTCAGTTTTATACTATTTTAGCACATACATTGATTTGTGTAACTGCCATCACAATCAAGATACAGAATGATTCCATTACTGCCAACATCTATCCCCTGCTAATTTGTTATAGTCACACCCACTCCCCTCCCATCCACCATCCCCATCTCCTGTTAACTACCAACCTGTTCACCATCTACATAGTTTTGCCAGTTTCAGAATGTTATTTAAGTGAAATCATACAGTATGTGACCCTTGAGACTGACTCCTTTCATTTGGCATAATACCTTTGAGACCCATCCAAATTGCTGTATTAAGTTTGTTCCTTTTTATTGCTAAGAAGTGTTGCATGTTGTAGACGTATAACAGTTTGTTTTACCAATTATCTGTTAAAGGACATTTGGGTTGTTTCCAGTGTTTTACATCACTCACTTATTACTTCGAGGGGCTTTTATGTAGATTTCTGGAATTTTCTTTATCTCTCTCCTTTTTTGGGGGGAAGGGGTGGTTACTGAGGATTTAACCAGGAGAACTCTACCACTGAGCCACAACTGTATCCCCAGCTCTTTATGTTTTTGGAGACAGGATTCCACTAAGTTGCTGAGGCTGACCTCAAGCTTGTAATCCTTCTGCCTCAGCCTCCTAAGTAACTAGGATTAAGGTGTGCACCACTGTGTCCAACTAGATTTCTCAGATTTTTCTATGTAGATAATTATGTCACCTAAAAATAAGGACACTTTTATTTTTTCCTTCCTGAGATGTATGGTTTTTATTGTCTTATTACACTTTCTAGGATTCCAGTATTATGCTAAGAATGATGAGAGCTGACACATTTCTTGGGGACCTGGGTGATGGCCAATGCGCTGGAAGTGAGAAGAGTTCACCAAGACAAAGAGAAGCAGTTAAGAGAGTTTATTGGAGGAAGATACACTGCGATAGTGCAGCAGGGACAGAATAAAGGCATCTGCTTATGGACTCAGAGGGGATTGGGGCTTATATGTGCTTCTGAGTTCTTTGTTTGCCTTTGGCGGGCTTTTTGCGAGGAGTGGTTTATGCTAACTGAGGGATGATTGACAGTTTCCCGTGCCTTGCCCATAAAGCTTATTGCACATGTGCCAAAGCTCTGTGCATGCTTCTGGGAATGGTTGAGCAATATTTTTGAAAAACAGGATCTTGCTGTTTATACTTGGGGGAAGTCAGCTACTCTGATAAACAGCAATGGGGCAGGATAAAAGGGAGGTCTTTAAGCTCAAGTCAGCTCTGCTAATTGAGGTGGGGTGGGGCCTGGGATAAGAATCCCTAGGCTTGCCTTGCTTTGGATCTTAAGAGGAAAGCATTCAGGACTAGGGATGTAGCTCAGTGGTACAGTGCTCATCTGCACGCAAAAGGCCCTGGGACCAATCCCCAGTAATGCCCTCCCCCCAAATAAAAGAAGAAAGCACTCAGTTCTTCACCATCGTGTATGGTGTCAGCTGTAGGGTTTTTGAAGGCATTCTTTTTTAAAAAAAAATATTTTTATTTATTGAAATTTTTTTTAAAATTTTGTTTGTTCTAATTAGTTGTACATGACAGCAGAATGCATTTATACATTTTGATAGATCATAGAGTGTAATCTTTCATTTTTCCGATTATATACATTGTAGGATCACATTGGTCATTCTTTATCAAGTCGAAGAAGTTATTATTCCTGGTTCTCTGAGCATTTTTATCACAAATGGGTATTGAATTTTTTGTCTAATTTTTATGAGATAAAATTCACATACAAAAATTTACATTATTTTACTTCATTATTTTAACCATTTTGAAGTGTAAAATTCAGTGGTTTTTAGTATATTCACAATGTTGTATAACTATCATCTCCATTCAATTCTAGAACACTCTGTGTGTGTGTTGTGCTAGACTTGAACCCAGGGGCTCATTCATACTAGGCAAGCACTCTACCACTGAGCTATATCCCCAGTCCTTTTATTTTTTTATTTTGAGACAGGGTCTCCCTAAGTAGCTGAGACTTGTCTCAAACCTGCAATCCTCCTGCCTCAGCCTCCTGAGTCACTGGGATTTCAGGCATGCACATCATGTCCCACCCCAGAACACTTTTAATACCACAAAAAGAAACCCAGACCCATTAAGCAGTGATTCCCTACTACCCTTAGTGACTGCTAATCTGCTCTCTGTCTCTAAGAAGTTATCTATTAGGAATATTTCATATAATAGAATCATATGATATGTAGCTTTTTTGTCCAGATTCCTTTACTTAGCAACGTTTTCAACTTTGTCCATATTGTAGCATGTGTTCGTACTTAATTTCTTTTCATGGCTGAATAATTTTCCTTGGTATGACTCTATCAAACTTTGTTTATCCATTTATCAGTTGATGGATATTTGAGTTGTTTCCACTTTCTGGCTATTATGATTAATGCTACTATGAACATTAATGTGTAAGTTGAGTTTTGGTTTTCTTATTTTAACTTAGTTGTATGGTGGTATGGATTAAATCTGGGGCCTTGCACATGCTTGGCAAGGGCCTTACTACTGAGCTACATTCCCAGCCGTTTTCTTTCTTTTTTTAATGACATTTTTCCTTTTAACAAATATGTGCTGTTTAAAAATGAGAAAAGTAGTGCATCTTTAAGTGATTTACTTTGTATTCTTGGTTCTTTTCCATTCCACATTAGTTAAAGTAGATTAATTAAAAAATAATAAACCATTCCTTTGTCATTATTGCTCAAACCAGGACAAATAACATTAATATGAAGACACTAAACTACAACCATTGATATTGCAATCTAGCAGATTAGCTCAATGTCCTGTTCTATTGATACTGTTCAGCAGAAGAAAGTAATAGTTTCAGTTTAAAACAAAGTCACAAACCCAAGGAAACGATCTCACTCAATGCAGCCCTTCAACAAAGACCATGAGCAGTTTGCTAAAGTTGCTGTCAGTGTACAGTGAGGGACAAGGGTCTGAGGCTCCTCAGGCAAGTCGTCTGGGATCAGGGAGGGAGTGGATGGAAGGTCTTGAAGGTACTAAGTTGCTGGGTTCCTGGTTCATAACAGATCTGCCTGGGGAGGAGCTGGGATGAGGGAGGGCCTTTCCTCAGCTCTTAGTCCAATGATTCTGGCAGTTTGGTCTGATCTGTCCCAAATAAAAGGCACGTGTGGAAATTCACGCCCAGCAAAGGGTGAATCCTTAGGGAAGGCGGCTGGGCTTCTGGAGGGTCCCCTCTGAAGTATCAACAATTGAAAACACTATTTCAAGTTGACAGAGGACCTGCATGGAACTTCTTTCTCTCTTCTTTCTTCACTGGGGCACCACCCCTCAGTAAGACCAGTCTAACTCCTGGCACAGGGATCCTCTAACTTTTTGGCCATCTGTACCATTGCCATCAGGTCAAAGGGGGTGACTGGAGGTTTCTGCTCTAGTCTGACCAACGGGGCCCATCTGGGGTCCCCTCAACCCACAGTAGGAACCATGGCTGCTTCTCTACTGTTCCTATATAAGGCTTTCAGCCCTGCACAGGTGGGAGAAGATCCGTGTGCATGGTGGTGTTCACCCAGCAACCTGGAAGTTGCCTTCTCTCCAAAAGTTGGCCCCTTCAGCAACACCCTCCTCCCTCCTAGGGAGGGTTTTGGCCCACTGAAGTTGGGCAGGAACCAAAAGAGCAGTTTCCTCTTTGCTATGTCTGGGACCTGGGGCTTATCCAACCCTAAATTCCTCCTGTAAGTGCCATGCTTGGGCAATGTCCACCTTTCCTAAAACATGCAAAGGAACGGCCCACCCAGTAGCACCTAAGGTAACCTGTGCAGATGAAGAGCCTGAAGTTTTCATCCACCTTGTCTGTAAACACTGGCATTGTGTCCTCCTTAGAGTACCCTGAGGAGGGAAGGCTTTCTGCTCAAGGTCAGGACAGAGACAGTTAAGAAGGATAGGTTTTGCTGGCACTTTGGAACTGCTTTTTCTTCAACTAACAGATATTGACAGTGGCCTGGTCAGGGTGGGCTGAGCTCACACGAGACACCTTTAAACCGCAGAGCCATTGGTTTCCAATGAACCCAACTGTTGTGAGTGTGACAATCCCTGGGAAACCAGCACAATTTATAAATACAAATTAGGATGATATAAGGGCTACCTCTAGTGGCACATGCCAGCCAGCCACAAAAGCTGGGGCAAGCAGGGGCAGGACACTGGAGGTTCCCTATGACCACATCATTTCCAGAATTACAGCGAAGTCAGAATTGGGATTTTCCACATGGCCTGTCCCAAATGGTACATAGTCCATCAGTGAAGTCACCAAAGGCAAGCACACATGGGTCTCAGCTTTCTGTCTCTGTCCCACACTTAGAATCTGTTCATTTCTTCCCAGCTCAATTGGGGCCTCCATCACACACTTACCTTCCTGCTAGGGGACACCCTGGAGGGGATTGCCTTTGACGTCACACATTCTGCAGGGTTCCCTCACCTCCTCTCATCATGTCCTTTCCCTTTTGTCTGCATGTCACTACTCATCCAGTGGACAGCTATAGTGGCACTGTGAGACTGTAAGGCAAACTTATACTTCTCTTGGCTGTTCCTGTTGACCCTCTGCTTCTTTTTCTTGATTAAGCACTGCCCCAATAATTAAAAGCTTTTACTTTACTTTCTAGAGTTCTAAGAAGTTATTTTTTCAGTTTTTGCCTGTTTTTTTTTTTTCCTTTGCTTTTATAGACAGACTTTAAAAGCTCCTAGTCCAGCATTTTCAAATAAAATCCTCCTTGGGTGCTAAATTTCATCAAATACTTCTTCTGGCTGGGTGTGGTGGTACACACCTGTAGTCCCAGCAACGGGGGAGGCTGAGGCAGGAAGATTACAAGTTTAAGGCTAGCCCCAGCCACTGAGTAAAGCCCTAAGCAACTTAGTGAGACCCTGTCCATAAATAAAAAAATAAAAAGGACTGGGGATGTGGCTCAGTGGTTAAGCACTCCTGTGTTCAATCCCTGGTACAAAAAAAAAAAAAAAAAAGAAGAAGAAGAAGAAGAAGAAAAGAAAAGAAAAAGAAAATACATTTTTGGCCTCAATTAATATGATCATATTATTTTTCTTATCTAGCCTCTTAATATGGTGGTTTACATGGGTGATTTTAAAGTATGAACCCAGTTTACATCTCTGGAATAAATCCCTTTTGTTCATGGTGTATAATTCTTTTTATATGTTACTCAATTCCAATTGCTAATATTTTACTAAGTACTTTTGTGCCTGTAAGTCATGAGAGTTATTAGTCTGTGATTTTCTTTGTTCTGGTTTTGATTCCTTCTTTTTTTCTGGTAATATTATCCTCAAAAAAGTATTTGGTGTTCCACCCAGGGCTGCAAATGCCCCAGTGTACTGCTTATTCATTCCAAAGGAAGAACTTGAGGGACTCAACAGAGACGTTTTGGACATTTTCTCACTCACTCCGTGGTGGCAGTGGGCCAGGATACAATGGCGAATGGAGGGCTGCACCGTGCCTACAAGCAGGGGCAATATATAGCATAGGTTGCGTGCCCACCATGCAGGTGGACTTCCCAGATGTTTTGTGAGCACATTCCTTTACTTTACAAGCAAGGCCACTCTGCTTAGATCCTCTCCTAAAGATAGGAAGAAAGGGAAGTGGCCAGCTCCCCCTCTCCATTTCCTTTGTTATCACATTCTTTAGAGCCCTTCTCTACTGCAAGCTTTCCTAGGCATGCATCAGTATTTAACCCAACAAGTGGGAAATGTTTCCTCCTCTTCTCTTTGGAAAAGATTTGGCATTCTTTCATTTTTAGATGTTTGATAAAATTCACCTAAAATTCACATTTGGTAGAATTCATATGGGCCTGGGAATTATTTTCTTGGGAGTTTTAAAGTTATAAACAATTTCTGTGATAGTTATAGAGTTACCCAAATTATCTATTTCATATTGGGTAAGTTGCAGAAACTTGTGCTTTTTAAAATTTTTGATACTGGGGATTGAACCTGGGGTGCTTTACCACTGAGTCACATCGACAGCCTTTATTTTTTTATTTTGAGGCAGGGTCTCACTAAGTTGCTTAGAGCCTCACTAAATTGTTGATGGCCTCAAACTTGTGATCCTTCTTTCTCAGCCTCCCAAGTCACTGGGACTATAGTCTTGCACCACCGTGCCTGGCTGAAGTTTGTGCTTCTCAAGGAACTAGTCCACTTCATCCAAGTTATCAAATGTATGTGTATACAGTTGCTCACAGTATTCCCTTATGATTCTTTTAAAGATTTCAGAATCTTTGATGATATACTATTTCATTTCTGATATTAGTAATTTGTGCCTTTTTCTTTTTTGTTGTTTGTCCATCTTGTTAGGGGCTTATCAGTCTCATTACTCTTTTCAAAGTATCAGCTCCCTGTTTATTGATTTCTCTCTATTTTTCTGCTTTCAATTTCCTTGATTTGATTTCTCCTTTTACTTTTATTGTTTCTTCATCTGCTTCTGTTGCTATTGTTTATTTTGCTCTTCTTTATGTAGGTTTTTTTTTTTTTTTTTGGTATGGTGTTACTAGGGACTGAACCCAGGGGTGCTCTACCCTTGAGTACACCACCAGTCCTTTTTTTATTTTTTATTTTGATACAGGATCTCACTAAATTGGTGAGGCTGGCCTCAAATTTGCAATCCTCCTGCCTCGGTGTCCTGAGAAGCTGGGATTACAGGCTTGAACCACTGTGCCTGGCATATTTTTTTTTTTTCTTTTTGATGTGCTGGGGATTGAACCCAGAGCAAACACTCTGCCAAATGAGCTACATCCCCAGCCCAACATATTTGTTTTAAAACAAGAGACAGAGTCTCCCTATGTTGCCCATCCATGCTGGCCTTGAACTCAAGTTCCTCCTACCTCAGCCTCTGGAGTCATGGGACCATAGGTATGCACATTTGCTATAGCACCTGGCTTCTTTCTACAATTTTTGTTCATTTGTTTTGATTTTTGAGGCACTGGGAATCCAACCCAGGGACTTCCATGTGTTAGACAAGGCTCTATCATGGGGCCACACCCCAGTCCTTCTGTAGTGTTTAAAGAAAATCAGGTAACTGATTTGAGACTTTTCCTTTTTTAAAATTTTGCATCCCTGAGGATTGAACCCAGGGGCACTTAATCACTGAACCACATCCCCAACCCTTTCTATTTTTTATTTTGAGACAAGATCTCTCTAAGTTGCCCAGGCTGGCCTAGAACTCATGATCCTTCTGTCTCAGCCTTCTGAGTTTCTAGGATTATAGGCCTGTGCCACCACGCCTGGCTAAAAACAAACAAAAGTAGGTTTCAAAATAATACTAGAGATTTTTGGAACAATGCTTTTTGTTTGTTTGCTTTTGCTTTTGCTTTTTGTACTGGGGAAAAACCAGGGGCACTTAACCAGTGAGCCACATCCACAACCCTTTTTATTTTTTATCTTGAGACAGGGTCTCACTAAGTTGCTGAGGCTGGCCTCAAACTTGTGATCCTCCTGCCTCAGCCTCCCTAGCAGCAAGGATTGCAACCATGCACCACTGAATGAGCCTGACCATTTCCTCTTTATAATCTAAATATTTCCCTATGTTGTAAAAATTTCCTTCATAGCACTGGTTTAGTAACAGCTCACATATTTTGATGTGCTCTATTTTCATTTTCATCCAATTAAATGCTTTCTTTTACTTCCTTTGAGACTTTCTTTTTGACCTGTGTTACTTGGAAGTATGCTCTTTCACTTTTAGGTGTTTGGATATTTCCCTTTTATCTTTCTCTTATTGGTTTCTGGTTTGATTCCTTTGTGGTCAGAGAACACACACTCTGTGATTTTAATCCTTTTAAATTGGTTAAAATTTGCTTTATGGCCCAGGATATGGACTATTTTGTTCTATGTTTCATGGACACTTTAAAAGAAAGTGTATTCTGCTGGTTATTGGATGGAATGTTCTATAAATGTTGATTAGATCCTGGTGGTTGATGGTGTGTATATCCTTGGTGATTATCTGCCTAGAAGTTTTATCAGTTGTTTATAAAGGAGTATTGAAGTCTCCAACTACAATTGTGAATTTTTCTATTTCTTCTTTTGGATGTATTAATTTTTGCTTCATGTGTTTTGCAACTCTGTTGGTTTACACATACATATTTAGGATTGCTATATCTTTCTGGTAGATTGATCTTTTTATGATTGTGTAAAATTTCTCTCTGCCCACAGTAATTTTCTTTGCTCTGAAGACTGCTTTATCTAATCTGAATATAGCTAATCCTACTTTCTTTTGATTAATGTTTACATGGCATATATTTTTCATTCTTTCATTTTCAACCTACCTATGTTGCATTTGGGTTCATAGTTGGGTCACAGGTTTTAATCTACTCTTGTCCATCTCTGTCTTCCAATGGGTATGATCAGACTATTTGCATTTAATGTAAATAATGATAAGAAGACCTGAGTTTTTATTTTAATTTTTGTTTTCTTCAGTGTGTTCTTATTTGTTTCCTGTGGGGTTTTTGTTTGTTTGTTTGTTGTCTGTTTCTGTTTTCTTTACCTGTATTTCTTTCTCTTTTTTTTTTTTTTTTTTTTGGACCTGGGATTGAACCCAGGGGCACTTAACCACTGAACCACATCCCCAGCCCTTTTTAAAAAATATTTTTAGTTGTAGATGGACACAATACTTTTATTTTATTTATTTTTTTATATGGTACTGAGGATCAAACCCAGGTCCTCATACATTCTAGGCAAGCACTCTACCACTGAACCACAACCATGGCCCTTTTTGTATTTTATTGAGAGACAGGGTCTCGCTGAGCTGCTTAGGTCCTGACTAAGTTGCTGAGGCTGGCTTTGAACTTGCAGTCCTCCTGCCTCAGCCACCCAAGCTACTGGTCCTTTACCTGTATTTCTGTGGGCTATTTGAACATATTTTAGAATTCTCTTTTAATTTGTCTGTGGTATTTAAAAAATTTCTTTAATGACTTCACATAAATTGCAACAATAATATATATTCATTATAACAAATTTAAATGATACCTAAAGCAAGAAGGAAACAACCCTGTTCTCCTGAAAAGGTACAAAATAAACTATTGTTCAAACCACAAAATCGGCAAGATTAAAAAAATGACAAGGTGGTAGTGGTTGTAGAACATCAGTTTTTATTGGTGTTAGGGCTCAGAAAACAGTAACCCAAAGACTGGAGATGTGATATGCCAAGAGACCTTAGAAGCTGCCTCAGATTGAAGGTCCCTATAACCTTGTCTTCCTTCTCTTCCCAAGCACAGGGAGGGACTGTCTCTGGAATTTCCTTGTCTTCATTAAGATCACCCCCAAAAGGGAACACATTGCCTTCTATTTCCATCCCCAAATCTCATTATTTATAGTAGAAAAAAGACTGAAGAATGTAACCACACCTGAATGGGCTTCATTACAAAATAATGTCTGTTCCTTTGGGGATTGAACCTGGGGGTGCTTTACCACTGAGCTGTATCCCCAGGCTCTTTTATTTCTTATTTTGAGACAGGGTCTCACTAATGCCCAGGCTGGTCTTGAACTTGTGATTCTCCAGCCTAAGGTTCCCAAGTCACTGAGATTGCAGGCATGCCACTAGAGAATCTTTTCACAAGCAAATTTCTGTCCCTGGGACCAGAAATTTTATGCCTCAATAATCATTTATAACTCCTCAAAATTGTCTAGACTCTTCATTCTCACCCTCCCTATAGAAAAGAGGTATACAAGCTTCTGAGTCTTGTTGGGCGGGTAGGTAATTACACTCAGTGATTGCCTCTGTGCATGCAGTACATTTGTGAGTTTTTCTTCCTGTTTAATGTGTTTCTTACCAAATTGAAGCCACCTGATGGATTAACTTATCCTTTGCAAATTTGCTTTGTTTACTTTGGCTCTGCATTCTAAATTCTAAAGAGAACGTACATCTAACTGATGAAAGTATTAACTGATAGGGTCAACCATTCCAAGAAAAAGGAACAGGAGAAATATCAACCATAAGACTTCCTAATCAGTAATCTTTACATTAGATTTACAGAACCTAGAACATCTGGTAACCTTCAGATAATATCAGAATATGCATCAAAGAAATGGACCACTGCAGGACTAATGATTACTTGAGCGTCTACCCCTCTGTGGCTGAAAATCCACTTCCTTAAATGTCCTATATTAGCACTCTGTTGTGGTTGTTAGCTAAGTTAGTTCTTAGGATGATAGCCCCCATGTTAGCCAACTTTTCTTTGCTGTGACCAAAATATCTGACACAAACAACTTAAAGAAGGAAAAGGTTGTTTTGGTCCATGATTTCAGAGGTTTCAATTCATGGTAGGCCGACTTCATTGCTCTGGGCCTGAGGTGAGACAGAACATCATAGCAGAAGGGTGTGGAGGAGGAAAGCTGCTCAGCTCATGGCAGTTGGCAGCCAGCCAAGTGGAGAAAGAGAGACAGAGGAAGGGGCCAGGGACAAGAAAACTCCTTCCACGGAGTGCCCCCAGTGACCCATTTCCTCCAACTAGATCCCACTACTCAATAATATATTCAAATTAGTAATCCATCAAGTGGATTAATCCACTGATGAGGTTAGATCCCTCATGATTCACTAATTTCCTAAAAGCCTCACCTCTGGATATTCCTGCATTGGGGACCAAGTCTTTAATAGATGAGTCTTTGAGGGCACAATCCAGATTCAAACCATAACAGCCCCCATTTTCCAGTCAGCTAGCTCATTATTATAATAAGTTGTTTCTCTATCACAGTTTTGCCTTTCTAATTGGTTTTCATTTATGTAGCATGCAGTTCTTTCTTTTGCACAGTAATGAATTCATTTCAGGGAACCTTTTGAAAGTGAAGGGAAGCCTTTCCTTTCAATTGAACACTAGCTATATAGATAGGGTATAAGGGGAAAATATAAATGGAAAAAAAAAAGAAAACGAAAGTTATGAAAAAGAATGATGGTGGGCACAATGGCACACACTTATCATCCCAGGGACTCAGGAGGCTGGGGCAGGAGGATCACAAGTTTGAGACCACTAACATGTGCCAATGGCTGTGGGCAATATCTGGAATAGAGCAGAGGATGCCCAGGGGCCTATGGGAATGCTGGATTGGGAGCACTAGCCAATGTTAATGCTTCCTTGCATGGAGCCAAAGTCAAAGCCATCCAGAACAAGCATAAAGCATGTTGTTCCACCTTCTCAGGACCCAGCTCCCCTTCCCAGGATCAACCTCACCCATCCTGGAAGAAAAGTCTCTTTAAAATGTCAGATCAAGCCAGGTGTGGTGGCATACGCCAGAAATTCCAGGCACTTAAGGGGCTAAGGCAGGAGGATTGCAAGTTTGAGGCCAGTCTCAGCAACTTTGTAAAGCCCTGGGCAACTTAGTGAGACCCTGTCTCTAAATAAAAAAATAAAAAGTGCCCAGGATGTGGCTCACTGGCTCAGTGGTTGAGTGCCTCTGAATTCAATCCCCAGCCCCTCCTCCAAAGACTCCCCCCCCAATATCCAGCATTGGTCAGGGTATAGGCCAGAGTTTCTCAACCTCAGCAGTATTGACATAAATCTTTGTTGTAGAGGACTGTCCCATGTATCTTAGAATGTTTATCAGCATCCCAGGCCTCTACCCAGAAGACAAGAGTAGCATCTCTAGCCCCTGCCCCTAGGTTCTGCACATTGTAAGTTATCAGTTTAAATGAAGTATAGCAATCTTACTTCCCTGTAAATCTTTCCCCATCCTCTACTTATAATTGTCATATATATTTCCTCTGCATACACGGAGGCCCACATTACATGATGTTATCTTTTTTGCTTCAAAAGTCAGAAGGGTTGGAAGTGGTGGCCCACACCTGTAATCCCAGCAGCTCAGGAGGCTGAGGCAGGAGGATCACAAGTTTGAGGCCAGACTCAGAAACTTAGCAAGACCCTAAACAATTTAGTGAGACCCTGTCTCAAGATAAAAAATAAAAAGGACTGGAAATGTAGCTCAGTGGAAAAGTGACTCTGGGTTTATTCCCCAGTATAAAAAAAAAAAAGCCAAAGAAGGGCCAGGTATGCTGGCATACACCTGTAAACCCATGTACATGGGAGGTTGAGGCAGGAGGATTGCAAGTTCAAGGCCAGTCTGGGCAGATAAGCAAGATCCTGTCACAAAATAAGAATTTGAAAAAGGGCTGGGATTGCAGCTCAGTGATAGAGCATTTGTCTAGCAGGCATGAGGCCCTGGGTTCCATCCCCAGTACAACAAAAACGAAAATAAACTCAAGAGGTAAGGGACCATCTATTATATTTACTCATATCATTATTACTCTCTCCCTTATTTTGTATTTCTTCCTAATGTTTTTAGACTCATTCTTTTCTCATTGCTGTTATTTTAAAAGAATTTCCTGCTCTTCCAGGGATGGTGTCTAGAGGCACTCAGAATGGTCAAGCAATTGACATACAGTCGTAGGATTCCCTACAATACAGCCTCTAATGAAACTAGGCTGTCTCAAACCCCTGGTAATAGAATTGTTTACCTTTGTACAAAGAAGGTTGGGAAAGCACCAACATCTGCATGTGGTGTGTGCCCAGGCAGACTTTGAAGAGTTCGTGCTCTGAGACCTAATGTCCTTAAGAGATTGTCTAAAACAAAAAAAAATGTCAGCAGGGCCTGTGGTAGTTCCATGTGTGCTAAATGTGTCCGTGACAGGATCAAGCATACTTTCCTTATTGAGGAACAGAAAATCATTCTGAAAGTGTTGAAGGCATAAGCACAGAGTCAGAAAGCCAAATAAAAAATGAGTCTTTGAATAATAAAGTCAAAAGGCTAAACAAAAGAATTTTCTTTAGCCCTTCTTTGAGAGTAGGTCTGCTGGTGATAAATTCTGTTAAATTTCCTTTATCTGAGAATGTCTTGATATTTCCTTCTTTCCTAAGAGTATTTTCATAGGATATAGAATTCTGAGTTAGTAGTTCTTTTTTTTTCAACACTTGAAAAATATTCTGTCACTTTCTTATGGCCTACATGGTTTCTAATGAGAAATCCATCGCCGTTTGAGTTGTTTTTCCTATAGGTAAGGTGTCATTTCTCTTTTGTTGACTTTAAGACTTCTTTTTTAACCAGCCATGGTGGCATGCCTTTAATGCATTTTGATTCATTGTACACAAATGGAGTACAACTTTTCATTTCTCTGCTTGTACACGATGTAGAGTCACACCATTTGTGTAATCATACATGTACATAGGATAATGATGTCTCTCTCATTCCACCATCTTTCCATCCCCTGACCCCTCCTTTCCCTCCCCTCATTTCCCTCTACACAATCCAACATTCCTCTATTCTTCCCTTACCACCCCCACATTATGTATCAGCATCCACTTATCAGAGAAAACATTCGACCTTTGTTTTTTGGGGATTGACTTATTTCACATAGCATGATATTCTCCAACTCTATCCATTTGCCTGCAAATGACATAATTTTATTATTCTTTATGGCTGAATAATATTCCATTGTGTATATATACCTATATATAATTATATTATTAATATACATATTAATATATATTACACATATATATAATTATATATATTAATATATATTAATATACATATTAATATATATTACACATATATATAATTATATATATAGGTATATATACACAATATATAAGTTGACACAATATATATATTGTGTATATATAGCACATTCATCTATTGAAGGGCATCTGGGTTGGTTCCACAATATAGTTAATTGTGAATTGAGTTGCTATAAACATTGATGTGGCTGCATCACCATATTATGCTAAGTTTAAGTCCTTTGGGTATATACTGAGGAGTGGGATAGCTGGGTCAAATGGTGGTTCCATTCCAAGTTTTCTGAGGAATCTCCGTATTGGTTTCCAAAGTGGTTGCACTAACCTGCAGTTTCACCAATAATGTATGAGTGTACCTTTCTCCCCACATCCTCACCAACATTTATTATTGCTTTTTTCCTTGATAATTGCCATTCTGACTGGAGTGAGATGAAATCCAAGAGCAGTTTCAATTTGAATTTCTCTAATTGTGAGATATGATGAACATTTTTTCATATGTTTGTTGATCAGTTGTATTTCTTCTTCTGTGAAGTGTCTGTTCAGTTTCTTATCCCATTTATTGATTGGGTTATTTGTATTTTGGGTGTTGAGTTTGTTGAGTTCTTTATATATCCTTGAGATTAGTGTTCTATCTGAGGTGTGATGATAAAGATTTTTTCACATTCTGTAGGTTCTCTCTTTACATTATTTATTGTTTCCTTTTCTGAGAAGAAGCTTTTTAGTTTGAATCCATTCCATTTATTGATTCTTAATTTTACTTCTTGTACTTTAGGAGTCTTGTTAAGGAGGTCAGGTCCTAAGTCAACATGAATAAGATTTGTGCCTACTTTTTCTTCTATTAGTCTTTGATCCACTTTGAGTTGATTTTTGTGCAGGGTGAGAGATAGAGGTTTGATTTAATTTTGTTACATATGGAGTTCCAGTTTTCCCAGCACCATTAGTTGAATAAGCTATCTTTTCTCCAATGTATATTTTTGGCACCTTTGTCTAGTATGAGATAACCATATTTATGTGGGTTTGTCTCTGTGTCTTCTATTTTGTACCATTGGTCTCCATGTCTGTTTTGGTGCCAATACTATACCGTCTTTGTTACTAACAACAGTAAATCTTTAAAAATTTTTAAAAATGTGTTCCTTTTAGATATACATGACTGTAGAGTGTATTTTGACATATTATACATACATGGAGTATAACTTATTCTAATTAGGATCCTATTCTTGTGGTTGAACATGATGTGGAGTTTCACTGGTGGTGTGTTCATATATGAACATAGGAAAGTTATATCTGATTCATTCGACTTTCTTTACTATTCACATCCCCCCTCCCTTCCCTTCATTCCCATTTGTCTAATCCAATGAACTTCTATTTTTCCCTCCCCCCACCTTTGTTGTGGGTTAGCATCAGCATATCAGAGAGAACACTCGTCCTTTGGTTTTGGGGGATTGGCTTATTTTACTTAGCATGATAGTCTCCAGTTCCATCCATTTACTGGCAAATGCCATAATTTCATTCTTCTTTATGGCTGAGTAGTAACAATATTAAATCTTCTGATCCATGAACGTAGATTGTATTTGCATTTATTTAGGTCTTCTTTAACTTCTTTCAATGGTGTTTTGAACACTGAAAAGTGTTCAAGTCTTATACTTCTTTTGTTCAACTTATTCCTAAATATTTTACTCTTTCTGATGCTATTGGATAAGTTGCTCTCTTAAATCATAAGGATGAGGACCATAACCTAGGAATGGCAGACCAGGAGCTGGAAAGAGCCAAGGCACTTCACACAGTTGAAGACCCAAAGAACTCTATCCATTCATGTAGAGGACAGAAAAATAAACTTCTATTTTGTGCAAAGGTGTGTTATCTTGGGTGATCTGTCATTCATAGATGAGCTGATCTTAATAAATCTAAGCTGTAGGACCATTTTTCTCTTACTCAACAAATCTCTATTAAACATAGGAAATATCATAATACTGTTAGGCACGGCATAAGATGAAAAAGATACGTAAATCACAATCCCACAATTTAAGAATCTCCCAACTAGTTGCTAAGATTAGCCATACACACCAAAAACATTTTTCAGTAATGACAAAGTGTCATTTGTCCAGTCACATGAATAGTACAGACCAAGCTTATCTCAACAAGTCAGAGAAAATGAAATGGCAGTGAGAATGGGAAGAGAAGAGATTCGTGAAAACTGGAATTTTAGAGGGAGATTTTGAGGGAGGAATCTTGAACTGGAGGAGTCAGATGCTCATATATTTTGGATTGAACATTGGGGTGAGGAGGAATAATGTTAACAAAGCCTGGAAATACAGTGAGGATGGAAGGAAAACTAAGGGAACAGTGGAGAAAAGAGCCAAGAACTCAATCTATGGATAAGGTGATGACATCAGTGGTGTGAACTACACAGGTTTGATTTAGTGGTTGCCATGGTTTGGATATAGTTTGTCCCAAAAATTAGCCCCCAGTGTAACAGTTTTGACAAGTGGTGGAGCCTTTAAGAGGTGGAGCTTAGTGAGAAGTCATTAGGTCACGGGTGTACCACCCTTAAAAGGGATTAATGCCCATCTTGTGAAAGAAGGTTAGGTTTCTCCAGAGTGGGATTAGATTAATTAATATGAGAATGAGTTGTTAAAAATTGAGTCCACCGCACGTTTGGTCTCTTCCACATGTGACATTTGCTGTTCTCGCATGTACTCTTAACTTGTGATGCCATCCACCATGTTATGATACAACATGAACCCCTTGCCAGATGTAGCTTTCTGAGTTTAGATGTTTTTAAAGTCCAAAATTGTGAGTCAAAATAAACTTTTTTTCCTTATAAAGCACCCAGCTTCAGATATTTTGTTATAGCAACCCAAAATGGCAGTGGCATACCAAAAAAGAGGCAATAGAATACATCAGGCCTCAAGTGAAAGCAATAAACAGATGCATTATCTGAAGGGAATTTAAGAACAATATTAAAGTTAACTCAAAGTCAGTCTTCTTTTCATTTTCACTTTGCCCTGGCAATTCTAAACAATGTCAGTGATAAAATGCTCCACCCCCAAAATCTTTTGTTAGTCTAGGGTATCACTGTCCAAGAGAAATATAATGCAAGCACGTGTGTTATTTTAAATTTTCTAGTAGCCACATTTTAAGAAGAAAAAGGAAATAGATGAATTTAATAATATTTTATTACATTTTAATATTTAATTTAACCAATGAAATATTATCTTTGAAAAGATAATACCCAAAATATTATCTTTTCAACAGGAAATCAACATAAAAATATTAATGAAATAGCTTATATATTTTTTTCATGCATTTATTTGAAATGTGATGTGTATTTTCTATTTATAACACATTTCAATTTGGACTAGCCACATTACTAGTACTCACCAGCTACATGTGGCTTATGACTACTGCATTACATAATGCATGTTTAAGAGCTAAACAGAAGCTGCAGTAAGAGTATGCTAAGAGCTTCAACTTAGCACAGTGTTATCACTTAACTTTTAATAGATATTGTAGTCTACATGAAAGTCAGTTTGGAGGATTCCTCCTCATGCTGTCAGCTACTCTCACCCCAAACATGGGGATTCAGGTATATAAGTATGTTGCAGATTGTCTGTAATGGTTCACAATTATTAGAGCTAGTTTAAGTGCAGTTTGAATTTGTAATTACTGTGGTGCTACACATTCCTGACATTAAATAGTAGATTATAAGTAAGCAATAATATAGCAATGATTACAAACCAGAAGAAATAGAACATGAAATGGCCTTATTCTATCTTTCTTTTTTTTTTCTCAATTCTCTTTCTCTATTGCCACCTTGAGTTTTTATTTTTTGTTTTGTTTTGTTTTCTTGTGGTGCTGGGGATTGAACCGAGGGCCTTGTGCATGCAAGGCAAGCACTCTATCAACTGAGCTATATCCCCAGCCCAAGTTTGTATTTGTTTTTAAAATTTAAAGTGAAGTATGAATTCTGATATTTAATATTTTTGTTGGTTAATGAAAATATTAATTCATGCATGAAATATTTTAGTGTATTTGAACAATGTTGTCAGTTTAGTCTGTGCAGGCTGCTATAACAAAATACTATAGACTGAGTTGTTTATAAACAACAGGAATTTATTTCTTACAGTCTGGAGGCTGGGAAGTCCAAGAGTCAAGGTGCCCAAAAGAGTCTAAATCTGATGAGGGCCCATTTCCTCATTCATAGATTGTGCCTTCTTATTGTGTCTTCACACACGGCATGAGCAAATAAACTGCCTAGACCTCTTTTAAAAGGGCACTAATCCCATTCTTGAGGGCTCCACACTTATGACCTAATCATCTCCTGAACACCCCACCTCCTAACACCATCACCTTGGGTGTTAGGAATTCAGCATGAATTTTGGTAGGATACAAACATTCAGACCAGTGCAATTGTTAAAACTGAAATATATAGTCTTTTAAATTGTTAATTGTTCATTTTAAAACTAAAGAATCAAGAAAATAATGATTTTATATTTTCTCATAGAGAGATAGATATAGTAATAAAGGATCTGCTCTGGATGCCAGATTTAGAAGGTAAGTTACTGACTTGACCAGAGAAGATTTCTTTAAACATTCCTCCTCTCTACCCTATACATATCCTTTTAAAAAATTATTATAGGGTGGAGAGTGTTGCCCAGTGGTAAAGCCTTGCCTAGTATGTACACAGCCCTGGGTTCAATCCTTAGCACCATACAAAAACTGTATGTGCATATGTACATATATATATATACACATATACATATCAACATACTGGAGATCCAAGATGGCGGACTAGAGGAAGGCTGCATTCCTACTTGCTCCGTGGATTCCTACTTGCTCGGGATTCAAACAGCAGGAATATGACTCTCAACGAGATTTTATATTCAAAGCACATATAAGGGGTCCCCAGGTGCCGCTCCAGAACCAACTCAGCCGGGCTGGGCTCGGCCCGCCGCGGGCAGCGACGATCCGGGAGCGCCTGACCCTGCAGCTGCTTCGGAGCCACCGACCTGGGTCTGCGCCAGCCAACAAGTGAGTGTGGGTCCCCAGTAGCACCTTGGAGTCACTGGCCGCGGCTCCAGCACCAGCCGGCGGCCTCCCAGGCAGAGACCGAGCATCTCAGGCTACCTGGGCATTCAGAAGCGTCCGGGAAACTCTGAGATCTCAGACTCTGGTGGGGAGATGGAACTACCCCACGCCATTTTGGCGGCTTAACTGGCGGAGAAGGCTCATTACCAGCTTCCTGGGGCCTTCGGCTGCGTCAGGGGAGCTTCAACCGGGAAACTCTGGGAACGCAGTCTCTGGCGGGAAGTGGGAACTATTCAGTGCCACTCCCCCCAGCTTCCCTGGCGGAGAGAGCCCATCTTGGGCTTCTCAGGCCCTCTAGCCGCACCTGGAGAGGTTGGCCCGAAGCCCCTGGAA